>JAHRHZ010000051.1:400707-434911 GCA_024137785.1 Ginglymostoma cirratum
TCTGAAGAAGGGTCTAGACCCAAAACGTCAGCTTTCCTGCTCCTCTGATGCTGCTTGGCCTGCTGTGTTCATCCAGCTCTACACCTTGTTATCTCAGATTCTCCAGCATCTGCAGATCCTACTATCTCGTAAGAAAACATAATTTGATCAGGCAGAACAAACACAAACTTACAAAAGGGAAACTGAATTTGACAAATCAGTTAGATTTTTGTGATTGCAACCTAGCTGGATAGATTAGGCAGAATCCAGAGGATGACGTAGTTTTGGATTTTCAAAAATACATTCAATGATATAATAAACAGGACATTATTATATAATTTTTTTGTTTGAATCCCATCATGGTAAATGGTGAAGCCTAAATTCAATAAAAGTCTGGATTTAGGACTCTTATGGCAATCAAGAAACCATTGCCGATTGTCAGAACGACCCATTGGGTTGATTATTATCCTTTAGAGAAGGCAACCGACACCCTCACCTGGTCTGACCTACATAGGACTCCAGACCTACAGCAACAAGGTTGACTCTTAGCAGTAGTTAGGGATGAGCAATAATGCTGGCTTAGCCAGAGAAGATCACATCCTTTGAATGAATAAAAAGAATTATGGATAATTAGGTTGGGAACAATATATTAGCATGGGTTGAGAACTGAATGAAAAACACAGTAAGGAAAAAAGGGAAGGTTTTCCAATTGGTAAGCTGCTGGTAGTGGAGTTTGACGAGGATCAGCACTTGGATCGCAGCTATTTATAATTTATGCTAATATTTTAGACGAATGAATGTATCCAGTGTTGATGATACAAAGTTAGGTAAAAATTAAACTGAGGAGAATGCAAATTGGTTGCAAAAGAATACAGATAGGCTGAAATGTGTGGGCAAGAAGTAACATGACAGATACGGCGAAGTGTATAATTGTAGAGCTTCAGAAAGAAAAACAGAAAAGTTCAATTTTTTTTAAATAGTGAGACATTGGGTCATGATAGTATTTGGGGTACATGATGTTAAAAAGAAAGGTAACAAGCAGATCTAGCAACAAATTAATAAAGAAAATGTTTTATTGCAAGGGATTGGAACATAACCTTCAAGTTCCCCATCAAGCCACATACATCTTCATTTGGAATATATCGCCGTTCCTTCAGTGTCGCTTGGTCAAAATTCTGGAACTCCCTTCCTAACAGCACATTGACTGTAATGGTTCAAGAAGGCAGCTCACCGCCATCTTCTCAAGGGCAATTACAGATGGGCAATAAATGCTGGCCCAACCAGTACATCAACATCTCATGAGAGAATTAAACAGAAAAAGAAAATTCTCACTGTGATTGTCTAGTGCCCTGGTGAGATCAGAACTGGTAAACTGTGTACTTGGTATTCTTACTGAAGTAAGGAATTGTTAGTTTTGGGGGAAATGCAATAGATAGTTCATGAAGTTAGTTCATAGAATGAGAGAAGTGACTTATGGGGAGATATTAAGTAGACTGGGTCGAAAGATCCTGGGATTTAGAAAAATGAGGTGATCTCATAAAATTGCAGAGGGGCTTGACAGGATGAATGTTTCCTGTAACTTAGCAGTCTCACTACAGGGTCAGAGTTTCAGAATAAAGAGTCAGCCAATAATTGCTCAGAGCAGCAGAAATTCCTCCATTCCAAAAGGTGTAGATCTTTTGAATTCTCAACTTTTTTTTTCAGAGACACTTTGAAGCTCAGTATTAGGAATTATTTTTATTTCCTGTCCTAGTTAACACAAGAACTGTGCTGGAAATTGAGGAGGAGTGAGAAGCCCATGACTCATTCAGGTAATGATGAGCAGCATGAAGAGAATGCAATCTGCTTTATTGAGAAATGATGTCTGTATCTTTTCTTCATTATGGACCTCAGCCACTGCATCTTCGCCTGACAGTACGCACAAGTTTGCCCATTGGTGATGTATGCAGTGAATTAATTCATAAGGGCTTGACAGCAAAAGAGAAAGACCCATTTTGCAATTTTAGTTCTGTTACAAATGTGCCAATTTGATATTAAATATGCCATCTGGTGAGACCAAAAATAGCTATCATTAATACTTAAATCCCAGATTATGAGTTGGACAATTTATGAAATAGCTGTCATTAGGACATTTTTTCCCATTACAGAAAACAAATCATACAAGTCAGAACTTAGTCAAAGATTTATGAGTCCGAAAATTACAGACTTCACTTTTTTTGTTAGATAAAAGGAACGAAAAATAAAGCAGATTTTTTTCGACATGGTCAATGCACAAAGGTCTGAAATAGGACCCATGTTGGGTTTTATCATTCCTTTGATATAACAATGGGCTTCGTTGCTCTGCCACTACTGAAGAAGTAGGAGCTGTGAAGTTCAGTGATTTGCCACCCATCAGCAACAATAGCCCTGATTTTCCCACCAATTACAAACCCTCACCACTGGGAGCAAAAGTGGGCCGGATCAATGTGGGCAGTCATTAGGAATCCGAGTGGCATTTTTCTGGGTGGTTGAGGCTGCTTTGGGCCTCTTGGTCAGAGGTCTAGCAGCAACACATGTTAGAGTTGACCATTTCTGAGACCATAGGAAGTAGAGGGAAAGTCTCCAGCTGCAGGGCCCTTGACAATGAGGCAGGGTTTTCTATTACTGTGCCAAACACAGAGTCCCCGGCAAATAGGTCGGGGGATTGTCGGGGGGGAGGTGTTCAGTGAAGGTGGGGTGTGGTTAAGGGGCAGAAAATTGAAGGGTCATTGAGCCAGTGGGTGAGAGATCTGGGAGGGCAAATGGAACAGTGGGCCAGTGAGTTGAGAGCTGGGGGGGTGTAAGCATGATGGATGGGACAGTGGGCCAGTGAGGGTTGGTAAATGGGGAGAGGGCAGTGCACCAGTGAGGATGGGAGTGACAGGGGCAAGGCAGTGGGTGAATGAGCGTGGGGCAGTATGAGTGCAGAGGAAATGGGCTAGTAGATGGTGAGAGAAATGGGGGAAGGGACAGTGTGCTGGGAATTTGGGAATATGTTCCACCTTCCAGTAGTCGTACCTTATCCACAGGGATGGCCATTCATAGATTCATACAGCGCAGATAAGGCCCTTCAGCCCATCAAGTCTGCACTGACATAACTGTCATTAAAAGTGTGCTAATCCCAATTTCCTGCACTTGTCTCGTATCTTTGAATAATATGATATTTGCAGTACTCATCCAAATTTTTTTTTATATTGTGAGGTTTCCAGGCAGTGCATTCCAGATTCCCACCACCCGCTGACTAAAAACTTTTAATTCTCCAAATCCCCTTTGAATCCCCTCCCCTTACCCCAAAACTATGTCTTTCATGATTGATGCCTCAACAAAGGGGAACAACTGTTCTCTATTCACCTTGTTCATACCCCTCATAATCTTATTCACCTCAACCATGTCCCCCCCTCAGTCTTCTCTGCTCTAAAGGAAACAATCCAAGCCTATCTAGTCCCTCTTTATAGTTCAATTTCTTCATCCCAGGCCTCCTCTTTACCCCCTCTAGTGCTATCGCAGCCTTTCTGTAGTGAGGTGACCAGTTCGGGCCTGACCAATGCTCTGCACAACTCCAGCATTACCTCCTTGCTTTTATATGCTGTGCCATGACTGATGAAAGCAAGTATCCCATATGCCTTCTTAACTATCCTATTCACACGCTTTGGTAGAGATCTGTGAATAATTACCCTAAGATTCCTCTGCTCCTCTAAGCTCTCAGTGTCCTATCATTAATTAAATAACCCATCATTTTGTTACTTCTTCCAAAGTGCATCGCCTGACACTTAACAGGGTTAAATACCATCTCTCACTGGTCTGCGCATCTGACCAACCCATTTATATCTGCCATAACCTACAACCATCTTCTTCGCAATTAACTACTCTACCAAACTTGGTGTTGTTCTGCAAATTTGCTTAACATTCCCCCCATGTTTCATCTATATTAGTTATGTATATAACAACAATAAGGGTACCAGTACTGAAGCTTGTGGTACACCACTGGATACCGGCCTCTAGTCACTCAAACAGCCTTCTACTACTGCCCTTTGTATCCTATTGTTAAGCCAGTTTTGATCCATCTTGTCAAGTTTCCCTCAATCCATGGACTTTAACTTTTTCAATCAGTCTCCCATGTGGGACCTTGAGAAAGGCTTTGCTGAAATCCATATAAACTACATCAACAGAGCTTCCCTCATCCACATAATTTTCAAAACATTCTAACAAATTTGTTAGCCATGACCTCCCTTTGACAAAGGTATGCTGAATATCCCGAACAAACCCATTCTTTTCCAAGAGGGTGTTAATTCGCTCCTTCAGAATTTTCTCCAATAGTTTTCCTACCACTGACGTGAGACTTACTAGTGTGTACTTTCCTGGTTCATCTCTACCAGCCTTCTTAAAAAGTAGAATCACATTAACCATCCTCCAGTCCTCTGGTACTTCCCCTGTGGCCAGATTAGTGTCATAGCCCCTTTAATTTCCTGCCTCGCCTCCCACAGCAACCTGGGATGCAATTCATTTGGGCTAAGGAAATTAAAACAGCCTCCAATACCTCCCCACTTCCTGTATCAAACTGTGCAACTCCTCCCAGTCCCTTTTCCTGAATTCTGTACCTATGTTCTCCTTATCCGGAGTGAAGACCAAAGAGAAGTATTCATTCAACACCTTTCCAATATCTGAAAGAACTGTAGATGCCGTAAATCAGAGACAAAAACAAATTGCTGGAAAAGCTCAGCAGGTCTGGCAGCATCTGTGGACAGAAATCAGAGCTAACGTTTCGGGTCGAGTTCTGAAGAAGGGTCACATGACTGAAACATTAACTCTGATTTCTCTCCACGGATGCTGCCAGACCTGCTCAGCTTATCCAACATTTTCTGTTTTCGACCCTTCCAAAATCTGCAGCTTCACACATAGGTTGCCCTCTTGGTCCCTAATGGGTTCTATTCTTTCCCTGGTTGACCTTTTCCTCTAGTTTATTTATAAAATATTTTAGGACTCTCCCTAATCCTACTTGCTAGTCCTTTCTCATGCCCCCCTTTTTGTTCTTCTAATTGCTTTCTTATGTTTTCTCCTGCACTTCCTGTAATCCTGTATGGCCGCAGCTAAATTGCTCCCTGTGGATTTGCTAAAAGCCCTACTCCTCTTCTCCATCCAGCCCTGGAATTGACCAAGATATCCAGGGTTGTCTGAACCTCTTGGTCCTACATTTCCCTGTAAAGCGTATGTGTTGGACCTGTACTCTCCCCAGCTCCTTTTTGAATACCCCTCCACCCTCACCATTGCTCTACTGTAGACTTATCTGCAAGGTGCTGTTCCAAGTCTACTGTGGCCAGATCCTGCTTTATTTAATAAAATCTACCTTCCCCCAATCCAAAACTGTCTTTTTCAGGCCATCTTTTCCCTTGTCCAGAACAAATTTGAACTGTACCATGTTGTAGTCGTTATTGCCTAAATGTTCCCCACTGCTACATCAAACACTTGTTTGGTTTCTTTCTCCAGAACCAGCTCCAGCATTGTGATGTCCTTTGGTGGGACTTCTACGTAACGATACAAAAAACTCCTCTGGATACATTTCAAGAAATCTGCCCTATGTAAACCTTTAACACTGTGATTGTCCTAATTTATGTTAGAAAAGTTGATATTCCCCTAGTAAAATTACCCAATATTACTCTGACAAAGCTCTGTGAACTGTCTACATATTTGCCCCTCTATTTCCTGCTGACTTTTTGGAGGCCTATAAGAGACACCCAGGAAAATAGCTGCCCCTTAACATTCCCAAGTTCTACCCACAAAGCCTTGTTAAGGACACTTCCAATGTATCATCTCTCCTTATTGCAGTAATTGACTCCTTAACTAATAGTGCTACACCCTCACTACCCTTTTTACACCCTCCTTTATCTCACCTAAAGATCCTATAGCCTGGCATGTTGAGTTGCCAGTCCAGCCCTTCTGTCAACCATGTTTCTGTGATGGCAACAATATCATACTTCCATGCGTCAATCCACATCATTAACTCATCAGTCTTACCTGTTACAGTCCTAGCATTAATATAAAGACCACCCAGACTTGCCTTACTCTTGTGACACTTAACATAGCTGAACTCACGTGACTTGCTTCTTTGGTTGTAGCATAAGATGTCTCTGTTACATTGATATTCCGTGTCTCCTGCCCGTGCCAGACTAGTTTACATTCCTCCTAACAGCACTAATAAACCAACCTGCAAGGATGTTGGTCCCAATATGGTTCAGATACAGACCATCACGTTTGGAAATGTCCCACCTTCCCCATTGTTACCGGAGAGCACCTGCGTTGGCCATGACGGAGGGCACCCTGCTGAAAATCCACTGGGAGGCAGTAGAATATACCTGGCATTTTCATATTTGACTGAGGGTCCTCCTGATGCTAAGAAAACACTGATGACATGGGATGGGAAGAGGCCCTTAATCTTCATAACTTGCCATCCAGTTAGTGGCTGTGTCACTGATGCTTCTACTTCTTGCCTCCTAGTCCATCTCCAGGGGTCTGGTTAAATCTAGCTCATTATCTCACTCAAAAAATACTATCACAAAGTATCAGGCATTGGACCACACCAACACTGATTTTGTCAAAATGTTATTTTGCTAATATTATTTAATTAATAGACAACTGAACAAAATTACAACCCGTGTTATGGGATATTACCAATGACATGTTGAGCAATATTTGTGTGCCTGTTTCTAAGCATGGACAAAGTTTAAATAACTGATGGCAGGTTTAGATTAACGCTTTTGAGACTTTATCCTCTTAACTCATGTCTCTCGAACACAGGGCTACAGGCATTGATATGGGAAGATTGCCAGAGGCTGATTAAAATATGAACATATTTAATCAATTGGTTAGAATTGTTCCATTCTCCATGGCAGACCACTAATCTGAAACCTGTCCTGAAAGATGCCCAGTCTTCCAGCCCTTGTAGATGTCTACCCAATCACTCTCTCATTCGGAGCAGTAAAGAGCCACCTCCAAAAAAACTTGCTGGTTATATTGTAGTTGGTAGCAGGAAACACATTGAGAAACCTAGCACTAATTTGTGCAGTCTTAGTTGTATTCCATCTGTGGCTTTGCACATAGTTGGGTTTCTGCAAGTCTTTTCTGTTGTCAATGTGGTTGACTCTGAACTGCCCTCTGGGCAATTAGGGATAGGCAATAAATACTGGCCTAGATCCCATGAATGAATAAACAAAAGTCTGTATCTAAATTGTCTGGACTTATACAGAAAAATGTTGTAAACCACACTCAGAATTGGAACTTAGCATTTTGGTATTTCTCATTAGCTAAATTCAGAGATAAATTTACAACACATTGGAAATCCACTCTCCACCTGTCTCCGCACGGACCACCACATCTGCCTCCATCATTTTGTGTGCTACACAACTTGAAAAAAAAGGGGTAAATTTCAGGAACTGCAAGGGATGCCAGTTCACGCTCAAGTTTATTTCATGTGGGCCTAAACTTACACTTGAAAATGACCTCTGACCATTAAAAGGCTATATCTTATAATCTTATTATTTACTCTCAATCTTTTCATTAGATATTGTGAATCAGGCATTAATATCCCATGGAGGAACTTTGATTGCAACACTTGTTGAAACATATTTTTTCTTGCTGGTAATGTTAATATGAAGTAATGGCTGATTATTTTTAAAATATTCACTAAAACAATAAAATAGCCTCAACTGATAGGGAGAAACCAGATAGATGTATGAACTATGTTGTCACGAGGCAAAATCCTAGATAGGCCAATATAGGTAAAGAAAAACATGTAAACCCACACAAGCAGATGATATTCATCCACGGTTACCAAGAGAGACTCAGGAAAAGATTTGTAAAATGCTGCGAACCCTAACGAGAAAGTGACTGAATACTGGAGAGCTCCTACTGGATTGTGAACAAAGTAATGTATCGTCAACATTGAAAAGATTTGGGTAGATTGGTCTGGTGATACAAGTAGTAAAGCTGAACATTTTCCAACAAGTAAGTAAATTTACATATGAAGGAAGAGGAGGAAGATGATAGGAAGAATAGGGCCCAAGAAAGGAATGAGTACAAATGTATCTCGAAATTGATAGTTCCAGGTGAAATGTGGTACACAAAAGCTCAGGTGGAGCACTGCACACCATATGCAGAACAGATGCTAAGTAGTTATAGATTAAAATCTCACTGTGCAATTATGAAATTGAGATCACTTTAATCAGCAACTCAGGTACCAATTTTCATTTTATCTTCAAAAATGCTGACCTACTTTGGTTCAGAGGCAAATCTAAAATAAGCATGTATTATATCTTTAGAGTCATAGAATCACAGTCATATACAGCACGGAAAAGACCCTTCCGTCCAACTCATCTATGCCAACCTGATATCCCAAATTAATCCAATCCCATTTGCCAGTATTTGGCCCATATCCCTCTAAACCCTTCTTATTCATGTACCTATCCAGATGACTTTTAAATGTTGTAATTGTACCAGCCTCCACTGCCTCCTCTGGGAGTCCAGAATTGAATGCAGTATTCCAATAGTGGCTTAACCAATGTCTTGTACAGCCACAACATGATCTCCCAACCCCTATGCTTAATGCACCAACCAATAAAGGCAAGTGTATCAAATGCCTTCTTCACCATCCTGTCTGTGGCCTCACTTTCAAGGGACTATGAACCTGGACCCCAAGGTCTCTTTGTTCAGTCTCCAGACCTCACCACTAAGTGTGTACATCCTGCAAAGATTTGTCCCACCACAAAGCAGCACCTCAGATTTATTTAAATTAAACTCCATCTGCCAATCCTCGGCACATTTGCACGTCTGATCAAGGTCCCGTTGTCCTCTGAAGTAACCTTTTTCACTGTCCAGTACGCTACCAATTTTGGTGTCATCTGCAGACTTATTCATCAATCCTCTTGTATTCACATCCAAATCATTTATATAAATGTCACAAAGCAATGGACCCAACACCAATCCTTGCGGCATACCACTGGTCACAGGCCTCCAATCCGAAAAGCAACCCTCCATCACCCTCTGTCTCCTACCTTCACATCAATTTTATGTCCAAATGGTTAGCTCTCCCTGTATTCCTTGTGATCTAACCTTGCTAACCAGTCGAACACCTTACTGAAGTCCGTACAGACAACATCCACTGTTCTGCCTTCATCAATCTTCTTTGTCACTTCTTCAAAAAATTCAATCGTAGAACATAGAACATTTCAACACAGGAACAGGCCCTTCAGCCCACAATATTCTGCCGAACATGACACCAAATTAAACTAATCCCTTCTGCCTGTCCTTGGTCCATGTCCCTCCATTCCTTGCATATTCATGGGCTTACCTGAAAGTCCCTTAAATGCCCCTATTGTATCTACCTCCACCACCATGCCTGGCAGAACATTCTAGACACATACCACTCCGTGTAAAAAAACTTGCCTCTCACATCTCCTTTGAACTTACCCCTTTCACCTTAAATGCATGCCCCATAGTGTTAGACATTTCAACTCTGGTAAAAGGATTCTGACTGTCAACTATATCTATGCAGCTCATAATTTTATACACTGCTATCAAAACTCCCCTCAGCTGCCGTCACTCCAACCTGAGTTTTTCTAACCTCTCCTTATTATCCATACCCTCTAATCCAGGCAGTACCCTGGTAAACCTTTTCTGCACCCTCTCCAAAGGCTCTACATCCTTCCAGTAATGTGGTGATCAGAACTGAACACAGTACTTTAAGTGTGGCCTAACCAAAGTCTTATAAAGCCGTAACATGAAAACTTGAATCTTGTACTCAATTCCCTGAACAACAAAAGCAAGCATGCCATATGCCTTCATTACCACCCTATCTACTTGCGTGGCCACCTTCAGGGAGCTTTGGACTTTAACCCTAAGATTGCTCTGAACATAAGGCTATTCAAGGTCCTGCCATTAACTGTATACTTTTCCTTAACATTTAATCTCTCACTGTGCAGCATACCTACTTGGATTAAACTCCATCTGCCATTTCCTCCGCCCACATCTGCAACTGAACTATATCCCGCTGCATCCTTTGACAGCCTTCTACATTTCCACATCTCCACCAATCTTTGTATCATCTACAAACTTGCTAACCCACCCATCTACATCTTCATCCAAGTCACTTATCTATATCATAAACAGCAGAGGCCCCAGTACAGATTCCTGTGAAACAAGAGATAACAAGGTGTGGAGCTGGATAAACACAGCAGGCCAGGCAGCATCAGAGGAGCAGGAAAGCTGATGTTTCAGGACCCGAAACATCACCTTTCCTGCTCCTCTGATGCTGCTTGGCCTGCTGTGGTCATCCAGCTCCATACCTTGTTATCTCAAACTCCAGCATCAGCACTCCCTGTGGAACACCACTAGTCACGGATCTCCAACCAGAAAAACACCCTTCCACCACTACCCTCTGCATTCTATGGGTATGCCAATTCTGAATCCACGCACCCAGGTCACCATGGACGCCATGTATCTTCTGGATTAGCCTACTATGACGGACCTCGTCAAAAGCCTTACAAAAATCCAGCAGACAACATCCACTGCTGTACCCTCATCAATCACCTTTGTCACTTCCTCAAAAAATTCAATCAAGTTAGTAAGACATGACCTGCCTCGCACAAATCCATGCTGACTGGCCTAAAATAGGCCACACTTTGCCAAATGCATGTAAATCCTATCCCTAAGAATTCTCTCCAATAGCTTCCCAAACACCAATGTGAGACTCGCTGGTCTATAGTTTCCTGGATTATCACTGTTTCCCTTCTTGAACAGAGGGACAACGTTAGCGACTCGCAGGTCCTCAAGGATCTCTCCCGTGGCTAGCAGGGTTACAATGATGTTGGTCAAGGTGCCAGCAATCTCCTCTCTTGCCTCTCTCAGTAACCTGTGGTAGATACCATCAGGCCTTGGTGACGTATCCACCTTAAAGCACTTCAAGAGACCCAACACCACTTCTTTCTTGATCACAAACTGCCCTAGCATATTAACATGACCCACACTAATCTCACTATCCTTCTCCTGGGTGAATACCAATGCAAATTACTCATTTAGGATCTCACCCACATTCGCCTTGAGTGGTCATACCTTCTCCCTAGTTATCCTCTTGTTTTTAGTGTATGTATAGAATGCCTTGGGATTCTCTTTAATCCGACTTGCTAAGGTGATTTCATGGCCGCTTTTTGTTCTGCTAATTCTCTTCTTGAGTTCTTTCATGTTTTCTTTATATTCTTCACGGGACATGAGGAATCAAGTTACTGAGACATGCTTTCCCATGCACAAAGCCATGTTGATTATCCCTAATCAGTATTTGTCTTTCCAAATACATGAAATCCTCAGAATCCCCTCCAACAGCTTACCCACCACTGATGTCAGGCTCACCACTTTAGAGTTCACTGGTTTTTCCCTACACCTTTTATAAGTAACAGCACCATGTTAGCCAACCTCCAGTCTTCTGGCACCTCACCTGTGGCTGTCAATGATACAAGTATCTCTGCAAGGGGTCCAGCAATCACTTCCCTAGCTTCCCACAGAGTTCTGAGGTACACCTGATCATGTTCTGGGGATTTATCAACCTTTATGCATTTTAAGATGCTGAGCACCTCCTCGTCTGTAATATGGACAATTATCAAGATATTATTTATTTCGCCAAGTTTTCAAGCTTCCATACGCTTTTCTACAGTAAACACTGATGTTGAATAATAATTTAGTATCCCACCCAGCTCCTGCAGTTCCACACATACGCAGCCTTGCTGATCTTTAAGGGGCTCTATTCTATCCCTCGTTACTCTTTTGTCCTTAATGTATTTGTAGAATCTCTTTGGTTTCTGCTTAACCCTATTTGCCAAAACTATCTCACTTCCCCTTTTTGCCCTCCTGATTTCCCTCGTGGGTACACTCCTACTGCCTTTATACTCTTCTTGGGATTCACTCGATCCTTGTTGTCTATAGCTGACATAAGCTTCCTTCTTTTTCGCGACCACAGCCTCAATTTCTCTACTCTTGAGCATTCCCTAGACCTACAAGCCTTGCCCTTCATGCTAACAGGAACATACTGTCTCTGAACTCTCTTACCTCACTTTTGAAGGCTTCTCTCTTTCCAGCCATCCTTTAATCTGCAAATATCTATTCCTAACCAACTTCTGAGAATTTCTGCCTAACTAGTTTAAATCCTCCCAAGTAGCTCCAGCAAATCCTCCTGTCAGTATACAAGTCCCCTTCCAGTTCAGGTGCAACCAGTTCTTCTTAGACAGGTCACTCTTACTCCAGAAAAGATTCCAATGATCCAAGAATGTGTATCCTTCTTCCCCACACCAGCTCCTCATCAACGCATTCATCTGCTCTATCCTGCTATTCCTACTCTCACTAGCATGTGGCACTGGGTGTAATCCAGATATTACTACCTTTGATGACCTACTTTTTAACCCCCTGCCTAATTTCCTATATTCTCTCCTCAAAATTTCCTCCTTTTCTCTTCCTATGTCGTTGGTACCAATGTGTACAACAACCTCCTGCTGGTCACTCTCCCCTTGAGAATATTCTACATCCTATCTGAGACATCCTTGACCCTGGCAAAAGGGAGGCAACACACCATTCTGATGCCTCACTGTCGGCCACAGAAATCTCTGTCTGTGACTCTGACTAGACAGTCCCTCATCATAATTGATCGCTTGGAACCTGACATACCCCTCGTTATAGTAGAGCCAGTCTCAACACTAGAAACCTGGTTGCGGTGACTTAAAGTAATAATGCTTCCAAAATTCCATCAGCTAACAAGAAAACTGTGAACAGTAAATTCTAAGGAATATCTTGATAACATCTGGATATCTTTAAATTAAACCATTAATGCAACTATTACTCCAGTAAAAAAGCAGGATGCCATCTAACCATCAGTGAAAAAATGCCCTACAAATGACATATGAAATCTGCAGTTGGTTGGCTTAACTGCCGTTTGAAATGGCCAGGCAAGCTACTCAGTTCAAGGGCAATAAGGTATGGGAAACAAATCTTGGCCTCATCTGTGATACCTACATATCAATTTGTTAAAATGTTATTCTTTATAGAAATAGATATTCCGTGGTTATTTGTAAAACAAAAAGGGCTGTTTCAGATCTTTAAAGTATGTTGTTTATTTTTGAACGTAAACCAGCATCCATCATTCCCAAAACTGTTAGTTTTGCCCTTTCTTCAAAATAAATGGTTAAATTTAAAATACATTGAAACTAACTGTTTGGGAATGAGGGATGCAGAAACACCATAATCAGGAAATCCCATGTGCAGCTTGAATTATCTGATTTCATAATTTTAGAAAATAAAGTTCAACTTCAAAACTGAAAGTTAAGTGTAAATAAATGGAAACTGTAAGATGACACATTGTAATTATAGTAACTACAGTTAATACAGATAAACTAAGTAGATTAATGGATTTTAACAAGATCCTAAACAGATTTGCTAGTACGAAACAAGTCAAAGTCTCCAAAGAGCTATCTACACAATCATACCAAGAAGGTTTGAGAAATAATAATTACTGTTCAAAGGGTAGAATACGTTGATTTAATAAGGTGAGTAAACTTAAATAATGACTCACCCATTGCTGAGCATTTAGTCTACAGTTATTTCAGTAAGGGATTCACATTACATTGCTCCCAAATCAAAGAAGCTGATGTTGGTACAGAGTAGGCAGGAGGCATGCAGGGTCTGAGGGATGGGCATGGGGTTAATTGTTCAGCATTGTGCTTTTAAAAATTAATTAAGCCTTTGAAATAAAGTTCCCACTGTTACTTACTTGTTAATTCATATCATTAGCCGATGATTAACAGTGGAATAATCCCAGAGTAAACTTCTACGTATGTATAGGAAATCAAGCTCAAGTTCCGCAGGCTGAGCTCTATCTCAGTATTTGCAACTGTTATGTAAAAGACCCAGGATATTATCTAGGCTGCCACTCCAGAAAGACAGCACTGGTGTTCAATGAGAGACCATGGAAGTCAGATGACTTGTTTACTTACTTGTAAAGACATTAATGATCTTGTCTCACAATGTGAAAAACAACAGTGAATTCTTCACTATTATAGACTAAAATTATTCTTCTGAGGCTGCTAAAAGCAAATTAACTCATCTCATTTAGATTTGTGAGTTCTTAGTAATTAAAACAACAGTTGCCGGTTTATCTTACATGATTGCAATGACCTTGGAATGTTCCTAAGAAAGATGTGAAGGTATTTTACAAATTCAAATTGTTCTTCCAGTCATAGTTTCATAAAGTCAAACAGCATGGATGTTTCAGTCCAACCAGTCCATGCCAAACATATTCCCAAACTGAACCAGTCCTATCTGCCTGCTCCAGGCCCATTTCGCTCCAAACCTTTTCTATCAATGTACTTATCCAAATGTCTTCAAAACACTGCAATTGTACCCACATCCACTTCTTCCTCAGGAAGTTCATTCCACACGCAAACCAACCTCTATGTAAAAAAAATTGTCTCTATGTCTTTTTAAAATCTCTCTCTTCTCACCTTAACCATGCGTCCCCTAGTCTTGGAATCCCCCAACCTAGGGAAAAGACAACTTCAAACACATCACACTGTACTTATCAAATGCCAGTTTGCATCAGAGCCAACTCTCAATTCAAGTTACTTTGCATTATTCATATTTGGCTGTCATATCACTACTTCTTTTGATGTATGAGCCCTGATCAACATTCTTGACTTCACTTCTTCATTTAAAACAAAATACATATGGACTTCATAGAATCCCTACAGTGCAGAAGCAGCCATTTGGCCCATCGAGTCCACACTTCCCCCTCTGAAGAACATCTCACCCAGACCCACCCCCTACCCTATCTCTGCATTTCCCATACTAGACACTATGGGCAATTTCGCATTGCCAAGCCACCTAACCTGCATATCTTTGGACAGTGGGAGGAAACCGGAGCACCCGGAAGAAACCTACGCAGACACGGGAAGAATGTGCAAACTCCATGCAGACAGTCACCGGAGGCTGGGATTGAATCCAGGTCCCTGGTGCTGTGAGGCAACAGTGCTAACCACTGAGCCACGTGCCAACTTAATTGACACATCTGATGATGTCTCACACCACTCCAACAGTCGGAAGTTTCAAAGTTTTAATCTTTGTTTTTTGTCATAGTCAGTAGAAACTTTACATATGCTTTTCAACTCATTAATCTTACAAATTCCCATTACAAGCAATCAGAAAACCCTCAATGCCAATGAGAAAATAAGCATTGATCTCAGTTGGCTTTCAAGTTAGTACTCAATTTCCTGTGGAATTCCAAATGTTAACTCTGAGAATGTGGTCACTTTCTCAGCTTTCTCAGCAATTTTCACATTAGTTTTGTTTCTCCTTGTCTGCTTCTATTTCTCCTCTTCTGCATTTCCCAAATCTCTGCTTTCAATTAGATGGCAAGACAAGGAGAGAGGCCACTCATGGCTACACGCTCAAGTTATGGTAGGAGTTGTAGGGCAAGTGTCCACCCTCAGCTCCTCCCTTAATATCCTTGTGCTGGATCACTCGTGTAATCCCTGATCTCTTCATTTCGAACATTAGATTCAGATTGTCCCTTTTGGACTGTTCAACCCCTTTAACTTTCAACTTCTTTGCTGTTTTAACTCATATTTAACCATTCATCCACTCCATCCTGTTACACCCAAAGGAAACAGTAAGACAATAAGAGTTTGGTTTTGCTCCTCTCCACCCTCCTCCAATGCTCCGCTGTTTCTTTAAAATAGACTACACATGTCTTTAGATTTCTAATTTGTTAAGGAAGAAAACTCAATTTACTTCAATAATCTATCGCTCTCAAACGTTCTCTGAAATTAGAACTCTAATTTGCATTACATAAGAACACTTGCAAGCAAAAGGATTGGAATTAGGGTTAGGAGTAGGCTATTTCTTCCTGCCTATTTCTTCCCTTTTAGATTTAGACTTAGATTTAGATTTATTTATTTGTCCCATGTACCAAGTATAGGAAAACACAAGTACAGTGAAAAGTGCACAAAGTCGCCATTCACTGGTGCCCACTTGGTTACAAAAACCCGAATTAAAAGATTTAACAGAGTCAAAAGGTAAACCAGAAAATAAAAATGTCCAGATTGCAGTCCCATCTTTACAATGGTGCAGGCACTGCTGCAATCGCTAAGACACCCAGGAGGCTGCTGCCGCTGCCACCATGTGAAAGGCCCGCTCTTGCTGCAGTCACCACCAACTGCTGTCGCCTCCCTGGCCTGCTGTCACCACCGACTGTCCTCGCCACTGATTTCTGCCACCTCACTGGCCCGCTCTCGCCATTGCTCCAGCCCACACTCAATCTGCCATAACCATAGGACACGGCTGGTGCACCCAGCTCCCACCATATGGCCCCCTAACCAACCTAATTCCCTATGTATCTTGCTTCAAGTCCACTTGACAACTCACTATCCTATCAATGTTATGTTCTAAGTATATTCAAGAAATTGATTGATAAAATTATAGATATTAAAGCCATCAAAAGGTATGGAGAGAAAGCAGGAATATGGTGCAGAGATCGAAGATCAGCCATGATCATGCGAAAAGCAAAGCAGGCTCTAAGGGCTGAATGGTCTATTCCTGCTCCTGGTTACTTATTGGCTAATTTAGCACCAAAAACTCAGTCATTTCATTCAAACCATTGATATAGATGGTAAATAGTTGATACTCCGACGCTGTGGCATTGCACTAGTTTGAGCTTTTCAAACTGAAAATAGCCCACTTATGTTGACTCACTGTTTCCTATTAGCCAATCAATCTTCAATCCATGCTGATATGTTAACCCTGCAACATGACCTCTTAGGTTCACGTTTAGGCTCATGTGACCTCACCTCTGCATTCCCTCACCCCCCAATCTATTTAGTTTAAAGCTCTCTCAACTCACCAGAAAACTTGTCCCAGCAAGTATCATGTGAAGACTGTCCCAATGGTACAGTTTCTACTTTTCTCCGATTTGCCAATGGCCATGAATCAAAACCCATGTCTCTCACACCGATATGAGTTACTCATTTAACTTCCTAGTCTTAACCCGCTAATGAAAATCTACTCATGACTCAGGTAGTAATCCAGGCATTATTATTTTTGTGGCTTTGTTTATTAACTTAGCCACAAGATGCTCACAAACTCTAGACAGAACATCTTGCCTCGACTTAGGTAAGATTTTGGTACCCACATGGACAACCGTAACTGGATACCACCTCCCACAGTAAACTGCACTTCAACTCTGAGCAGATAACCTAATCTTGGCATGGGTGTAGGAATATTTGCTTTTGCTTGCAGAGAACAATGTTTATTCTGCTGAAAATACAATCCCGTACTACCACAACAATCTTATTTACTCTCTCCATTCGAACCTGCAAATGTATTATTTCATTTATCCACCCTGCAATCCCCATTCTCATTGACTCAAATTGCAAAAAACTTAAAATCTTTTGGACAACTGAACCAGCTTACCTCCCCGCCACTACTCCCAGCGATACTTCTGTACTGCCATACTTGTCTCACTTCCAGTCACATCCTCTGTCACTGTCTGTCAAATTCAAGGTACCTCACCTAAATAGTGCAACAGCTTCCTGGAATAAAATGACAATGTCACTTTTCCCCTCTCTGATGTATCATAACATCCAAAACACTGACTATAAGACCATAAGTTATAGGAACAGAATGAGACCATTCAGTCTAGCCTCTAGATCACAGCTGATACATTTCTCAACCCCAATCTCCTGTCTTCTCCCTGTAACCCTTAATCTCCATACCAATCAAGAACCTATCTATTTCTGTCTTAAATACATTCAATTACTTGACCTCCACAGCCCTTTGAGGCAATGAGTTCCACAGATTAACCACCCTCTGGCTGAAGAAATTCCACCTCAACTCCATTCTGAAGGGTCATCTCTTCATTCTGAGGCTGTGTCCTCTGATCCTAGCCACTTCTACTGGTGGAAACATCTTCTCCACATCCACTCTATCCAGGCCTCTCAGCATGCTATAAGTTTCAATGAGATTCCCCCCTCATCCTTCTAACTCCATCAAATACTTCTTACAGTCCTCAACTGCTTCTCATATGGCAAGCCCGGGATCATTCTTATAAACCTCCTCTGAAGCCCTTCCAATGCCAGCACATCAGTCCTTAGATACAGGATCCAAACTGCTCACAAATCAGGTCTGATCAGAGCCTTATTCAGCCTCAGCAGTACTCTGTTCTTGTATTCTAGCCATCTTGAGATGAACGTGAACACTGCCTTTGTCTTCCCAACTGAACTTGCATGTTAATCTTGAAAATCCTGAACTAGGACTCCCAAATTCTTTTGTACTTAAGATTTTCAAAGATGTTCTCTCTTGATAAAGTAGTCTACGCCTCTACTCTTCCTATCAAAGTGTATAACCTCACACTTTCCCATATTCTGGACTCCAGCTCAGCAGTTCTGAGCTGAATTGTCTTGAATTGAAAACACTGCAGGTATGGTTGATGTGGACACCTACATTCACATGCTACAGCCGCAACAGATCACTTGCCCTGCCATCCTTATTGTGTTTTATTTAACTCATTAAGTTTAGTGCTATCATTCAACAATAATTTGTCATTCTCTAAAGTGAAATAACCTGTTAAAATTTAAATCTAAAGGTGATACTTCCATTGCACATTTCTATTTTTGCCCATTTAGGGAGAAAAAAAATTTTAAACTCACCAATCACCTATCTGCCCATTTAATTAATCCTTCCACATTCAGCTCTCATGTCCCATTGCTCGTTACTATGTCTCTCTTGGCCCACAAAGTTTTTGCAAAAAGTCAGAGTAGCGCTTCTTCCCACAATGCACCAGTTCCTTCACTGAACAAATTCTAAAGCTCACACTCAGTTCTGAGCTAGAATTCCAAACTATCGTTCCTATTCAAATGTACTGTTACTTACAAAACAGCACAGCGGTACAACACTGCAATCAGAGTCAAATCATTAGTGTAACCAGTATTCAGCTGATCCAGAATTTAGTGATTTGTGTTCAAAATTACAGATGTTCATCTTATAATGTACTTGTCCAATGGTGATGTAAATCTTTAAATAAAGTTGCACCTACCTGTTTGGCTTAGCTGTGAAGTGCTGCGGCTACGTCTTGAGAGACCTACGATAGCGACCATTTTAGCGCCAATGCTGGATCGTCGCTTCTTCCCACCCGTTACAACAGTGCCCACAGCAGTGTCAGACTGGCTGCCATCATTTTTCTCCATGCTGTACATATCTCCGATCACACTGGTGCTTTTCATCATATTCTTTCCGGAAGTCCCCATCTGTTTGCTTTGCAGTTTACACGGAAATACACTGTGAGCCGTTGGTACAGATACATTACACCAACAAAAAGACAGGGAAAAAGGAAAGAGGAAGATACAAAAGGACATGTTTCAGCTAGAAGCTCAGGGAAATGCAAAACTGAAGCAACTCAGCTACAAGGCACTGCAGAACGAAATGTAATCTCTTGCATCTCTATTATACTGTTCTAAACTTCAGGAATTCTAGCCTTGATTGAAGTGACTAATAAATTCATTTGAAACTTTGCAGACATGCAGCAGTTGATTTTATGAGTGTTAAGTTAAAATAATCAAAAAGGCATTCGTATTGGTTGTAACCCTGCTCATATCCATCCTGAAACAGTAGCAGACAAATAAATGCATTAGAAACTTCCAACTGTTTTGATTTGCCATTCCTTGTTTTCCTAAAGTATCTTGGCCCATTTTCAATGTTGATTTCTGTTGGTACTGCAAAAGGCCTGGCAATCAGTGAAGCTTACATTTTGCATTCTGTACCTTGATATGGGTACACAGCTCTTTTTTAAAGAACACAATGTAATCATCTCAGTCCAAGGAGATTAATGCAGGAGTTCCTCAGAGTAGTGCCCTATGCCCAACCATCTTCTGCTTCTTCTTCATTGATGACATTCCCTCTATCATAAGATCAGAAGTGGGATGTTTGCTGATGACTACTCAATGTTCAGCACTATTGATGACTCCTGAAATATTGAAGCAGTCCATGTCCAAATGCAGCAAGACCTGGACAATATCCAGACTTGGGCTGAAAACTTGCAAGTAACACTCATGCTGTACAAATGTCAGGCAATGGCAATCTCCAATAACGGAGAATTTAACTATTGACTCTTGATGATCAATCATATTTCCATCTCTGAATCCCCCACTATTAATATCCTGGGGATTACCATTAATCAGTAATTGAGCCGATCAGGCATATAAATACTGTGGCTACAAAAGCAGGTCCGAGGCTCTCAATTTTGTGGTTAGTACCTCATTGCCTACCTCCCCAAAGTCTGTCCACCCATCTACAAGCCTCAAGTCAAGAGTCTAATCGAATACTCCTCATTTGCCTGGATGATGGGAGCTCCAACAAAACTCAGGAAGCTTGACACCAATCAGGCAAGATTGCCCAATTGTATCAGAGATAATGGGAACTGCAGATGCTGGAGAATCCGAGATAACAAGGTGTAGAGCTGGATGAACACAGCAGGCCAAGCAGCATCATAGGAGCAGGAAAGCTTGACGTTTCGGGCCGAGACCCCTCATCAGAAATCTGATGAAGGGTCTAGGCCTGAAACGTCAAGATTTCCTGCTCCGATGATGCTGCTTGGCCTGCTGTGTTCATCCGGCTCTACACCTTGTTATCTAAGATTGCCCAATTGATTGGCAACCCACCCATTACTGTTAACATTCAGCTCTTCCACCACTGATGCACAGTGTAGCAATATGCGCTATCAAAAGAGGCACTGCAGTAATTCACCAAGGCATCTACCAGACCCATGACTCCTGTAACCGAGAAGGACAGCAGCAGCAGATACAAGGGAACATCATAATCTACAAGTTCTCCTTCAAGCCACACACCATTCTGACTTGGAAATAAAGCACTATTCATTTACTATTGCTGGTCAAAGTCTTGGTACTCCCTTCCTAACAGTAATGTGGTGCTCCTACACTCCAAGGACTGAAACGGTAGTTCACTGCCACCTTCTCCAGGGCAGGCAACCAATGCTCTCCCAGCAGCGATATCCATGTAACCTGAATGAATGAAAAGCAACTCAACATACTGGGAAGAAAATGCTCATCATCGTATACAGAGATATCTAAAAATATTTAAGTTGTACATTAGCAGTATTAATAATTTATTTAAAATTTTACATTAAGACTCTTCTGATGTCTTGAATTTTTCTACTCAATAGGTGAGTCATGTGGACCAGAAAAATTTTAGGTTCCTTTATCAAGATCAGCTCTGCTACATGGGCATGAGTAGGAAAACATTAAGAGTTATTACATTTCTGGAACATAGAACATTACAGCGTAGTACAGGCCCTTCGGCCCTCGATGTTGCGCCGACCTGTGAAACCAATCTGAAGCCCATCTAACCTACACTATTCCATTATTGTCCATATGTTTATTCAACGACCATTTAAATGCCCTTAAAGTTGGCGAGTCTACAACTGCTGCAGGCAAGGCATTCCATGCCCTTACCACTCTGAGTGAAGAATCTACCTCTGACATCTGTCCTATATCTATCACCCCTCAATTTAAAGCTATGTCCCCTCGTGCCAGCCGTCACCATCCGAGGAAAAAGGCTCTCACAGTCCACCCTATCTAATCCTCTGATCATCTTGTATGTCTCTATTAAGTCACCTCTTAACCTTCTTCTCTCTAACAAAAACAACCTCAAGTCCCTCAGCCATTCCTCATAAGACCTTCCCTCCATACCAGGCAACATCCTGGTAAATCTCCTCTGCACCCTTTCCAATGCTTCCACATCCTTCCGATAATGCGGTGACCAAAACTGTACGCAATACTCCAAGTGCAGCCGCACCAGAGTTTTGTACAGCTGCAACACGACCTCACGGCTCCAAAACTCAATCCCTCTACCAATAAAACCTAACACACCGTACGCCTTCTTAACAACCCTATCAACCTGGGTGGCAACTTTCAGGGATCTATGCACATGGACACCGAGATCTCTCTGCTCGTCCACACTACCAAGAATCTTACCATTAGCCCAGTACTCTGTATTCCTGTTACTTCTTCCAAAGTGATTCACCTCACACTTTTCCACATTAAACTCCATTTGCCACCTCTCAGCCCAGCTCTGCAGCTTATCTATGTCCCTCTGTAACCTGCAACACCCTTCCGCACTATCCACAACTCTACTGACTTTAGTGTCATCCGCAAATTTACTAATCCATCCTTCTACGCCCTCATCCAGGTCATTTATAAAAATGACAAACAGCAGTGGACCCAAAACAAATCCTTGCGGTACACCACGAGTAACTGAACTCCAGGATGAACATTTTCCATCAACCATCACCCTCTGTCTTCTTACAGCTAGCCAATTTCTGATCCAAACCACTAAATCACCCTCAATCCCATGCCTCCGAATTTTCTGCAATAGCCTACCGTGGGGAACCTTATCAAACGCTTTACTGAAATCCATATACACCACATCAACCGCTTTACCCTCATCCACCTGTTTCGTCACCTTCTCAAAGAACTCAATAAGGTTTGTGAGGCACGACCTACCCTTCACAAAACCGTGTTGACTGTCCCTAATCAAATTATTCCTTTCTAGATAATTATAAATCCTATCTCTTATAATCCTTTCCAACACTTTACCCACAACCAAAGTAAGGCTCACTGGTCTATGGTTATCAGGGTTGTCTCTACTCCCCTTCTTGAACAAGGGGACAACATTTGCTATCCTCCAGTCTTCTGGCACTATTCCTGTAGACAATGACGACATAAAGATCAAAGCCAAAGGCTCTGCAATCTCCTCCATAGCTTCCCAGAGAATCCTAGGATAGATCCCATCCGGCCCAGGGGACTTATCTATTTTCAGACTTTCCAGGATTGCCAACACCTCCTCCTTGTGAACCTCAATCCCATCTAGTCTAATAGCCTGTATGTTAGTATTCTCCTCGACAACATTGTCTTTTTCATGTGTGAGTACTAATGAAAAATACTCATTTAGCGCCTCTCCTATCTCTTCGGACTCCATGCACAACTTCCCACTACTGTCCTTGACTGGCCCTAATCTTACTCTAGTCATTCTTTTATTCCTGACATACCTATAGAAAGCTTTAGGGTTTTCCTTGATCCTACCTGCCAAAGTCTTCTCATGTCCCCTCCTGGCTCTCCTTAGCTCTGTCTTTAGGTCCTTCCGGGCTAACTTGTAACTCTCAAGCATCCTAACTGAGCCTTCACGCCTCATCTTTACATAAGCCTCCTTCTTCCTCTTGACAAGAGATTCAACTTCTTTAGTTAACCACAGTTTCCTCGCTCGACCACTTCCTCCCTGCCTGACAGGTACATACTTATCAAGGACACGCAGTAGCTGTTCCTTGAACAAGCTCCACATTCCAATTGTGCCCAGCCCCTGCAGTTTCCTTCCCCATCCTATGCATCCTAAGTCTTGCCTAATCGTCTCATAATTGCCTTCACCCCAGCTATAACTCTTGCCCTGCGGTATATACCTATCCCTTTCCATCGCTAAAGTAAACATAACCGAATCGTGGTCACTATCACCAAAGTGCTCACCTACCTCCAAATCTAACACCTGGCCTGGTTCATTACCCAGTACCAAATCCAATGTGGCATCGCCTCTTGTTGGCCTATCTACATACTGTGTCAGGAAACCCTCCTGCACACATTGGACAAAAACTGACCCATCTAAAGTACTTGAACTATAGCGTTTCCAGTCAATATTTGGAAAGTTAAAGACCCCATAACAACTACCCTGTTCCTTTCGCTCCTATTCAGAATCATCTTTGCTATCCTTTCCTCTACATCTCTGGAACTATTCGGAGGCCTACAGAAAACTCCCAACAGGGTGACCTCTCCTTTCCTGTTTCTAACCTCAGCCCATACTACCTCAGTCGACGAATCCTCATCAAACGTCCTTTCTACCACCGTAACACTATCCTTGACTAACAATGCCACACCTCCCCTTCTTTTCCCACCTTCCCTGATCTTACTGAAATTTGGCCCCCCTTTGCTTTAGAGGTCAGAAAATAAGTAGTCAGGATTCCAACTTCCCATCACTTTGCAGTAACCGCCACAGGAGAAACATACTTCAGAATGTTTGGCAAGGATGGATTGTGTTTGAAATTCCAAAGATAAAAATGCTCAGAATTAAGTTTCAAAAATGGATAACAGCATGTAATTAAAAGAAAGCTGAACTGTATCTATTTTAATGCAAGGTACTTGACTGGTAAGATGGTGGAACTTAGAGCAGTGATCAGCATGTGGAAATATGATATTGTTGCAATAACTGAGACATGGTTGAGGGAACGACATGACTGACAGCTGAACATTTCAGGGTACAAAAGCTTCACACACAATAGGGAGGATGTAAGGGATGTGTAGGCATTGCATTATTGATGAAGGAAACCATCACTGCAGTAATGAGGGAAGATGTCCTAGAAGTTCTTCAAATGATCCAGCTGTGTGGAGCTCAGAAATAAGAAAAAGACAATTACTTTGCTGGGATTACACTACAGGCTTCCCAACAGTTAGTGGGAGACAGAGGAGCAGATATGTCGGCAAATCACAGAGAGGTGTGAGAGAAACAGGGTTATAGTTGTAAGGGATTTCAATTTGGCTAACAATAACTAGGACACCTAAGTGTGAAAGGATTAGACTGGGTGAAAATTTAAAGTGTATCCAGGAGAGCTTTTTGTGTCAGTACGTAGATAGGCGTACTAGAAATGAGGCAGTTCTTGACCTAATCTTCAGAAATGAAGCTTGTCAGGGAACTGAAGTTTCAGTGGGCAAGCATTCTGGTAACCATAACTCTGTATGTTTCAAAGGCATTATACAAAGAGGTAAGGATAGTGCAGAAGTGTCTAAATTGGGTGAAGACCATTTTCAATGTCTTTAGACAGGGTCTGGCAAACACAGGCCAGGAACAGCTACTTGCAGATAAGTCTACATATGGAAAGTGGGAATCTTATAAAAGTAGGATAATGAGAACTCAGGGTCAGCATGTTCCTCTAAGGGTGAAGAACAAGTGCAGCAAGTCCAGAAACCATGGATATCAAGGGATTTTGAGAGTTTGAAAAAGAAAATGGAGGAATTTATTTTTTAAATATTTGTTCGTAGATGTGGGTGTCACTGGCTGGGCCTGCATTTCTTGTCCATCCCTAATTGCGCTGAGAGCAGATTAAAAGTCAGCCACATTGCTGAGGGTCTGGAGTCACATGTAGGCCAAACCAGGTAAGGACGGCAGTTTCCTTCCCTAAAGGACATTAGTGAACCAGACGTCTTTTTTTTCGAACAATCAGCAATGAATTCACGGTCATTATTAGACTCTTAATTCCAGATTTTCTATTGAATTCAACTTCTACCATCTACCATGGTGGGATTCGAACCCAGTTCCCCAGGACATGATCTAGGTCTCCTGATTAATAGTCTAGTGATAATAACACAAGGCCATCGCCTCCCAAATGTCAGGTACAGTGCATTAAAAACAAGAGAGATTCTTCAGAAGTATGGGGAGTGTAAAGAGTGGAAAAGAGGGGCCACAAAATATCTTTGGCAGATAGCATCAAGGAAAACTTCAAGGATTTTTAGAAGTATTTTGAAAGTTAAGAGGGTTACTGGGAAAAGAACAGAACCTATTAGAGACCAAAGGGGGAACCTGTGATGGAGCCAAAGGACGTGGGTCATGTCTTAAATGAATACATTTAATTTGCTTTCACAGATGAAAAAGATATTGAAGCTGGGGGTTTCAGTTGGGATGCTGAAATTCGAAAATCTGTCAAGACTAATAAGGAGGTATCAGATGTTAGCACAGGTACAAATGTGCATATGTCCCCAGGGCTGGATGAGATATATCCCAGGCTGCTATGGGAGATAAGGGAGGAAATTTCTGGGGCTCTGGTGGAAATATTTTATAATTCGCTAGTCTGTAATTACTGCCTTATCTCTCCTGTCCTTCTGAAACAAAGGAACTACATTAACTATAGTCAAGTCATTTGACACTTCACTTGTGGTCAGTTATTCTGAAATGGTAGGGAAATTATTGGAAAAATACTGAGGGATAGGATTGGATGAAGGTTAATCACCGTGGATTAATTAAAGGGAGATCCTGCCTGACAAATTTGCATTTTTTTGAAAAGGTGATTCAATATATTGATGAGTATAGGGCAGTTGTTGCAATTTACATAGGTCATTAGGTCAGTAAGGTCATTGATAAGGCCCCATGTGGAAGGTTGGTCCAAAAGGTAAGAGCCACTGGGATTCAAGGCAGTTGGCAAACTGGATCCAAAGTTGGCTTGCAAACAGGAAGCAAAGGGGGACGGCAGAGGGATGTTTTGTGATTGGAAGCCTATGATCAGCAGTGTACCATAGGAATTGGTGCTGGGAGCCTTGCTATTTGTTATGTACATTGACAACTTGAATGTGAATGAAGAAAATATTGTTAATAACTTTGCAGATGACATGAACATTGGTGGCATCACTTATAGTGAAGAGGATGGTCTCAGGTTATAGGCTGATGTTGATCAGCTGGCAAATTGGGTAGAGCAACGGCAGACAGAATTTAAACCTGATAAGTACAAGATGAGGTGAGGTGAGGCATTTTGGGAGGTCCAATAGGGAAAAGGTCTACATAATGTATATGTAAGGTTTAGGAAGCTAAAATTGGACAGGGCCCGTGAGGAATACAAAAGCAGGAAAGAACTCAAGCAGGGAAGCAGGAGGGTAACAGAGACCATAAAATGACCTTAGAAAGTAGGATTAAAGAGAATTAAAAACAAGAGGATACTGAGGTAAAAGGTATGACCACTCAAGGATAAAGAGGGAACTTGTGCTTGGAGGCAGAGGATGTGGGCGAGATCCTAAGTGAGTACTTTGCGTTGGTATTCACCCAGGAGAGGGATATGGAGGATAGTGGGGTTTGTGTGGAGCATGCTAATATGCCAGGGCATTTTGAGATCAAGAAAGAAGTGGTGTTAGGTCGCTTGAAGAGCATTAGGGTGGATGAGTCGCCAGGGCCCAATAGTATCGATCTCAAGTTATTGATAAGGGCAAGAGAGGAGATTGCTGGGGCTTTGACCAAAATCTCTGTATCCTCATTGTCCAATGGAGAGATCCTAGAGGCCTATTGATTAGCTAATGTTGTTCCTGCCCAAGAAGGGAAATAGGGATAATTCAGGGAACTATATACCAATGAGTTTCACAGCGGTGGTTGGGCAGCTGTTGGAGAGAATTCTTAGGGATAGGGTTTACGCTCACGTAGAAAAGCATGGCCTAATTAGGGACAATCGGCATGGCTTTGTGTGAGGCAGGTCACGTTTTACTAACTTGATTGAATTTTTGACGAGGTAATACGGGTAATCAATGAGGGTAAAGCAATGGATGATGTCTACATGGAGTTTATGAAGGCTTTTGACAAGGTCCCTCATGGTAGGCTGATTCCAGAAGATTAAGATGTATGGGATCCAGAGTGACTTGGCCGCATAGATTCAGAATTGGCTGTCCCATAGAGGGCAGAGGGTAGTGGTGGAAGGATGTTTTTCTGGCTGGAAGTCTGTGACTAGTTGTGTTCTGCAGGGATCTGTACTGGGGCCTCTGCTGTTCATGATATATATAAATGACTGGGATGAAAATGTAGGTGTGTGGGTTAGTAAGTCTGCAGACTGTACAAAGATTGGTGAAGTTGTGGATAGTATAGAAGGTTAGTTTAATTTAGCATCATGTTCGGCACAACATTGTGGCCAAAGGACCCATTCCTGTATTGTACATTTCTGTGTATGAATAGTACATCCGTCGAGAGTCCCAAAGACCAAAGGGACCTTTGTTTGGGCTCCCACCTTGGGTCCTCTATAAACCTGAGCTCATTTAAAACTTTGCAGTCCATATTCTAACTCATATCAAGCCATGTTTTTTCATCAATCTGATTCTAATCTGTGTACGTTCCAAGTCAGTAATGCCTTGCCCTTTAAAATTGTTATATTGGTTTACATATCCCTTTATGCATATTCTGCCATTAGCTTTGTGACTTTGTCTGGCTGCATAATCCTTTGGGATCATTGTTTTCCTCTATATCTCACCTCTTCTGTATCCATGATTTTCTTCACTCTGTGGTTGATAGCCATATTTCACATAGCGTCAGCAAAAAGCTCTGGAATTCCCTCCCTATTTCACGTGTCTATTTTTTTCTCCTTTGAGACACTATTAAAAATCTCAATCTTTTGGTTACCTGTCTTAATATCCTTTATGTAACTCGATCTTAATTTCATAATACTCCAAAACTCTTGGGGCTACAAATACAATTTGTTATTATTTTTGATTATGTCATATATATCACAGCTCCATAGTACTAAAACTTTAAACTTAAACGTTAACTATACTCCTATACATCTTAGAACAATAGAACTCACTGTATCATCACAAGTTATTACCAGAACTAGTAAACTATTAAATTTCATGACGGCATTGCAAAGAATTAATTGTGAGGTTAGTTTAAATAAGACAGTTTAATTATTAGGACATATGTCATGACTGTCAAACAGCTGTGTCATAATTTTGTTCGTACATTATTGCCATTGTTGTTTCAGGTCTATTCATAATTTTAAATATTGACTGAGAGAGATCAGACCAAGCTTTCCACAGTGAAAATTACAGTTGCTTATCAGCCTCACAGAGACTAAATAAATTGGGTATTTAGGAACAAAAGAAAGGTCTCTTCCAATCAGCTTTGGTAAGTAACCCTTAAATACGCTATAAAGTGCCACAATAATTTAACATCCAGCCAAATCAATGAACATTTATCACTTTAAAAAATAATTTTGTCTTTAGTTCCCTTCACATTTCTTTACATAACATCTAAACATAGAATATTAGAAGTATATTGTTTCCATTCTAATATGACTAATTTTCTTTCCCTTAATTCTACTGTACTGAAAGGATAAAACTGATAAGGTCAGTATGGATAATCCTCCAGTCAAATGTCAAATACCATAACCAACACCTGAAGAAAGAACCCAACAAATTCGGTAAGTTAGGAAAATGGACCGAAGAATATTCCAGTGTGAACACAGACCCAAATGGCATCTACAATTTGAGTTTGTCACTGCAACATTTCCTAGAAATACACATGGATGATCACGGTGTTCCCACCCTGATACACAGACAAGTGGCTTTTATGAATATTTTTCTTCAGTATTCACAACTGAGAGGCACCTAGTTGTAGAGGAGGATGTTGTGAAACAGGCAGGTCGGCTAGAGGAGGTTGATGTTAGTAAAGAAGATGTGCTAGGAATTCTGAGGAAGTTGAAGATAGATAAGTCCCCCAGGCCTGATGGGATTTATCCAAGGATTCTTTGGGAAGTGAGAGATGAGATCGCAGGGCCTTTGGCGATGATCTTTTCGTCCTCACTGTCCATGGGTATAGTGCCGGAAGTTTGGAAAGAGGCAAACGTCATTCCCTTGTTCAAAAAAGGGAACAGGGATAACCCCAGAAATTACAGACCAGTTAGTCTTATGTCAGTGGTGGGCAAATTATTGGAAAGGGCTCTGACAGACAGAATTTATGATCACTTGGAAAGGCACAGTTTGATTCGTGATAGTCAGCATGGATTTGTGAGGGGTAGATCAGGCCTCACAAACCTTATTGAATTCTTTGAAGAGGTGACTAAACACGTGGATGAAGGTGGAGCAGTGCATGTGGTTTACATAGATTTAAGTAAGGTGTTTGATAAGATTCCCCATGGTAGGCACATGCAGAAGGTAAGGAGGCATGGGATGGGGGGAAATGTGGCAGATTTGATTCAGAATTGGTTGACCCTTAAAAGACAAAGGGTGGTAGTGGACGGAAAATATTCACCATCGTGCTCAGTTACGAGTGGTGTACCACAAGGATCTGTTCTGGGTCCTCTTCTATTTGTGATTTTTGTAAATGATTTGGATGAAGGAGTGGAAGGGTGGATTAGCAAGTTCGCGGATGATATAAAGGTGGGTCACGTTGTGGACAGTGCGGGGGGCTGTTCTAGGTTACAAAGGGACATTGATAAATGCAGAGCTGGGCTGAGAAGTAGCAGATGGAGTTTAACCCTGAAAAGTGTGAGGTAATTCATTTTGAAAGGACAAACTTGAAAGCAGAATATAGGGTTAACGGAAAGCTTCTTGGCAATGTGGAGGAGCAGAGGGATCTTGGGGTTCATGTTCACAGTTCGCTGAAAGCTGCCACCCAGGATAGAGTTGGTAAGAAGGCGTATGGTGTGTTAGCTTTCATTAATAGAGGGATTGAGTTCAAGAGCTGTGAAGTTATGCTCCAGCTATACAAAAGCCTGGTTCGGCCACATCTGGAGTATTGTGTCCAGTTCTGGTCACCTCATTACAGGAAAGATGTGGAAGCGTTGGAAAAGGTGCAGAGGAGATTTACGAGGATGTTGCCTGGAATGGAGGGAAGGTCTTACAAGGAATGGTTGAGAGCTAGGGTTTTTCTCATTAGAATGACGAAGGATGAGAGATGACTTGACAGAGGTGCACAAAATGATCAGAGGTATAGATAGGGTAGACAGCCAGAGACTTTTTCCGAGGGTGGAGGTAGTTTTTACGAGGGGACATAGTCTTAAAGTGAAAGGAGGTAGACATCGGGGAGACATCTAGGTTCTTTACTCAGAGAGTGGTAGGGGCATGGAATGCATTGCCAGAGAGGGTAGTGGAGTCGGCCTCATTAGGGGCATTTAAGCGGCTATTAGATAGGTATATGGATGATAGTATAAGGTAGCGGTGGACGTTAGATAGACCTTAGGTTTCGGGTAAAAGTTCGGCACAACATCGTGGCCGAAAGGCCTGTATTGTGCTGTACTGTTCTTTGTTCTATGTTCAAGAATTACAAAACTTCAACTACACATCTTATTTTTACATGTGTAAATGTTCTGATAACTCATTTTTATATTCCTTCTTGTTCATTTTTTTTTCATTTTATAAACTTCCAGGTCATCCTGCACTCATTTTGAAAACACTCCAATTCTCTATCATACTACTATTCTTTGCAACATTAACACCTTTACTTTTAATCTAATGTTTTCCTTAATTTCCTTTTTAAGTTACAAATGAATCTTTCTTGAGATTTTTTCACTAGGGACAATGGAATTTGTTGAACAAATTGAATCATTTCTTTAAATATTTCTCACTTTATTTATCCAATTAGCTAGCACACCTTTCATGTTTATTTATTTAGATTCACAACTTCTATTTAGGATGGAGTATTTTGCCTTCAAATGTATCATGTAATTGAAATTTATTTTCATTACTTTCTTTCTGGAGGACCTTTGACAATAAATCACTAATTTAACCTGCCTTCTTACAGAAGGCTAGATCCAAAATTTAGAAATTGGTCCCATCGCATCTTGTTTGAGAAAGCAGTCACAAAAGCATTTTACAAACTCATCAGGTTACTTTTGAAAGTTTGCTTTGTTCAGTCTCTATGAAGTTCTACTTAATCAATATGGTGCAAAAATTTTCTGGAACAAAATACCCACGCAGACTTTTTCCTTCCTGATCCCCTTCAAGGACTGCAGCTTGGCAACTCTGAGCTGAATTCGTCAAGTCTTGGGTAGTTGCTGCAGATATGGTTTCTAGGATCACAATGCTTTCAAAGAAATCCCACAAGCTGCTGTCATGGATATACTATTTTTTTAACCCTGTCTTTCCATCCTTTTTATTTATTTGATTAGTTAATTATTTTCTAAGTGGGTGAAATTGTGATCATAATTCCATAAGTTTTAAGATAGTTATGGACAAGGAAGGACCTGAGTGAGGTGTACACACTTAGAGGGGCATGGATAGGGCAAACAGGGAGAAACTGTTCCCCTGAAGAGAAGGGTTAATAACTGGGGGCAAAGGGTTAAAGTAGGGACCAGGAAATTTAGAGGGTATTTGGGGAATGTTTTGTTATCTGGAACCCACTGCTTAAAAGTGGGTAGAGGCAGGAACCATCAAAACATTTAATAAGTATTTAAATGAGCACTTGAAAACCTCAGTATACAATGCAAAGGGATTAGAATAGATAGATGCTTGATGACCGGCGTGGACTTGATAGGCTGAAGGGCATTTTTTTGTACTGTAAAAACTCTTGACTTTTATAACCTGGGCAACTGCTAGTGCTGCAATTTCATTGTGTTAAGCTCTGGATTCCCATATCTGCCTCACTTGATCCTGTTCTTGACTACAAACCAAAGCTGAAGCACCAACACTAAGGTGTGTGATTGCCTCATGGCCAAAGTGCCCAGAAAGCTTATCCCTTCCCGGATGCATTGCAATGTTCAGAATGTCCTCGACCGATGGTCCAGGCATTTACTTCTGATATCATTGCTGAGACACACTGGTGTCTTCTCCCCATCAGCAACTCTGCTGGTGCTATCCCTGTAGTTGCGTGATGGGTGGTATAATAATCAAACAGGAACCAGGGCAGTTTGGTATCGAGTGAAACTATGGGCTGTTTCTTTAAGCCAGTCTTCAGTGTTTGGACCACTCTTTCTACCAGACCATTGGACAATAGATGATATGGAGCTGTCCGAACATGGTGAATGCCATTTAACTTTTGGAAATACTTGAATTCCCTGCTGGTAAATGATATCCCATTCTCCGTGATCAATACTTTCAGGAGTCCATGTATCTCAAACAATAGTTGCAGTTTTTCAATCGTCATTCCTGAGTCTGCCAAATGAACTCTATGCACATCCAACTACTTTGAATGGCATCCACAATGTCCAAGCATTGCACGCATGAAATGACCGGCATAGTCGATGTGTAACCAAGTCCAGGTTTACGTGGCTATTCCCATGAATGTAGGGGTGCTGTCAGTGATAATTTTTGATCTTCTGGGCACTGCCCTACCAATACAGCTATTTCAGCATCCAATCCTGGCCACTAGGCATACCTTCTTGCCAACATCTTCATTTTGGAAACCCCTGGATGACCCTAGTGGATTTTAACCAGTATCTGGTGCCAACCTTTACTCAGGACAATCAGTCTTGCCCCCCATAGTAATATGCCGTCCTCTACACTGATCTGATCTCACTGGGTCCAGGAAGGTTTCAATCCTGTTTGTGATGGTCATTCTGTTCCCCCATCACTACAAGGTTCTTTAGTTTTGCCAGAACGGGATCATTTTGTATCCACGGTCGATATTGTCAGCAGTGACCAGAAGGGTACCACAAAGTTAAAAACCAGAGCAGGGTCTTCCAGGAGAGGCATCACCAGTGGCGTATCTGCTAGTGTTTGCCTCTTGGCCTCCTGGATGGAGTTTCAACTTATAATTGTACATGCTGAAAATAAGAGCCCACCACTGAATTTGACCAAAGCTATTGGCAGCTTGTCTTCTTTAAGTCTTCCTAGCAAGGCTTTGTGGTCCGTTACTATTGCAAATTTACATCCGTTGATGTATTGGTGGAACTTTCTCACACCATAGATGAACGGCAAAACTTCTTTCTCTATCTGGCTGTATTTGCGGCTGGGAAGCATACGCTATCAGGCGTTCCTCTCTGTTGGGTCACTGGTGAGCCAGCATTACCCCATACTATATGGGGAGGCATCATGTATCAGCACTAACTCTCGCCTAGGCTCATAGCAGGCCTATACCCTAAATGACAGTAGCTGCGCTTTCACTTCTTTAAAGGTTACTTCTTGGCTGAGCAACCGTTTTTAAGGCGGACCCTTTTTCAATAGCAGGTGTAAGGCTGCAAAGACAGAGGCCAGGTTATGTATAAATTTCCTATAATAAGGAAAGACCTAAGCTCCAGTACATATGTGGGAGCCGGGGCTACTTTCATCACTCTCGCTTTATTTTCCAACAGGTGTAACCCGGTTTTGTTGACTCTGTAGCCTAAGTAGGTCACTTGGGGTGCCTAGATCACACATTTTTCCCTTCTAGGGTGTACGCACGCCTGGGAGAAACATGTAAACACTATGTCCAAGTTCTCTAAGTGCTCTTAGATAACAAGGTGTGGGGCTGGATGAACACAGCAGGCCAATCAGCATCATCGGAGCAGGAAAACTTGACGTTTCGGGCCTAGACCCTTCATCAGAAATGGGGGAGGGGAAGAGGGTTCTGAAATAAATAGGGAGAGAGGGGGAGGCGGATAGAGGAGAGGATAGGTGGAGAGGAGGCAGACAAGTCGAAGAGG
>JAHRHZ010000051.1:435011-517910 GCA_024137785.1 Ginglymostoma cirratum
AGATAGGAGATGGGGGTGGGGCTTGAGGTGGGAGGAGGGGATAGGTGAGAGGAAAAACAGGTTAGGGAGGTGGAGATGAGCTGGGCTGATTTTGGGATGCGGTTGGGGGAGGGGAGATTTTGAAGCTTGTGAAATCCACATTGATACCATTGGGCTGCAGGGTTCCCAGGCTGAATATGATTTGCTGTTCCTGCAGCCTTCAGGTGGCATCACTGTGGCATTGCAGGAGGCCCAGGATGGACATGTCGTCTGAGGAATGGGAGGGGGAGCTGAAATGGTTCGCGACTGGGAGGTGCAGTTGTTTGTTGCGAACTGAGCACAGGTGTTATGGATTTCACAAGCTTCAAAATCTCTCCTCCCCCAACCGCATCCCAAAACCAGCCCAGCACATTTCCACCTCCCTAACCTGTTTTTCCTCTCACCTATCCCCTCCTCCCACCTCAAGCCCCACCCCCATCTCCTATCTACTATCATCATCCTGCCCCCTTGACCTGTTCGTCCTCCCTGAACTGACCTATCGCCTCCCTACTCCCCCCCCACCTACAATTGCCTTTACTGGCTCCATCCCCGCCTCTTCGACTTGTCTGCCTCCTCTCCACCTATCCTCTCCTCTATCCATCCTCTATCCGCCTCCCCCTCTCTCTCTATTTATTTCAGAACCCTCTTCCCCTCCCCCATTTCTGATGAAGGGTCCAGGCCCGAAACGTCAAGTTTTCCTGCTCCTATGATGCTGATTGGCCTGCTGTGTTCATCCAGCCCCACGCCTTGTCATCTCGGATTCTCCTGCATCTGCAGTACCTTTTATCTCTAAGTGCTCTTTATTGGTCTTCCTGGTTGTTAGTACATCATCCAGATAAATGGCTACCTTGGGTAGCCTTTGTAAAATGTCCATTGTCTGCTGGAAAAGTGCATGGGCTGATGATATCCCAAAGGGCAATCTTGTATATTGGTACAAACCCTAGGTATTAATTGTGGCCTCCTTCTTGGACCACTCATCTAGAGACAATTGTAGATAGGTTTGGCTCATGTCCAGCTTTACGAAAGACAGCACACCCACCAGTTTTGCACACAAGTCTTCTATACGAAGGACTGGGTATTTATCCATTCGCGAGAAATGGCTTCCAGTTTGCATAAAACCCCTGCAAAGGTAAACCAAGCCATCAGGCTTCATAATTGGTACCACTGGTGTTGTTCATTCCGCAAACTACACACGTTTGACAATTCCTTTGCTTTCCAGCCTCCTGATTTCTGCATCTACTTTTGCCTGTAAAGTAAATGGCACTGGGCACCCTTGCAAATCGTGAAATCGCTTCCTGGTCAACATGTGAAGGGGCCTTGGCCCCTTTGATAGTCCCTTGCCTTCCTGAAAATCTTTGATTAGACTTTCACTCAGGCAGCCATTTTCTAATCGAAAAATTTGTGACTTGGAATGCAAATTTGAAGAACAACACCTTAACTTCTGCCTGGGCACCCTACAGCCCAAAGGATTCAACATTAAATTCTCCAATTTCAAATAACCTTATACACCCATCCCAGGGCTCCCTTTTCAGCCCCACCTCCTCCGTTCCATTCCATCTTCTGACCCTCTCTTCCAGACATCAACTGGATATATCTCTCCCATCAACCAACTACCAGTGCCCACCTATCACCACCATTCCATTACCATTCCTCCACCCCTGTATCTGCAGCTCCCCCCACCCCGAAGAAGGCTAATATCCGAAACGCTAACTGATCCTTTCCTCCAGATGCTGAGTGGTTTGCTGTGTTCCTCCAGCCTCCTGTTTGTATACATTGCTATGTATTGACTAGGGTAGATAACAGAGGCAATCCTCCAGCCTCCTGTTTGTATACATTGCTATGTATTGAGTAGGGTAGATAACAGAGGCAATCCAACACTGTTGCAGATAAGAAACAGAGGTCTGGCATCCCCATAGGCAATGGAGTGCTCAGTGCAGACCTAAATTTGTGTGGTGCTTCTCTCCACTTGGTATGAGCAGGTTTCAGGCTTTGGAGCTGAAAAACAGCACAGCCCAATGTTTAGCCCCTGGCATTCTGTGAATGTCAAACAGCCATTTAATATTTCTATCAATATATGAGGACCAGCTAGAAAATAATCTAAAATTAATTTTACTCCAGAAATTCTGAAGCAACAACTTACTACTCTCTGTTTCATTCCCAAAGCGACTGTGAGACCATGGCTAACTAAACAAATTTCAGGTCAACCACTTCAGAACTAAGGATTTAATGGTTGCTAAAGAGGGATCAACTAGGAAAGTAGAACAGTGTAGAGATTTGGGAGTTCAAGTATACTAACATTACGTAGGATTATAAAGGTTATCAAGCACAGAAACAGACCATTTGGTCCAATCTAAGTATATCAGCATTTATACCTGACTTGAGCCTTTCTCACATCTTCATGTCCTTGTCAAGCCTCCCCTTAAATGGCCTAATATGATTTGCTTCAAATACTCTCAATGGTTGCAAGTTCCACATTCTCACCATTGTTTGGGTTAAAAAAAAAGTTTCATTTGAATTCACCATAGGATTACTGACAACTATATCAACGATTGATGGTGAGATAGCAAGAACTGCAGATGCTGGAGTCAGAGACAACGAAGTGTGGAGCTGGAGGAACATAGCTTTTTCTGAAGGGTCCCGACCCGAAACATCAGCTTTCCTGTTCCTCTGATGCTGCCTGGCCTGCAGTGTTCCTCCAGCTCAACACTTTGTTGTCAACAATTGATGGTGTCTGGTTATGTTCTTTCACACAAGTTGAAACATTCTCTCTGGATCCAAACTACCAAAATCTTTCATAATCTTTCAAACAAAAAGAGACTGGTAATCCTTTCTGAAGGGATATACCCACATCCTTGTAAATGTTCTCTGTTCCCTCTGTAGTGCTTCAATACCATTTTTTAAGATTTGATGAATAAATCTCTATGCAGGATGCTAATATGATCTGACAAAATTCAATTCTGGTTTAGCATAATATGCCCACTTTTCAAGTCTACCTCTTGAGAAATGAAACCACTTGTTCTTAAATGGACTTCCTAGCTGTGAGACAAACTTTAATGATTTGTATTTTTTTTGTTCATTTTTTCTGAGTGCGTTGCTGACACATTATTGCATCTACATGACTGTCCTTGAGAAGGTAATAGCCAGTCACTTTCTTGAAATGCTTCAGGCCATGTGGTATAGGTGAACCAACAGTGCTAAGTGGGAGTTCTAGGACTTTGTCCTAGTGATAGCAAAAAACAGCAATACACTCCAGTTCAGGATGATGCGTAACTTGAAAGGGAACTTGCAGGAGGTGGTGTTCCCATTTGCCTAGTTCTCTCGACCTCCGGGTGGTAGAGATCACAAGTTTGGAAGGTGTCGTCGAAAGAACCTTGCCAAGTTGCTACAGTGGTTTTGTGAATGGCACTTACTGCTGCCAGTGTGTGTCAAAGGATAAAGTACTAAGTTTTTAAGGCTATGGACAGGTTGTCAATCAATTGGGCCGATTTGCTTGAATCGTGTTGAGCTTCTTTAGGTTGCTGGAGCTGCAGTCATCTAGACAACAGTATTCCACAACATTCGTGTCTTGGGCCTTGCAGGTCGAGGACAGGCTTTGGGATTCAAGACATGAGCTGCTTGTTGTAGAAGTTACAACCTCTGACCTGCACTTGTAGAGTCAGCTTTTACAATAACTCGTCCAGTTAAGTTTTTGGTTAATGGTAATTCTCAAACATGATGTTAATATGAGATTCAACAACGGTAATGCAATTGAATGTCCGAGGGACATGGTCAGATTCTTCCTGGTTACTGTCTGGCACTTATCTGAAACATTACTTGTCACTGACAACAGTCTAAATATTGTCCATATCTTGTTGTATTTTCACAGACTCCTTCAGTATTTGAGGAACTATAAATGGTACTGAAATCTGTTAAATCAGCACCGAGCAACTGTATTTCTGCTCCATCATGGAGGAAAGTCATTGATGAAGCAATTGAAGATGGTTGGGCCTAGGACAGTAGGGAAGCCGGAGGAATTCCCTCAGTGAGATTTGGAGGCCTTCAATAATTCCAACCATTTTCTCTTATGTTAGGTATGACTCTAACTAGTGCAGATTTTTCCTCACTTCACATTGTCTTTAATTTTTTGGGTTCCTCGATATGATACTTGTCAAAAGCTATGTCAAGGGAAGTCACTCTGACCTTACTACAGAAGTTCAGCTCCTCTGTCCAGGTTGAAACCAAGGCCTGAAGCAAAGTCAGGAGTGGAATGGCCCTGGCGTATTTCCAGCTTTGCCTCTTAATCGTGAGCTGATTCAATGTTATCATTACAATGCTTTCTTTATTTCATTTTCACTGAACATTTCACTTTAATGTTTATGAAACACTGGAAATGGGAGAACAGATTGCTGTTTGATTTGGTGGGGAGGGTGGAAGTAAAGTCATGAGATGAAAACTCCAAGAATATGTCTCATCAGAACATGCAACATTGCTTAACATTTACCATTAACTGCCATTATGACTAAAGTAAAATACACATTTCAGGGAATATAGATAAAAATTGAGCTTCATGAAGAATAGCTTGAAACAATTAGAAACAGCACCTATATTTGTATATAAAAATAAATTCATAGTAGTATTTAAATTTTCTCATTAAGATGACGAGGGCACTAAAATAGGACCATGGAATGGAATTTTAAAAAAAAACTTGGAACATCATAGGCTGGATTTTCTTGGATTTGGGGAGATTCTGTGAAGGAGGTGGGGAAACATGCCATACAGGTTGGACCAGGTGCAAGTCCTGGAATATTTGTTCATGGGATCTCGGAAGATGGTTCCCTCATTCAAAGGCAGTTACTGTCTGTTTGCAAGACTTGCATTAGGGAGTAGGGGAACAGCTGGAAGTTGCCCCCAGCCCCAGGCCTCACTGTAGATCCTACACCCCACTTTTCGATCCCACTTCTTTTCATGCAACTGGGGATTGAGTGGCTATGCTCAACCTTGCCGACTGTTTACTAGAATTGCCAGACTCTGAATGCCTGTTGGGCCATGTCTTTAACCCTGGGGTCTTTATTTCTGGTGCAAGTCTTGCCACTAGCCTATCAAATCCAATAGGTACATCACTTTACTGAAAAGAGGCTTCACAGTGCTCTTGCAGGGTTCTCGCTGGTGGCTGTGAACTCAAGATTTTGCTGAATGTCTGAAAGAGCATTACAGTCAATTATTGTCTTGCAGGAAATGTGACAGCCAGCTTCTGCACGAAAACTTCTTCAAACAACAATGTGAAAAAGACCAGATAATCTATTCCTGTGATATTATTGAGGAATAAATATTGGTTAGGACAGAGGTAACACCATAATCTTGTTTGAAACAACAATAGCCTCTTCCTGTGCTGTAGACCTCCATGACTCTCTGGCTCCTGGAGCTATGATGACCTACTGATGACAACCAGGTCAATTGTGCTTTGTACCAATATTAACTCAGCGATTAGAGTGCTTTCCCTGGGCCAAATGACAAAGTTTTTTACAAGAGTTCTTTGATGTTTTACCTCATCCAATGATGCATTGATCTCAAGCATAGCAACTGTCCTCTCTTCTCTGACATTTAGCTATAATGTTCTTTTATGAATGCAGAGGTACAAAGGACAGAATGGTCTCCTTCAAGCTGTACATTTCCATTGTAATGAAGAGCAAGTAACAGTAAACAAAAGTTAATAATGATTGATTATGGCAATGATAGCATGTTTGAACAGGCTCAATGGCTAAAGGCTTACACCTGTTTCCAAGTTTTTGTGTGGTTATAAACATGTGATTCCTTGAATTTAACACAAAGAAGCGTAAACTAAATGTAATATCTTATTCAGATATCAAAAATATGATGGGGCTTTGGTGTAAGGGAGAGTTACTAGGAATTGTACCCTGTCTTCTTCAAGTATCACTGTGATCCATATGAACTACACAACAGCCATGTGGTGCCCTGATTAAATATTTCATTGAAAGTTAGATACCTAAAAGGTTCATCCCTCACATAGGATGAACCTGGTTTAAGACTCGCATTAAAACAGGCAGCTCACCACGACCTTCTCAAGGGCAACTAGGCATGGGCAAGAAACGCTGGCCAGCTAGCGACGCCCCGTATCCCACAAATGAATAAAAAAATGCACAATTTTCTGACTTACAGGCAAAATTGCTGCCAGCTAAGCCAAGATAATATTCAAAATCTGATTTAGTCTCATCTGTTCCAAAGTAGAGCAAATATGCCTAGTAAATCAATGACCATAAAGACAATGTCCACCATTGTATCTAACCTTAGTGTTACCAAAAGTCTACAATAGTGACCTATTGTTCGGACTAAAACTTCATTTTAATATATGGAAAATCATGACGTGGTTGACAATTCTCACTTAGTTTACAACATATTTGGCAGGTTACAGAGAGATTAAACTTTTAAGGTACTGAAATAAATACTATATAATGTCTGCAAGCCTCAGAATGGAAGAAAACACTGTACTTCAATTCAAAGTCCATATTAAAGGATGGATATTAGTTTTTTTTATTCACTCAGGGGACACAGGCATCACTAGCTGGCCAACATTTACTGCCTGTCCTGAGTTGTCCCTCATATTATCCCTCATATTTGAAATTATTTTGACTTCACCTGTAAAATGTTTGTTCACTTTTTTTTCCTTGTTACACAAAAATAGTCACTTGGTCTTTTTTTTTCTCCTTTGCTCTCCATAAGGTGTTGGCTCCTTGCTAGACTTTTTTTCCTAATTAACCTGTTGAGTGATGTTATGGCACATGACTGGAGCAGATGGTACTTGGAACCGGGGTCTGCTGGATGAGAGGTGGGGACACTATCACTGCACCACAAGTGTCCCTTCGGCTCTCTGCTATAATGCGGTCTCATAAAAGACAACTCAGAAAATGAAGGAGGGTCTAGGCCTGAAACGTCAGCCTTCCTGTTCCTTTGATGCTGCTTGGCCTGCTGTGTTCATCCAGCTCTACACCTTGTTATCTATGTATAAATGGGAGATCTCCAACTTTGAAACTGTGCCCTCTACTTCTAGATTCTTCCACAGAGTAAACATCCTCTCAGCACCTACCCTGTCAAATGCCCTCAGACTTTTTAAATCTTTCAATAAGATCACGCCTTTTTTTTTTTAAAAGTCCAACGAATGCAGGCTCAACCTTTCATCATAACACAAGCCCTTCAGGAATTAATTCTCAGGAATTAACCTTCTCAACCATCTCCAAACTGCTTCCAATGCAATTATATTTCTCTTAGATAAGGAGACAAAAACTGCACTCAGGACTCTAGGTGAGGTTTTACCAATGTTCTGTTAAGAGCTTTATCAAGCCCTACTTGCACTCCATATTCCATTCCTCCTTACAATCAAGTCCAAGATTCTGTTTGCCTTTCTAATTACTTGCTGACCCGCATGCTAACATTTTGTGATTCACATACAAGGACATACAGATACTTTTGTATACAATATTCTGTAATCTTTCTCCATTTAAGTAATATCTTGCTTTTGTATTCTGCCCATTAAATTGGGTAAATTTACAGTATACTCAATCTGCCATAATTTTGGCACTTATTTAACCTTTCTTTAAACTTTTGTGAACTGTTTGTAAACATCTCACAACTTGTTTTCCTATCTTTGCATCATCTGCAAATTTGGCTATGCTACAGTTAGTGCCTCCATCCGAGTCATTAATATAGATCTTAAATAGTTGAGGTCCAGCATTGAGTCCTGCGACTGTCCATTAGTTACAGTTTGTTAACATGAAAGTGACCCATTTTTCCTGACTATAAGAGATAAAACGTTGTGGAGCTGGATGAACACAGCAGGCCAAGCAGAGGAGCAGGAAAGCTGACGTTTCGGGTCGAGACCCTTCTTCTCTGCTTCCATTAGTTAGGCAATATACGATATCTGAACATCATGGCTTTTTATTTTTCGACATGGCACCTTCTGGAATTTCAAACAGACTACACCTACATTGACTTAATACTACAGGCAGGAAAACACTAGCTACTTTCACCACCCACCACTGCGCACACCCCCCACACCCCCCACACCCCGGCCTCCATTGTTGCCTTAACTGAGATTAGCGAATTCACTACAGATCAAGAACAAATCTGGAGTTTTCCTGCATTATCCAGCATAGCTACTTGAACAGATAAATTCAAAGCATATGGGAAAGTTGCACCCTTATTGTTCTTGTATGGCCCTAATCAGGTTAAATCAATTATTTTGTACGTTGTATCTTCTGAACAAAGTGATGTAACCTACTCTATACGTTTTCTCTTGGCTACTTATCATAACTGAAAGATTCACATGTCTTAGTCTCCAATCCATGACTGAATGTGTTGTCAGTAACAAAATAATCCTAGGAACTTGAAACCAAAAATGCTGGAGATCACAGCAGATCAGGCAGCATCTATGGAGAAAAAGCAAGCAAATGTTTCGAGTCTAGATGACACTTCATCAGAACTTGTTTCTGTTATGTACTGCCTATTATTAGCATATTTGAATACTTCAGTCCAATCCATGAGGACATTTAAAAACAAGGAAAAATAATCCTGCATCATCCTTCTCCATATATTCCTGTACTCCTACAATCCTACACACTTTTCAGAATGACAGTGGAAAATTAGCTGTGAAAGGTCAGTTATGTTATCTATGTCATGAACTCTGCCACTAACATTTAACCTGTTTTGATTTTTGATATCACACAGACACAGAGAGGTGTGTGTGTGTGTGTGTGTGTGTGTGTGTGTCGGCGGGGGGAGTGGTTGGGAATGTTTCTTGTTCTCAAATTTCACTTCCACTCTCATCAGAAACATTTATTATCTTAATAGTACAGCCATAAATTCCTGTGGGTGTAAGTTCAACCTGCTCAACTTTTCCCCATAAAAAAATTATGAAGATAATGTCACATCAGATAGTAAAGCACTTTGGGTGGTGTACTTCCCAATTATGAGGCACAAATTATTCCACACAGTCATCTTTCAGTCTTTTCGAATGATTCAAAAACTCTTAGCCTAGGTAACTTAAAAACATCATAGTGAGAGTTGAAAATGTGGCTTCTTGCTTTGTGCTGAGAATTCCGTTGCCGGAAAATAAATTGATCAAAGTGCATGTTTATGACTGAATTTGTTTCTACAAATGCACTGGCTTATATAAATGAATTCTGAACTTCTAGAACTTTAGCAACTAGATATCAAACAACATGCTTATCAAATCCTTATTTTTGGAAGCAAAAAGAATATCAACTGCTGCATGTCACTACAAACAGGGAAGGCAAGAACAGCTAACAGGGACTCAGAATATGAAAATGATTCAAGTATCTAATTATCACACAGAGAAGGGAACTACCTAGGTCCACACAAACGAAGAGATAGGTTTTAAAATTAACTATCAGTGTCAGTCTGTATCAGAAGGATTGGGTAAATTTTACCTGACATCATTTTCAGAATATCTCCTTTGTAAATCCTCATTTTCCCTTTGTCTTGCCCCTGTCTCTTCCTCACATTCCTCTTGATCACATTCTGCTTCCTTACATTCCTCTCGTTCACATTTCGCTTCCTCATATTCCTCTTGCTCACATTCCTCTCGATCACATTCTTCTTCCTTTGGTTTGTCTTCTTCCCCTACTTCCTTATTTACCCCCTTTTCCTCATTTTGGGTTATTTCTTCCCTCTCCCCTTCTTTTTCCTTCCCTTCTTCCTTTTCCCTCTGCTCCTCCTCTACCTCTGCCTCTTCCTCCTCCCCTTCTTCCCCTCCCTCTTTCTTTTCTTCTAATGCTTTTGACCTCCTGTCACAGCATAAAAGTGATGAAGGCATGCAAAAAAGAAAAGAATAACGAAGTTAGTTACAAATGAAAGAACAAAGAAATTGCTAAGCACAGTGAGAAGAATAGAAATAATCAGAAAACACAAATGCAGAAACATTGGCAAACATAAAATCACAAACAACAATTTAAGTTGTGTGACTGATTCTAAAGAGTCATAGTTATTTCTACACCTGATTTAACGAGAAAGCAAATCAGAAGTAAAATATTCTCAATTGTCACGTTTTATACATTTGTATTACAACAGAAATGTGTGGAGTTATATGAACCAGATGGACGCTGCCAAAACATTTGAACTGGAGTTGAGTTCTAGATTCTCAATGGATTCTCATTTTTCATTCATGCAAATGATTTTATTAGAGGTTATGCAATTTTCATTTCCTGTATATGAAGGTGAAGTTTTGAATGAGCTGAACTTTTTCTCCCACACAAAGAATCTGATTATTTAATGCACTAACTGAATTATAGACAAGCTATGTGCTCTTTTGCATTGAGAAGAAAATTTACTTCACTGACATTCAATTTCCAGTTTTGCTCTGATTCTTAAACATTTTTTACTTGTGTCTATTTTGCATACGACTGTTAATAATATTATAAAACAAGCTGTAAACAGTCACTAATTATCAATTTTAAAGATATACCCATTATAAATAATTTTATACCATAAGTAAGCTTAAATTTGTTCAAGTAGCGACTGCCTGACAGCAAGTGGCAATGAAAGGAGGGCTGTTCCTTCAGATCATCCCACTGATTAACAGTATTTCTAAATAAATAGTATAACCACTGGAATATGCTTACTAATGTTGAGACGTGGAAGGTACTTATGAGATGCTTTCAACTTATTTTCTAACAATCCATTTAATATGTACAGTGCCTGAAAATTACAGTGTACTAGATTTGGTCAGGTATTATTACTGTGCTTAAAGACAAGCAGTTTACTCAAATGTTTTTTAATGCTATTGATCTATCTGCTCTGTCCAGTGCAAAATCACATATGTTCCTTAAGAAGAATTACTACTCTCCCTAGCTTTTGGCAAATTCTTCTCATCCTATTTCTTTCCAAGAAACTTCATGAGCATTTCTCAGTGGTGCAGAACACAGATGGAAGATAGGTGTCAGGGAAAAGAAAAAAGGAAGTATTCTTACTCTCATGGACTTCTCAATAATACTGTAACAGAAAGATGTCACTTTTATAAATAGCTCTATCATTGTAGGTGTGAGGGAAAGATGATGTTTTCAGTTAGAATATATGAGAATCAGCCAACATTTTATTCTGCCAGCAGAAAGCTTTTGGAACGAATTGTGATGTTTATGCATGCTTAAAATCTGCAGCAATAGATCATGCATTTTCATGGAAAATGCGCTGCTCCACTTTTTTTTGTTTTCCTAATGAAGACAGTGTCTGAAAGATTAGTTTGATTTATAAACTGCTTAATGATTGATTGATATCTAAGAGGAAGAAACAGAAAATAGTGGAAATATATAGTAGAGTTTGCATTATCTGATAGAGAGATAAAGTATAATTTTTAAGAGGAAATGCTTATTTGACACAACAAACAAATACCTGAGGTATTAAAACTGACCTTCCCTCTTTGAATGCATTTGTTCTATATTTCCAAATTTCCTTCACTTGCTTTTCAGGTGAAAACAGATAAATGTCAGGCATTGGTGTAGTATGTACAAGAATTCATATTCTAACCTGCCAGCGGTGTGGAGGGCTCATGCCACTGAAATAATTCACACTTCTTCTGTTATGTGCTACTGTCTGTATGCTCTCAACAGGAATAAGACCATGGCCTACTAAGCAACCTCATCATATGCCCTCAGCAACAGCATGTAGATTCACACTGAGCATTGATGGCATTATGTTGAGATCTTTATAAGGTTGAAATTTCAATGCTGTATAACATTGAACAGCTTTTTGAGCATATGTTCAGGTCCTCTCAGTTGGATCAAAAATTGATTTTGGTTGATTAATAGATTAAACTATTAAAGTGAAAACAGGATTATCAAATGGTGTTTTTGCTGCAAATCACTGGGTCTCACCTGATCTTCCTGGTTGTCCGAGGATGCTCGGATTGTACAGACATGTAACTTGTGCTGCTCATTCGAGAAGCGCTGCTCGTCCTTGACACAGCAGACACATCACTTACATCACTGTCTGATGACTTGTTGGAGATATTGTCTGACCCTCGCTGAGAGTCCCGTCCCAGCCGATGCTGTAAGAAAAAGCAGAACAATTCCTTCAGTAAGTAAAAGTGCCCAAAGATAAAAGGGAAACGTATTTCAAAACAAAATATAAACATACATTTGACAAAAAGGCTGTTTAGAAAGCAACTGAATCCTGTTCTTAAAACTTGTCCAAAGACTCAATAATTAATCAAAATCTTCACTAATTTTTTGATTGCTGTACATGAGCTTCTCACAATACTTTTGTTTTTAAGGCATACTACTTCAGGGGATTTTAATAAAGATCTGGATTGATGCAGCTTGAGGCTAAGCTGGGAAGGAAGTCTTTTGAACTTCTAAGAAGGTCAAGGAATGTTCCCAGATGTCTTCTATGTGTGACCTACCAAACCTGATGAGAAAGCTATCTGTGGACCAGAGGAAATCCAGTCCCACGAAACTAATGGACCATTGGTTGATTGGAATAATAGAAGTCCATATTTATAATGGGGTGTGAAGAAGGTTCAGGATGGCATTATGTCCGGGAGTTACGGCTTGACTCTGATAAGTGCATACTCAACTTTTCACATTCTACTCAGAGAAGTCATCATTCTGGCTCAAACAGGCTCAAAGACAACTAAAAGATATCAAAATAGTCACATCATTCTGGCCCTCACTGACACTGATTCCTCTTCCCGCAAGGAGATCAAATGATCTTATTGACTCAAGCTTCAGCTTGATACTGCAGTCAGGCTCCAATTGTTTTACTGCATCCTATTCTGCATTTAAAGTAGGACCTGTTAATTCCTGCTCCCTAGCTAAGAAGAGCAATTCTAATAGTTTTTTTATGCACATGACACCTATTGAGGAAAAGTAAATCCACCCTCCATTCTTTCTCTACCATTGCTTGCATGCAACTTTCGCAAAGTTTTTCAGTAAAATTGTTTCGGAGATGAAAACCTATGAAATGAAATCATTGCTGTCCAATGGCACCACTGGATCAGAGTAGCCCATTTTCTGAGAAAGGTCATGGACCCAAAATATTCACTCAGTTCCCCTCCCTGCAGATACTATCTGTTCAGCCCAAGTGTTTTCAGCATTTCCTGATTCTAGTTCAGATCTCCAACATTTATAGTGTTTGCTTCCTTGCCTTCTTTTTAGTTATTCATCACTTCTTGATTAATTTCCCTAATGATACCAAAATAGTCGGATATAAAAGTGGACCTCCAATGAGTCTGCAAGATTTAGCCCCTCAATAATTCACTTCCAACACTCTTTCCTTGAAATGATGTGTGCACACCAATTGCCTGTTACAGTGGCAGCCATTTTGGAAGGTTTTTTCCTTTTTACTCTTTCATCTCCATTTATATCGAAGTCAGTTCCTTTATCGGTCATGGCAGAGGACACTTAAGAGCAAATCACGTTTGATGTGGGTCTGGAGTCACATGCTGGCCAGATCAGGTAAGGATAGCAGATTTACATCCCTGCAACAGTGAACTAAATAGGATTTTGCAAAAATTATTATTGTTGTCACCATTACATCAAAATTTGCATTATATTCCTGATTTATTCATGTAATTCAAAATAATGCTAAAGTGGTATTTGAACTTTTATCCCCACAGCATAGCTTGGGACCCAGGATTAATCATCCAATGACATTCCTATAAACTACCATCACCACAATAGATCTGAAACAGATGGAAGAGGTTGCAGCAGATCCAACTGAATCTTCAATGTCAATTGATGAGAAGTTATGAAGGCAATGAAGGCTAACAGGCGGGAGTGGGTACTATGTAAGCATTTGCATACATTTTCCCTGACAATGATTCCTTTTAGGAGGGATCATTGAACCTGGCTTCTCAGCATTTCAGATAACTTTTTTCAGGGGCTTACCATCATAAAAGATTAATATTTTAACACGTTTGATGCCCAAACATTTTTAAAACTTAGAAATTATAAATTACAGACATACGACTTAAATATGGTTTCAAATTATCACTTGCCATATAGGTGATATCATTCAAGTACAGAAACATAATATTTTGAGTGTTAAGTAAGAGTTTGAGTTGTAAGTTGTTTTCTGAAGGCACACACAATGCTTGATTCCAGTGATGTGAATGACGAAAATTTCCTAAAGTTATGTCATAGCAAATGGCATTAAAACATTGTAAATAAATCTGCTCTCATCTGGGATCCAAAATTCAGCCAACTCCTTTTGCTGGAACTTTGCCTAAAAAAACTCAAGAAGCTTGACACCATTCAGGACAAAGCAGCTGACTTGATTGCCACCACATTCACAAATGTCCACTTCCTCCACCACTAATGTCAGTAACAGCAGTGCACATCATCAACAGGGTATACTGCAAAAATTCACCAAAGATACTTAGACAGCACCTTCCAAGCCCATGATCACTACCATCTAGAAGGACAAGGGCAGCAGACACATGGGAACACCACTACCTGCAACTTTCCCTACAAGTCCCATACCATTCCACTGTTTGGTCAAAATCCGGAAACTCCCTTCCCTAACTGCATTGTGAGTGCTCCTTCATCACATAGATAGCAGCAGTTCAAGAAGGCAGCTTACCACTACCTTCCTGAGAAATGGTTGATAAATGGTGGTGCAGATAAAGTTGCTTACATTGCATCTTGAAGAAAATAAATGTCACCCTGAAGGTTGTCTTATACTTTATTTGAAAGAGTACTGCAGAGAAAATTGTGAAAAGGTAACTATTTGCATATCTATTGAGGAAGAAAAGTTATGATATGTGGTCTGCAGACTTACGCAGCAAGACCTGGACATTTGGCTTTTGATAAGGAGTCACAAGGCAGACTGGTCAAGAAGCTAAATGCCCATGGGATCAGGGCAATTTAGATCCAAAATTGGCTTTGTTGCAGAAAGCAGATGGAGATGGCTGAAGAATGCTTTTGTGGCTGGAAACCTGTGTTCGGTGTTGTATCAAAGGGTTGGCTACTGGGTCCCTTGCTGTTTCTAGTTTGTATTAATGGTCTAGACATGAATGTAGGTTTGATTGGTAAACTCAAAAGGTACAAAAATTGGTGGTATATAAAATAACGAGGAGGAAAACTTCTGGCAACAATAATAGACCATCTGGTCAGATGGACTAAACACTGGCAAATAGAATTTAATCCTGAAAAGTGTGAGGTGATGCATTTTAGGAGGACTAACAAGGAAAGGGAGTGATAAATGAATGATGGGACCCCAGGAAGTATAAAGGCTCAGGGGTACCTCAGTGTGCATGTCCACAGATGCTTGAAGGTGGCAAGACAGGTTGATAAAGTGGTTAAGACAGTTTATGGGATATGCCTTTACTAGTTAAAGCATTGCATACTAGAGCAGGGAAGTTATGATGGAGTTGTATGTAACATCAGTTACACCACAATTGGAGTACTGTGTGCAGTTCTGGTCCCCACACTACAGGAAGGATACGATTCACTAGAGACAGAGTGTACAGGAGATTCACTAGGATGTTGCCTGGGTTAGAGTGTTTTAGCTACAAGGAGAGACTAGGTAAGCTGGGGTTGTTTACCTTAAATTGGTGGGGGGTGGGGGGGAAATCAGACTGAGGTATATAAAGTTTCGAGGGGCATTGATGTGATATATACAAAGAAAATTTTCCCCTCTGTTGAGGGGCCAATAACTAGGGACATGGATTTAAGGGAAGGGGCAGGAGATTTAGAGGGGACTTAGGGAAGAATTTTTTTCATCCAGAGGGTGATGCGTATCCAGAACTCATTGTCTGAAAGAGTGATAGAGGTTGGAAACATCATAACATTTACAAAGGATTTAAATGATAATTTGAAGTGCCATGGCTTACAAGGTTTCAGATGGCTCTTGTGGTGCAGTGGTAGTGAACTGCGTCTGAGTGAGGAGAGCCAGGTTAAAATCCTATCTGCTCCAGAGATGTGAAATTGTATTTCTGATTCATCAAATGCCCTTTTTCCATGCTGTAAAACTCTATGGCATTGCGACATCCAATATCATATTTATTTATGAAGATGTCAACCAATCAAAAACTCTCAACTATTGTTTGAGCAACATCTTCATAGTCCTACCAGACCATAAGGCTATTCCTCATTAGAAACAGAATCTACTTGTGGTGAATTAACCTGAGGGTCACCATGTCTCAAGTGAGCAGAGGGTTTGAGATGGAGAGTCCTTCATGGTAACTGGCATGGGAATTGAACCCATGTTGTTGGCGTTATTCTGCAATACAAAACAGACATCCAGCCAACTGATCTAACTGACCTTCATTGTTCTAGTCGGCAGCATCGGGAAAAACAAAATATCCTCTTGAATTGTAGCTTCATCAATTTAACTCACACCTACCAAATGTAAGCTAACATGCTCTCCCTGTGGATTCTTCCACTTGCAGGAACAAACACTGCTTGTGAATGGCACGAACTTGTCCGTAATTCAGTATATCCCTTCTCCACCAGTTTAACTTCAGCATGGTGGAATTCTGGTGCCAATGGTGTAATTTCTGGGACAGCATTCTTTGTCCTGGTAATCCTGTCATTTTGCTCAGTCTTAGTTTGTAGTGGATGCATTCTCCCCACAGAAAAAAATGACCAAAACTCAAAGTCTTTGGAATGGATAGAGTTCTGGTGTTTCCACCTTAATGCTCTAAATTTGAACCCTGCTATAAATGTACTATTTTAATGCGAAACCTTAGCCTTTGTGAATTTTAGCTATTCTTCAGTTAAAATTCAATTTTTTCCAAATTATTTTAAAATAAATAACATGCCCCAATGAAGTCAGATCAAAGCAATACATTTGCTTGCAAGATGATAAATTGAGTTGCCAGTAATTCTCGTGGAGATTCTTCAGATCTTCTGCTGTTACTTTGGTAGAGTATGACCAGGAACCCAGAGAAACAGCGTGAACATTGGGGAATGCCATTCATCTTGGATTCTCAGTGATGGTGAGAGACTTGGGATTCGTTGTTTACTTTTAAAGAGACTGAATTAAATCAGTAGTTTTTAAAAAAAATTTTATTCTTTTTCATGAGATGTTGTCCTGTCAAGGCCAGTATTTGATGTCTGCCCTTGAACTGACTGCCTTGCTGGGTCATTTCAGAGGATAGTTTTGAGGCAACCACATTGCCATGGATCCGAGACACATATAGGTCAGACCAGGTAAGAATGGAAAATTTTCTTCCTTAAAAGGACATTAATGAACCATATGAGTTTTACAACAATAGATTATAGTTTTTATGTTACCATCACTGAAGTTAAGTTTCAATTTTGGATTTTATTCATTGAATTTATATTTCACTGGCTGCTTTGGTGGAATTTGAATTTTGCATCACTAGATTCACTGTTATTTTCTTCCCCAGGCCTAGTTAAAATTCAATTTGGATACAAATGGTGAATTAAGGGGCTAATTCTCTTTAAAAGCTCCAAGACTAGATTAGCACACTTCGTTCATCAAATTTATGGTGGCATCGTGACTGGCCATGCAGCCTCACAGTGCCATGGACCCATGTTTGATAGGTGATTGTCTGCGTGGAATTTGCATACTCTCCCTGTGTCTGCATGGGTTTCTACCGGGTGGTCTGGTTTCTGTTCAGAGTCCAACAACGTGCAGGTTAGGTGGGTTACCCATGCTAAATTGCCCCATAGTGTCCAGGGATGTGCAGCTTAAGTGGATTGGCCACAGTAAATGTGGAGTTATGGGGACAGGGGAGGGCGCTGGGGCTGGGTCTGGGTGTGGTGCTCTTCGGAGGCTTGGTGCAGATTTGATATGCCAAATTACCTCTTTCTGCACTGTAGGGATTCTATGATAAACCAATACTTTTTTTTCAAAAATCTGTACAAAATATTGAAGATATGAAATGTAAAATCTCTAAATCAACAAGAAGTTCTTTCTTGTCCCAAACATCCCAACCTCTTATTTCAAGGACCGCAACTTCCCCACTTCGGTGGTCGAGAATGCTCTCGCCTGCATCTCTTGCATTTCCCGCACCTCTGCCCTCACATCCCCTCCCCACAACAAAAACAAAGATAGAATCCCCCTTCTCCTCACGTATCACCCCACTAACCTCCGGATTCAACGTATCATTCTCCGCCACTTCCGCCACCTGCAATCTGACAATACAACCAAAGACATATTTCCCTCCTCACCCCTATCTGTCTTCTGTAGGGACTGCTCTTTCCGCAACTCCCTTGTCCACTCCACACTCCCCACTAGCCTCACCTAACCCGGCAACCGCAGGAAGTGCTACACCTGCCCCTACACCTCCCCCACATCTCCATCCAAGGAACTAAAAAAAACTTCCACATCAAACAGATGTTCACCTGCACATCCGCTAATGTGGTTTCCTGTATCCTCTGCTTCTGATGTGTCCTCCTCTACACCGGTGAGACCAAGCAGAGGCTTGGTGACCGCTTTGTAGAGCAACTGCGCTCTGTTCGCGACAAACCACAACACCTTCCAGTCGCGAACCACTTCAACTCCCCCTCCCACTCCCTGGGTGATGTGTCCATCCTGGGCCTCCTCCAGTGTCACAATGACGCCACCCAGAAACTGGAGGAGCAGCATCTCATATTCTGCCTGGGGAGCCCACAACCCAATGATCTCAATGTGGACTTAACTAGTTTCAAAATTTTCCCACCCCTGGCCTCATCCCATGACCAACCCTCCCTCTCATCACTGCCTCCTTGACCTGACACAACTTGTCCATCTTCTCTCCCACCTATCCACCCCTCCCACCTCACGGACCAATCTCCACCACTGCCTACCTGCACTCACCTATCACCATTCCACCTACCTTCCCCAGCCCCACCCCTCATCTCTATTTATTTCAGAGCTCCCTTCCCCCTCCCCCATTTCTGAAGAAGGGTTCCAACCCGAAACATCAGCTTCCCTGCTCCTCTGATGCTGCCAGACCTGCTGTGTTCCTCCAGCTCCACACTGTTATCTCTGACTCCAGCATCTGCAGTTCTCACTATCTCTGATATCAGACGGGATGCTTGCATTTGGTTCTTCCTCATTGTTCTGGTTAAGGAAGCTGATAAATCATTCCTGCTGCACAATCTCACTGGCTGGGATAAAAATAGTTAGGCCAAGAAAGGAAGGAATGCTTATGCCATGGTCTGTCAAAAATTTCACTGAGGTATGGATTTCTTTTTAACTTTTATATGATCCTCTAAAGCAAGAATGCAAAGATATGAAGACAACAAAAATGCTTTGCTGCGGTATCTTGATTATGAATCTTGCTGAAAAGACAGACAATGCTGCTGAAGCTTGTCTTTTTGCACTCATCAGGACAAATGCAAGAATGCCAAATTTCAAATGATCACAACACTTTATATCATGTCGGCTGGCTGGCAAGTCAACACTAATTGTTTTCTCCATGGTGATGTCTCAGCCAATGACGAACCATAAGCTCTCCAAGCTACAAAGTAATTCAAAACAGATGCAAGGCTTGAACATATTGCCTTCATCGCTTAGACCTTTGAATATCATATTTGGGACATCATGGTGCAGTTGTACAGGACTTTGGTGAGGCCTCTTCTGCAGTATTGTGTGCAGTTCTGGCCTCCCTGTAATAGGAATGTAAATTGGAGAGGATTCAGAGAAGATTTACCAGGATGTTGCCAGGAATGGAGGGTTTGAACTATAAAAATAGGCTGGGACTTACTTTACTGGAGCATATGAGGTTGAAGAGTGACCTTATATAAAATCATGAAGGGCGCAGATGAGATAAATAGCAAGGGTCTTTTCACTAGGGTGGCGGACTTCAAAATTAAGGGTACATTTTTAAGGTGAGACGAGAAAGGTTTAAAAAGGACAGGAGGGGAAACTTTTTTGCACAGAGAGTGGTTCATCTGTGGAATGAAATGCCAGACCAAGTCATGGATGCAGGTATAGTTACAACACTTAAAATAAAATTGAATAAGTACATGAATAGGAAAGATTTGGAGGTCAAATGCAGTTAAGTGGGACTAATTTAGTTTGGGAACGTGGTCGGCTTGGACTAATTGGACAGAAGCGTCTGTTTCCACGCTGCATGACTCTGTGACTTTTTTCTGAAGAAGGGTCCTGACCCAAAATGTCAACGTTCCTGCTCTTCTGATGCTGTCTGGCCCGCTGTGCTTCTCTAGCTCTGTGCTGTGTTTCTCTGACTGGCAGTTCTTACTGTCTGTCTTTGTGACTCTATATTCCTTTTGTTTGCAAAAGGTGGGCTTTAGCATATGAAGGTATGCTTGTTGCCTCTAGCAAATGCAAATGAGTCATGTTACGAATACTACTGATCTCCATAAATTGATTGTGGAGCAATTAGTGAACTCCGCATTGCTCAGCAAGTGCTGCTAAATCTAATGGCTACTGCACAGTAGCAGCATGAAATGGCATACATAACGTTTTGTTCAAATCTCTGAGATACATTCCCTTTCCAGAGTTAGATGAGGTGTACTTTTAGGGTGAGCACAATGGTTACGTAAATGGTATTTTCTAACGAGAAGATGCTGCAGTCAGTTCTCAGGGACATGTGGCCACTGCAGAATTGAGCAATATTGTATGTGAATTTCAGAGCCGATGGGATTCCAATATGTAGGCTGCATATCCCAATGATTAGCTCATTGAATCAAACAACATGCTCCTTCCATTTTCCATAGTAGATAGAGTATAGACTGCACTCAATGAGCCTACCCAGGATAGTCATTTTATCTGCAGCCAGGCAGAATACTTGCAGGCATTACTCCAGCTTTGGCCTAACATATTTCAGTTTCAGCGCAACCATCCTACTCTTATGTTCCATGCTTCAGTTAATAATGGCAAGTATTGTATGCTTTCTTGACCACCTTATTTATGTATTCAGCCACTTCATTGAACTTACGACATGCAACCTAAGATTCCAGTTCCTCTGGGAAAGTGAGGGGTAATGCACTTCGGCAAGAAGAACAGAGCAGCTGAATATTATTTAAAAGGAGAAAGACTGCAGAAATCTATAAAACAGGGATTTGGGAGTGCTCATCTATAAATTATGAAAAGTTTGCAACTAAGGTCAGCAGGTAATAGGGAAGACAAATGGAATGTTAGACTTCATTTCAAAGAAAATGTATAGAGTTTTGCTAAAACTATACAAGGCACTAGTTCGATCACAAATGGAATACTGTAAACAGATTTATGCCCTTTATCTAAAGGAAGATACACTGGCATTGGAACCAGTTTAGAAAGGTTCACTAGTCTGATAAAAACTAAAAGAACAGGGTACTGGAAATCAGAAACAAACACAGGAATTTGCTGGAAAACCATAGCAGGTCTAGCAGCATCTGTGGAGAAAGATCAGGGTCAATGTTTCGGGTCCGGTGACACTTCCTCAGAAACCCTTTCCAGAAAGAGCAATGTGACAACCACCAGGTAATTTCCTTTTTGTGATGTTGATTGAGGGAACAATATCAGCCCAGACACCAGGGATAAGTCTCCTGCTGATCTTCAAAAAAGTGCCATGGAACCTTTCACATCCACTCGAGCAGGCAGGCAGAACCTGACTTTGATTTTTCTTATAAGAAATACTGCGCTGGGATGTGTCAACCTTGATTTTTGTGCTTAGCCTCTGGTGTAGGAGTTGAGGTGTGTGGACCATAGCTGGTACAGAATCAAAACACTGAGGAGTTAAGCCCTATCCTAGTGCTTAGGGGAAACGTTGGTGTAGTGGTAATGTTAAGTAGTAGTCCAAACATGCAGGCCAATTCCCTCTGGACAGGGACTCAAATTATACCTCAGCAGCCTCTGGAATCTACATTTCAAACAAAAATAACTGCAAAGTGAAAGCTGGTATCAGTGATGGTGACCATGAAACTAACATCGATTGCCATAAAAACCCACCTGTTTCATTAATGCCCTTTAGGGAAATAAATCTTTCATCCTTACTCTGTCTTACATGTCACTCTTAAACTGCCACTGGAAATGACTGAGCAGACCATTTAGTTCAAGGGCAATTAGGGATGGACAATAAATGCTGGCCTGCTACACCCCTCCCAAATCTGACAAAAACAACTTGCATTTGCGGAGCACCACAAATATAATACAGTAGTATGTCCCAATAGCATAATCAGACAAACATTAACTGTGAGCCAAAGAAGGGTGAGATGGCCAAATTCTCAGTTGAGGTAGCATGTAAAAATTGAGCTCAGCTATTGAGTGGGTGCTACATTATTTGGGAACCAAATAATGTCCACATCACAGAGACATCTATTATGAATTACACTGGATGCCATATTAGTGAAGACAATAGTAAATGTACAGCTACATCTATACTAATGAAGACAGATCATGATGTCAAAGGGCACTCAACACTGATTTTGACACCACCACTGTCTATCCAACACTCCCTCTTCAACCTGCACAGTTATACATGCATTAAACAGAAAGAAGAGTCCATCGACTACTTACAGCCTAGTGATTGTTTTTATTTGGTTGTTCACACAAGTCCAAGAGTGCTTCCTGCTTTACACAGTTGTTTCAAGTTATAAAAGTCTACAGCAAATGGTGTGGCATGGTGTGCTAAAGGACATTTTGGTGACTTCATGGTTTCCACATAAATGAATTGCTCTCAAAAGGGGGTGCACTAGTAAGGCCTGTTCTTATAACAGGGTGGCAAGTAAAGGCTGAGGTTATGCAGACCAGGTCAATTAGTTAGAAAGAAAAGGGGAAAGACTTTCGGCAGGAGATGAAAATTACTCAGGGTCAAATGAGTGAGATATCTGCTTTGAACAGTTTCCCCACTGAAATTTGTCAATAACTGCATCCTCAAAGGATGGCAAGGACAGCACTGCCAGAAACTGTGCCCATGAAGTTATATGCTTTTGGCTCCTTCCAAGCTGACAGTGGAAAGGCATCAGCAGCCCCTCACAGATTTTAATTATTGTCTCAGGAAGTTCACCAAGATTGTCTTTTCAAAGACAGCCGAACTAAGTTTCATTCTCTCATCCCAGACAGAAGCAGGTGGAGTGAATGTGATTGTTCTAAGGATGCAGCTTCACCTACAGTGCTGGGATCACCAGACACCTCATGTTAACTCTGTTGTACAGTAAAACCATTCCCAGGTGATGCGCGATATAGTGTGCCAATGTTTGGAATTCTGGCAGGTGCTAGGGTGCCTTTCATCTAAGATGGTAAGCTGGACCTGTTTCATTTCACCCAGTAGAGAAAAGCAAATGATGGTTCCTGGGGATAAGGGTTATCTGCAGTTAATGTGGCTCATGACTCTGGATCACAACTTACGCTCTTGTGCAGTGTGCATCTCATAACTCCCATGCGGTCACATAAAAGTGGTAGAGCAGACCACTGGAATGCTTGACAAAAATCAATTCTGCTTCATGGACTGCTGCACGAGACTTGCTGAGTTCAGCAGAGTGAGTCTCAAACTTCTACAAATTTGCTGCATCCTACACGATGTTACTACCATAACGAGATAGCCCTTGCCATCAGCTGTCAGACAAGCAGGTGAAAAGTGGGATAGGAACAGGAGGAGGAAAAAGAAAGGTGCCAACCTGGACTACCCCTTTCTGTCCATGAAGAACTAATTTGAGTACACTCCCAAGGCTCCATTTACCAACAACTCCACATTCCTTAACCACCTGTCGCTGACCAAAACACTACCTTCTTTGGCTACAATATAGAAATAAAAGGGCCACCACAAACAGATACGGCAAACAAAATTTTTGAGTGTTATCATGGTGTATTCTATTTATGTTTACGTTGCGCACCTTAGTTTCTGTCTCCCATATGATGTTTCCTGTCCTTCTACTTCTGCAAAATGCTTCCCACAGTGGCTGCAGAACAAGTGACAGGCTGCTAATTTTCAGTGGGGGAGATTACGGATGAAGCTGACCTCGTGCAGCTCTGGGCTTGGGGAGCTTGTTTCAGACAGACAGCAAGAGCAATTACAGAAGCAGGAATGCCATCATCCAGAGAGGTGGCAGTGAGTTTACATTGAAGCTACTGTTGCTCTTTTGGGAAAATATTCTCAGCCAGTGATCTCTTGGAAGACAGATTGTTGGACTGTTATGACAACGAGGAGTGCAGCATGTCTGTTTGCATGACAGCAGTCTGGGTTTCTATTGTAGTCTGCAGACCCTGTGTTGAACCTGTGAAAGGACCTGCGCTGTAATGGCAGCTGCGACAACAACCATAGAATGCTGCATCGTGGAGCCAGAGGTGTGCTGTTCAAATTGCCATAATTTCCCAGAAACGAAGGGCTCCAGACTTGCGCAAATTGGTACTGGAGTCTTCCATGCTCCTTCACAATGAAGTCAAAAAGCATTTGGTGTGGTATATTGATGTGTCCTTGTAGCCCACCTTAGTGAGGTCCTCATGGAATCTTCTTCAGTAACAACAGGTGTTTCTCCTCTTCTGGTCTGCTACCACCACATTCTCTCCTTGCTCTCGTCTTGGGTGGAGTGCACTCATGGCTAGTGTTTCACCACAGACAGCTTCCACCTCGATTCTGAAATAGGTGCACAACCACAACCAGGGCATGGGGGTTGGCTGCAAGTCTGAAATCAAGTGAGGTTGTAGGCCCATCATCAATCTCCACCTGGTTTTTGTCTTCCCAATTACCTGAGCAGAATACAATTCTCAAGTTTTGAAAGGTCAAAGTACTGGAGTAAGGTAGTGGTGTGGTGAGGGCACTGGAAGTAAGAGCTCATGTTAATACTCTGCAGTTTGTAAGCTAGAAGTGATTGTGAAAATGGGATGTGAGGAGGAGGTATGAGGATATCAGAATCAATGGTTTCAACCTACTCCTGGCCAAGAGCTTAGAAATAGCTAGTCCAATATTGGACAGTACACACTGTCTGAAGAGTGTGAAGCTTGTAAAAATTAATCACTGTTAGTGGGTGAAGGGACGCCGTTCATTGTCAGGAGTGATTTGTTTTGTGATTTGACTTTCTCTGGCTATTTGTTCCACAAAGCAACAACTGGACTTCAGGTACATTCCACATTTCTGAAGGAGCTGGTGTCAGTAAAGTAAAAACTACACACATGGAACATGTCCTCAACAAAGATCCTGAACTTCCAATTGCCTGCTACTTCAACACACCACTTTGTTCCTTGACCAACACCTCTGTCTCAGATTTGCTGCAGTGTTCCAGGAAGCTCAGCACAAGCTGGAAGAACAGCACCACATTTTCTGCTTTGACACCGTGCAGCTTTCTGGGCTCAAAATCCAAATTCAATAACTTTAGGACTGGAGTTCTCCCATGTCCTTACCCCAACCCCCAAACATCAGGCCTTGTTATCACATAGTCTGCTATTACACATAACCCGTTGTTAGCCACTGACAGTCCCCATTAATAGTATTCACCCTCCTAGCCAGATCGTTATTCATCCCTTTGTCTGTCCAACTGCTTTTCTCTCTCTTTGGGCTCTAACCCCACCTATCATTTACTCTCTAGCCCCTGCCCACACCCTGTCTCCTGGGGTCCTTGTGCGTGTTTTGCTGCTGCTGCTTGGGAGAGCATTAAACTAACTTGGCAGGAGTACGGGAACCAAGAGAGATTACTAAAGGAGATACCAGGGTTCACAAAATAACTGAAAATGCAGCTGGCTATAGCCTAAACAATAGTAAATTTACAGATGAAGTGAGAGTAAGAGAGAAAAAAATGAAGTATAAATCAGGGTTACTGTGCATTTACATGAATGTATGGAGTAAATAAGGTTGAAGCGTGGATTGTCATGTTGAAAGATGGCAACAACAGAAACCTGGTTCAAGGAAGAGCAAGGCAGGTGGTTAAATATTCCCGGCTACAAGTTTTAGAAAAGATAGAAACAGAAGGAACGGAGGAATTGTAGCAGTATTGGATAAGAAAGGCATTGCAGTGTTGGAGAAAGAGGATGTCTCAGAGGATAAAAGCAAGAACTGCAGATGCTGGAATCAGAGTCTGATGAAGGGTCTAGGCCCAAAATGTTAACTTTCCTACTCCTCTGATGCTGCCTGAGCTGCTGTGTTCCTCCAGCTCCACACTGTATCAGCTCTGTTTCAGAGAATCCATGGATGGAATCAATTTGACTCAAGCTAAGAAACAAAGGAGTTTTGTTATATTTCCAGTAGACCACCGATCAGTGGAAAGGATGTAGAAAACAAATCTGCAAGGAAATTACAGCAAAATGCCAACATTATAGAGCACTTATAGTGGGGGACTTCAATTACCCAAATATAGACTGGGATACTGTTAGTGTAAGAGGCAGTGAGAGGCAAATGTTCCTGGATTGTGTTCAGCAGGGTTTCCTACAGCAGTATGTTCCCAGTCCAATAAGAAAAGATGCACTGTTAGACAGGTTCATGGAAATGAGGTGGGACAAGTAGATCAACTGTCAGTGGGGAGACGGTGATCTTTGTATTGGAAGGTTCACGAGGATGGTGGAAATTGACATGCAACAAGCCAGAGAGAGAAAAATCGATTGATGCAGTCCCAACTTCGATGTGGCAAACATGGAGCTCGGCTGGAGAGACTTGGATTAGAGATTGGCAGGAAAAAACATTAAGTGAATAATGAGCTACTTTCAAAAAGGAGATGGTTTGGGTGCAGTTGTGGTACATTCCATCAAAAGGAAGAGACAGGCAAACAAATCCAGAGCTCCCAGCGTAGCAAAGGAGATAGACAGAAATTAAGACAAAGAAGAAAAAAGTATACTAATGACAGGCGTCAGTTAGAAAATAAAATTGAGAACCAAGAGGATTTTTGACAAATTCATTCACACAATGGGGTCATCACTGGCTGAGCCAACATTTGTTGCCTGTTCCTGGTTGTCCTGGAGAACATAAGAACATCATCTAGGAGCAGGAGTAGGCAATTCAGCCCCTTGAGCTTGCTCGGCCACTTGATTTGATAATGGCTGATTTCATCTCAATCTCAACTCCACTTTCCTGCCTGCTCTCCATAACTTTTCAATGCATTACTAGTTAAAAATCTCACTATCTCCTCCTTAAATTTACTCAATGTTGCAGCATCCACCTCATGCTGGGGTTGTGAACTCCACAGATTCATGGCCTTTTGAGATAAGTAATGTCTTCTCATTCCGTTTTATACCTGCTATTCCTTATTCTAAACCTATGAGCTCTCATTCTAGATTGCCCTGGTTAAGGAAATATCTTTTCTATGTGTATTTTGTCAATTTCTTTTCACATCTTATATATTCAATTAGATCTCCTCTCATTTTTCTAAAATCCAGAGAATATAGGCTGAAACTGTTCAAGCTCTCTTCATTTTTGGAATCAGCCTAGTGAACCTCCTCTGAACTGCCTCCTATACAGTTGTATCCCTCCTCAAGTAAGGGAACCAAATTTGTATGCAATACTCTTGATGTGGTCTGACTAATGCCTTGTACAGTTACAGCAACACTTCACAATAAATAGATAATGATGTTTAAACCCAGGTCCCTGGATCTATGAGGCAGTAGTGCTAACCATTGTGCTGCTGTTTTTAGCAGACTGTAAATGATTGGTACCATGATGCTACCTAATATTTCTGTCTGTATGACACAGAAGTATACACAAGTGTGAAGTGTGTATAATAAAAATGCTTTAGTAGGCAGAAGGAAGAAAAATTCATACAACAGATGGACAACAATAAAAGACAGAAAAATCAGTGGTAGTGAAACTATTGGAAGCAATGCTGAAGACACAGAATTAATCTGCTTTAGAGAGTTAGGGATAAATCAAGGATAGTCAACATGGTTTTATTAAGTCAAGGTCACGTCTAATCAACTTGATTGAATTTTTCAAACAGGCGGCCAATTGTGTAGATGAGGACAATGCTTTTGATCAGATCCTGCATAGGAGACTTACAACAATGGTATGAGTCCATGGGATCCAAGGAAATTTGACAAAATGGACCCACAGTTGGCTGAGTAGCAGGAAGCAGAATGTGATGGTTGGGGTTGTTTGCCTAACTGAAAGCATGTGTCCAGTGGGGTGGTTTAAAAAATGATGCAGATGAATGTAGGAGGTTGATCAGTAGTTTGCAGGTGATACAAAAATTGGTGGGGTGGTAAATAGTGAGGAGGATAGCCTTATACTACAAGAGGATGCAGAAAGGTTGATCAGATGGGCTTGATCAGTGACAAATGAAATTCAATCCAGATAAATGTGAGGTGGTGTGCTTGGGCAGGACAAACAAGGCAAGGAAATACATGATAAATAGTTGGACCCTGGGAAGCACAAAGGATGAGAGGGGCCATGGTGTGCGTGTATACTGGTCCCTTAAAGTAAATGGATAGGTGGATAAAGTGATTAAGAAGGTATATGTTAGAACTGCCTTAATTAGTCGAGGCATGGAGTTTAAGAGCAGAGAGTTTATGCTGGAAATTATAAAATGTTGGTTAGGCCACAGCTAGAGTTGGAGGGTTGTGATAGCACAGGAAGGTTGCAGAGGAGATTTACCAGGATGCCGCCTGAGCTGGAGAATTTCTGTTATGACAAGAGATTGGACAGACTGAGGTTGTTTTCTTTAAAGCTGAGGAGGTTGAGAGGGGAAATGATTGAGATGTTTAAAATTATGAAGGACAAAGGTAGGGTAGGGATCAATGACTAGGGGCATAGATTTAAGGTAAGGGGCAGAAGGTTTAGAAATGCTGTGAGGAAAAATGTTTTCACCCAAAGGGTGATGGGAATCTTGGACTTGCTGCCTGCAAAGGTGGTAAAGGCAGAAACCCTAATAATATTTAAGAAGTGTTTAGATATGGCATACAAGGCCAAGGGCTGCCAGAGGAAATGGCAAAGGCAGGTACAGTGACAACATTTAAAAGATATTTGGACAGGTACATGAACAGGTAAGCTTTATAGGATTATGAGTCACATGCAGGCAAATGGGACTAAGTTTAGTTTGGGAAACTTGGTCGGCATGGACAAGTTGCGCTGAAGGGTCTTTTTCCGTGTTGTATGTCTCTGTGACTATAGGCCAAGAACAGGAAAATGGGAATAGAATAGTTAGGTGGTTTTTTTTGACCAGGGTGGACGTGATGGGCCATAGGGCCTATTTCTATGCTGTAGATCTCTCTATGACTCAATGAGAAGTCAGCAATTAAGACAAATAAATTTAACAGGATGTTGCCGGAAGGTTTGAGGTATAAGGAAAGACTGGATAGACTGGGACTTATTTCACGGGAGCATAGGAAGTTGAGAGATGTCCTGATAGAAGTCTATAAAATAATGAAATATCGTTGAGTTGATGGTAGTTGTCCTTTCCCTAGGATGGGGAATTTGGACTGTAGGGTCTGTCTCCGTGCTGTATAACTCTATGACTACAAGCAATCAACAGTCATCATGATAATTACAGGTGAGGAAGGCCACCCGGCTCATCCATCCAGAGAGATCTTGGTGTCATGCTCTTGTTTTTGCAGTCTGAGGGTCATTAATCATGGCTTATGCAATGTTATCACCACATGGCAAGGCAAGGAGAAGTGCGTAATAATTGTTGTCATTCATACAGGGTTTCAACATATGTTATTGCTATTAGTCTCTCCCACATTCTAGCCGCCTTGCTAAATGAGTGCATCCATACCATCACCAAGTGCAACATCCAATTATTTTTCAAGTGATTGTAGGTTCTTTTGCTTCCTTAGATCTGTATAGAGACTTCTTTAACATGTTGGCCATTCATGGTGCAAAGACAAAAATCCCAATATCTACTTTGAAAGTATTTGCTACATTGAACCCTTAAGTGCTAGGTTACAGTTGAAGCTAAAAATGCTTCACAGTTCTATACTACATGTAGAAGTAGCAAAAATGCTGGCCTCTGTCCAAATCTCAAAAGTTACAAATCACTTGTCCTACTCAGTGGTATGTAATTTGCAGAGCTTGCACACAGTCATTTAACTGCAGCTGTTGACAGCTTCCTTGAATTCAGTAACAGACACAGCTTAGTTCTTAAATATTCTACAACAGAACGTACAGGAATGCCCAAACATTTTCATCTTTCTGGATCACTGGAGACTGAGGGTACAATGGAAGATGAGTGTCAGGACTCTGTGGAAGTCCTGATGCTGGGGACCTAAGCGGGAATTACCCTGCAGTTTTAAACTTCAGATGGGCAATACCAGGAAATTTAAATTTCAGTTGGGCAATTTTCCTACAGCCTGGGACTCTTGCGCTAATGTCCCTGCCCTTGAGGTAGGATCAGAGACTTTGGACAGATTCCTATGACTTACTTTGATAGCTAGTTTAAATCCTGGTTTTGTAACTGAGTAACTTCACAGCCACTTGTCCCCAGCCATTCCACTGATCATTCAAAAAACCCCTTAATACTCGACTACTCCTTTAGACGATACAACCATCCCAGGAACACCCAACTAACACCTCAAACATCCAACTGTCCCGAACTTTGATTACCCACTGACTTACCTGCCTGACCACCTCATCACCCACTCATCCACTTCTCATTTACTCAGTAACCTACTCAAAAACTGGACCTTTAAACCTACCTGAACACAAGACTAGGGCCATTCATAGGGGACATATCCTCTCTTCCCTCAATGCTCCAATGCAGTTTTATGGTAAATGCTGCACTGTCCATTTCTACTGCATCTGGAATGGAAGACCAGGGACGAAATGGACTGCAGCATTTGGGTTGGGAAAATCTTCACGGACAGTGGCAACATGCAGGGAGAGCATGCCATTGACCAGGAGATGTGGACAAAATTTTGACTATTTTCTTGTTCATCTGCAGTTTCTGGATGAAGACTGATTTGTGAGATAGTGACAAATTAGAATTGCCTGGGACAAGGGGACCCAAAGGTCAGTCATTCCTGCTGCAGTATTCCTGAAATTTTGCCCTTCGTGGATTAGTAGAGGAAATGCTGCATTCTCAGGTAGGTTACTGTGCATGTTAGCAGTTTTCTCATATTTAATTATTACCGGACAGAAGTTCATCACAGCATAATTCAGTTAATTATAAAACTCAGGGAGTAATAATCCAGAAAATATGCACTTCACTAGGCCAAACTGAGAGTTTGAATTCAGGCGTTGAAAAAATTAACAAGAAAGAATTGGCATTAGTACATGAACTACAAAGCTATAGGTCGTTGTAAAGTCCCAGCTGGTTAACTAATTCCCACAGAGAAGTAAAATTGTCACTCTTGTCCTGTCTGCTCTACTTGGAATTCCAGCCCCATACTGAAGTGGTTAGCTTTTACCGGCTGGAGAAGCGGCTTCTCCGAATGTCTTCTCAGAATGACGAATGGTGGAAAATGAATGTCATAAGCTCATCCTTAGAACGAATAATATTAATTCAAGATTGTTATAAATAAGTATCAAAGCTGATTGCAAAGGTGTAGCAGAACTTTAGTAGGAGCAGAAGTAGGTCACATAGCCCATCGAATCTGCTCTGTCGTTCAATGAGATCATGCCTGATAATCCTAAACTCCATTTTCCTGCCTTTCCCCCCAACCCTTGATTGATTCCCTTATTAAAAATCTCTCAGCCTCAGCTCCATAGAATTAATTTCTTACTGTCTTGACTTTACTTTTTCTCCCCTCTCCAGTCTCTTGCCACCCTACATCATGAATCATCCTACATCCTCAGCTACATGAATGGTTTCTAGTTTCCTGGTTCTAATCATCTCCTTTTCACCATGGATGTCCAGTCCTTTATCCCAAACCAGAGTCTATGAACCTATCTGCCTCTGTGTCTTTTTTTAATTGAGGCCCAACTGCCTTTCTGAGAGATATTTGGAACATTCCGTATTTCGATCCTACAAAGGTCTCCTCCCTCACTTCTTGTTGCAGTACAAAGATTATTTTATTGGTCATTGGCCACATCCTGCTCTTGTTTTGAACAAGAAGAATTTATCAGACTTTCTTCTTACAATTTTTACTCTACCCTCATAGTCCACTTCTGACTTGTCTTCAAATTTCCTATTTTCTATTTTTGGGCTTAGGCTGTCAACTGATATAGTCATTGGCTCATAGTTACCTTGATAGGGGGTTAGACAGTGTCCTTTGCAAGCAGGGTAGAGAATCTCGCATGGTGTGTTGCCTGCCCGGTGCCAGGGTGTGAGACATCTCTGACCGGCTTGAGAGGATACTAGAGAGGGAGGGGGGAGGATCCAGTTGTTGCGGTCCATGTAGGTACCAACAACATAGGCAGGACTAGGAAAAAAGACCTGTTTCGGGATTATGAAAAGCTAGGAACAAAATTTAAAAACAGGTCTTCAAGGGTCATAATCTCTGGATTGCTGCCCGAGCCACGTGCAAATTGGCATAGGGAGGAGACACACATGGCCAGAAGAGTGGTGTGGGAAAGAGGGTTTCCTTTTCATGGGGCACTGGCATCAGTTCCGAGACAGGAGGGATCTGTACCGCTGGGATGGACTCCACCTGAACAGGGCCGGGTCCAGTGTTCTGGCGAAAAGGGTAAATAGGGTGGTCAACAGGACTTTAAACTAGTAAGTAGTGGGAAAGGGAGGAGTGAGCATACAGGGAGTATAACAATTAATGTAAGGCAAAGCAGCAGGTTAGCAGGTGATGAGGAAGCTTCAACTCCATTGAAAATTAGGAAAAAAGTTAAACGGAAAGGGAACTCGAGAGATGTTAGTAATGGAGGTGATAGGACCCAACAAGAAGGTGCAAAAACTGGCATAAGGGCACTTTATCTGAATACTCGGAGCATTCAAAACAAGGTGGATGAGTTGACAACACAAATCATGGCAAATGGGTATGATTTACTGGCCATTACAGAGACATGGTTGCAGGATGGTCATGACTGGGAGTTAAATATCCAGGGGTATCAAACTGTTCAGAAGGACAGACAGGAAGGTAAGGGTGGTGGTGTCGCTATGATTTTTAAAGATGATATCAGGACGGTAGTGAGAGATGATAATAGGTTCTACTGAACAAAAGGTTGAATCCATTTGGGTAGAAATTAGAAATAGCAGGGAGAAGAAGGCACTGATAGGTGTGGTCTATAGGCCACCAAATAATGACATCGTGGTGGGGCCGGCAATAAACACAGAAATAGCTAATGTATGTAAAAATGGTACAGCAATTATCATAGGGGATTTTAATCTACATATCGATTGGTCAAACCAGGTCGGTCATGGCAGCCTTGAGGAGGGGTTCATAGAATGCATCTGCGATAATTTCCTTGAACAATATGTAATGGAACCTATGAGGGAGCAAGCTATCCGAGATCTAGTCCTGTGTAATGAGACGGAAATAATTAATGATCTCACGGTTAGGGACCACAATATGGTCGAATTTAAAATACAGATGAAGCGTGAGAAGGTTAAATCCAGTGCCAATGTCCTGTGTTTAAACAAAGGAGACTACGATGGGATGAGGGAGGAGTTAGGTAAGGTAAAATGGGAACAAAAACTTTATGGTGGGTCAAGTGAGGAACAGTGGAGGACTTTCAAAACGATTTTTCACAGTGCTCAGCAGAAGTATATTCCAGTGATAAGGAAGAGCTGTAAGAAAAGAAAAAGTCAGCCATGGATGTCTAAGGAAATAGAGGAAAGTATCAGATTAAAAAAAAATACATGCAAGAAGCAAAGATTAGTGGGAAACTAGTAGACTGGGAAATCTTTAAAGGCCAACAGAAAGCCACAAAAAAAGTTATAAAGAAAAATAAGACAGATAATGAGAGTAAACTAGCTCAAAATATAAGAACAGGCAGCAAATGTTTCTATAAATATGTAAATCATAAAAGTGTGGTGAAGGTAACATTGGTCCTTTAGAGATGAAAAGACCAATTTAATAACTGAGAATGAGGAAATGGCCAAGGCATCAAACAGTTAATTTGTGTCAGTCTACACAGTGGAAGATACAAATAACATGCCGAAAACTGATGGCAAGAAGGTTATAGCAGGTGAGGACCTAGAAACTATCATTATCACGAAGGAGGCAGTGCTGGGCAAGCTAATGGGGTTAAAGGTAGACAAGTCTCCTGGCCCTGATGAAATGCATCCCAGGGTACTCAAAGAGGTGATGGGGGAAATGGCAAATGCACTAGTAATTATTTACCAACATTCACTGGACTCTGGGGTGGTTCCCGCAGATTGGAAAACAGCCAATGTGACGCCACTGTTTAAAAAGGGAAGTAGACAAAAAGCAGGTAACTATAGGCCAGTTAGCTTAACTTCGGTAGTGGGGAAAATGCTTGAATCTATCATTAAGGAAGAAATAGCAAGACATCTGGATATAAATTCTCCCATTGGGAACACCCAACATGGGTTCATGAAGGGTAGGTCATGTTTAACTAATTTGGTGGAATTCTTTGAGGACATTATTTGCATGGTGGACAATGGGGATCCTGTGGATGTGGTGTATCTGGATTTCCAGAAGGCATTTGACAAGGTGCCACACCAAAGGCTGCTACACAAGATAAAGTTGCACAATATTACAGGTAATGTATTGGCATGGATAGAGGATTGGTTGACGAGTAGAAAGCAAAGAGTAGGGGTAAATGGGTGTTTTTCTGGTTGGCGGTCAGTGGCTAGTGGTGTGCCTCAGGGATCAGTGTTGGGACCGCAATTGTTTACAATTTACATAGATGATTTGGAGTTGGGGACTAAGTGTGGTGTGTCAAAATTTGCAGATGACCCCAAGGTGAGTGGTAGAGCAAAATGTGCAGAAGACACTGAAGGTCGCCAGAGGGATATAGATAGTCTAAGTGAGTGGGCAAAGGTCTGGCAGATGGAGTACAATGTTGATAAGTGTGAGGTCATCCATTTTGGTAGGAATAACAGCAAAATGGACCATGTTTTAATTGGTAAAAAAATTGCAGCACACTGTTGTGCTGCGGGACTTGGGTGTCCTTGTGCATGAATCACTGAAAGTAGGATTGCAGGTGCAGCAGGTAATTAAAAAGGCAAATGGAATTTTGTCTGTCATTGCTAGAGGGATGGAGTTTAAAAACAGGGTGGCTATGCTGCAGCTGTATAGGGTCCTGGTGAGGCCACGCCTGGAGTACTGTGTGCAGTTTTGGTCTCCTTACTTGACAGGGGATATACTAGCACTGGAGGGGTTGCAGAGGAGATTCACTCAGTTGATTCCAGAGTTGAGAGGGTTGGATTATGAGGAGAGGCTGAGTAGGCTGGGACTATACGCAGTGGAATTCAGAAGAATGAGGGGAGATCTTATAGAAACGTATGAGATTATGAAGGGAATAGAGAAGGTGGAGGCAGGGAGGTTGTTTCCACTAGCAGGTGAAACTAGGAACGGGGGCATAACCTCAAAATAAAGGGAAGCAGATGTCGGACTGAGGTCAGGAGGAACTTCTTCACCCAAAGGGTTGTAAATCTGTGGAATTCCCTGCCCAGTGAAGCGGTTGAAGCTACCTCGCTGAATGTGTTTAAGGCAAGGCTAGATAAATTTTTGAACAGTAAAGGAATTAAAGGTTATGGTGAGTGGGTGGGTAAGTGGAGCTGAGTCTCAAAAAGATCAGCCATGATCTTATTGAATGGTGGGGCAGGCTCGAGGGGCCGGATGGCCTACTCCTGCTCCTAGTTCTTATTACACTCTTCAGATGGACTCTATTTCATTCTCCTGGCTTCTCTGTCACTACCACATCTGTTCTAACGATACCACCTTTCACACTAGCACTTTTAATATGTCTTATATTGTCCTCAACTATGATTGACCAGGTTCTCCCGCACGTCTGTTCCGTTGTCCCAATTCTTCATTCTTCTATGATCCTCATCTTCTACCTGAACAGCTTCCATATTGAGCTGACTGTTCTACATTATTTCTATCTCCAATAGCATAGGCCAACACCAAACATATCTGTCCTCCATCGCCTCTCTTTCAGCACTATAAATGAACTGTTCATAGAACATAGAACAGTACAGGCCCTTCGGCCCACGATGTTGTGCCAACCGATTATCCTACTAAGATCAACCTACCCTGCATACCCTACATTTTTCTATCCTCCATGTGCCTATCCAAAAGTTGCTTAAATGTCTCTAAAGTATCTGACTCCACTACCACTGCTGACAGTGCATTCCACACGCCCACCACACTCTGTGTAAAGAACCTACCTCTGATATCTCCCCTATACTTCCCTCCAATCACCTTAAAATTATGCCCCCTCATAATAGTCATTTCCACCCTGGGAAAAAGTCTCTGACTATCCAGTCTATCTATACCTCTCATCATCTTGTACATCTTTATCAAGTCACCTCTCATCCTTCTTCGCTCCAATGAGAAAAGCCCGAGCTCCCTCAACTTTTCCTCATAAGACTTGCCCTCCAGTCCAGGCAGCATCCTGGTAAATCTCCTCTGCACCCTCTCTAAAGCTTCCACATCTTTGTTAGAACTGAACACAATATTTCAAGTGTGGTCTAACCAGGGTTTTATAGATCTGCAGCATAACCTCACAGCTCTTAAACTCAATTGCCCTGCCAATGAAAGCCAACACACCATACACCTTCCTTATAACCCTATCAACTTGGGTAACAACTTCGACAGATCGACAGATGTGGACCCCAAGATCCCTCTGTTTCTCCACACTGCTGAGAATCTGCCATTAACCCTGTATTCTGCATTCAAATTTGACCTTCCAAAGTGAATCACTTCATACTTTTCTGGGGTGAATTCCATCTGCCATTTCTTTGCCCAGCTCTGCATCCTGTCAATGACCCGTTGCAACTTACAACAGCCCTCCACGCTGACCACAACTCCACTAACCTTCATGTCATCAGCAAACATACTAACCCACCTTTCCACTTCCTCATCCAAGTCATTTATAAAGATCACAAAGAGCAGAGGCCCCAGAACAGATCCCTGTGGAACACCAAAGGTCATCGAGCTCCAGGCTGGATACTTTCCATCTACTACCGCCCTCTGTCTTCTATTGGACAGCCAGTATTGTATCCAGACAGACAAATTTCCCTGAATCCCATGCCTCCTTACTTTCTGAATGAGCCTACCATGTGGAACCTTAACAAATGCCTTGCTAACATCCATATACAGCACATCCATTGCTCTACCTTCATCAATGTGTTTTGTCAAATCCTCAAAGAAGTCAATAAAGCTTGTGAGGCATGACCTGCCACTCACAAAGCCATGCTGACTATTTCTAATCAAACTGTCATAAATACTATCTCTCAGAATCCTCTCCAATAATTTGTCCACCACAGAAGTAAAACTGACCAGTCTGTAATTTCCAGGATTATCCCTCTTCTCTTTCTTGAACAAGGGAATAACATTTGCCACCCTCCAATCTTCTGGTACTACTCCAGTGGACAGTGAGGACACAAAGTGGCAGCAATCTCTTCCCTCACTTCCTGTAGAAACCTTGGGTATATCCCTTTTGGCCCAGGGGATTATCTATCCTCATGTTTTTCAAAATTTTTCACAGATCCTCCTTCCTAACATGAACCTGTTCGAGCATATCTGCCTGTTTCATGCTGTCCTCACAAATGTTAAGGTCCCTCTCACTGGTGAATACTGAAGCAAAGTATTCATTAAGGACCTTCCCAACGTCCTATGACTCTGCACACAAGTTCCCTCCGTTATCGCTGATCGGCCCTACCCTCACTCTGGCCATCCTCTTTTTCCTCACATAAGCATAGAAAGCCTTGGGGTTTTCCTTTATCCTACCTGTCAAGGTTTCTTCAGTGATAATCGGTACTGCAGATGCTGGAGAATCCGAGATAACAAGGTTATCTCCACATCTCCACACCTCCACACCCCACACCTCCTCCCTCACCACAATCCCAGGCCCCAAGAAGACTTTCCACATCAAGCAGATGTTCACCTGCACATCTGCCAATGTGGTATACTGCATCCGCTGTACCCGTTGTGGCTTCCTCTACATCGGGGAAACCAGGCGGAGGCTTGGGGACCGCTTTGCAGAACACCTGCGCTCAGTTCGCAACAAACAACTGCACCTCCCAGTCGTGAACCATTTCAACTCCCCCTCCCATTCCTCAGATGACATGTCCATCCTGGGCCTCCTGCAGTGCCACAATGATGCCACCCGAAGGCTGCAGGAACAGCAAATCATATTCAGCCTGGGAACCCTGCAGCCCAACGGTATCACTGTGGATTTCACAAGCTTCAAAATCTCCCCTCCCCCAACCAGCATCCCAAAACCAGCCCAGCTCATCCCCGCTTCCCTAACCTGTCCTTCCTCTCTCCTATCCCCTCCTCCCACCTCAAGCCGCACCCCCATCTCCTATCTACTAACCTCATCCCGCCCTCTTGACCTGTCCGTCCTCCCTGGACTGACCTATCTCCTCCCTACCTCCCCACCTACACTCACCTTTACTGGCTCCATCCCCGCGTCTTTGACTTGTCTGTCTCCTCTCCACCTATCCTCTCCTCTATCCATCTTCTATCCGCCTCCCCCCTCTCCCTATTTATTTCAGAACCCTCTTCCCCTCCCCCATTTCTGATGAAGGGTCTAGGCCCGAAACATCAAGCTTTCCTGCTCCTACGATGCTGCTTGGCCTGCTGTGTTCATCCAGCTCCACACCTTATTATCAAGGTTTCTTCAGTTCCTTCCTGGCTACCTTGTAGCTCTCTAGAGCCCTGTCCGATCCTTGCTTCCTCAACCTTAAGTAAACTTCCTTCTTCTTCTTGACTAGATGTTCCACATGCCTGGTCATCCACTGTTCCTTCACCTTACCATCCTTTCCTTGCCTTGCCTCAGTGGGACAAACCTGTTCAGTACTTGTAGCAACTGCTCCCTAAACAACCTCCACATTTCTATCGTGCATTTTCCCAGAGAACATCTGATCCCAATTGGTGCTCCTTAGTTCTTGCCTAATAGCATTGTAATTCCCCCTCCCCCAATTAAATACTATAGTCATGGAGAGGGATAGCAGCAGACAGAATGGGAAAGTAAAGGTCAGGGATTTGTGATCACTATCACCAAAATGCTCTCCCACCAAAAGTTCTGACACCTGTCCTGGTTGTTGCCAAGCACCAAATCCAATATGGCCTCCCCTCTAGTTGGCCTACCTGCATACATGTTCCTTTCTACACTGCTTCAATCACGTGCAATACCCATGGCATCTCCCTGTGGCTCAGATATTCTGCTAGCTTGAATTTTCATTCTGCATCCCACGCCCGCTCTGGCTACATTGCTCTAATGAAGCTCAACAGATGCTTGAAGAACAGCATGTCATTTTTTATTGAAAAACTTTGTGAAGCTTCGGATACAACACTAACTTCAGAAACATAACCCCTACCCCTGTGTTTCCAGGCAAAGTGCTGATAGAACACTAGTTAGCTCAATTGCTAGAATGTGGAGCAGAATATCACGAATAGAGCAGGTTCGGACCTTCTATTGGCTGAAGATGTTTTCGGGGTTATGATATCATAACATTAGCCATAATTGGCAAACTTTAGTCATGACGATCACTGTTTTGTGGGAGCTGCTGAGAATGATTACTCTGTTACCATTTGTATCTCCTGTCAATATTAAAACAAAAATTGTCACATAATTATTCCATTTTGCCTTACAAATTCATTTCTCTGAATATTTCATCATTCCTACCTTCCAACACATCACAGATTTTCCCTTTCCTTTTTTCCTACCCTTCCCAACTTGCTGTGCCTCAGTGCCTGCTTAAAGCTTATTACCTCTCAGACTTTTCCCAGTTCTGATGGAAGGTCAATGAAAGAAAACATTGACTGTTTCTCTTTCTACAGATGCCGCCTGGCCTGCTAAGTATTTGCAGTATTTTCTTCTTTCTATTGTAATGAGTGTATTTAAATAAAATTGCAACTTACATTTAAGTTAAAAAATCCACAATGTGGATCCACATTTAAATAAAATTGCAACTTACATTTAAGTTAAAAAATCCACATTGTGGATCCACATTTAAATAAAATTTCAACTTACATTTAAGTTAAAAAATCCACATTGTGTTTTATGTGCACTTTTACATGCTTGCACTAACCTTGGAATGGTACTCCTGTTCCAACCTTGAATCTGATGTTGCAACCTGTTTGTACTTGCTTATTTTCATTTTCATTTGGCGAGTCCTCTCTTCCACATCCATTGCACCTATGGACAGAGTCAAGTTAAACAGTCAACTTGCAATTGTCAGTTACCTTTGACTATTACTATTGTTTCACCAGTACTGGTGAGTATGTCCAATCAAAGTTCATTGTTGAATCTAAAATTGGGACTTGGGATTGGACAAAACTATATTTAAAAAATTCAATGGGCTCAAAGATTTTCTTTCAAACTACAAGAGTTTTTGGCAGCATTAAAAATAGATTATTAACAAGATAAAGCAACAAAATGGTTTTGTCCCTTAAATGAAAAGAATTTAGATTGCACAGCTGAAGAAAGCCTCTCAAGGTATAAACTGCAAATGGGCCATTGAATTGGCATAGATACAACAGAATGGAGGTTGTATTTATTGGCCCTCTTAAGCAGATCATCCAAAATCTCAGTGGGAAAGCTCACGTAATTATTAAAGGAGACATTCCCTTTCTAACACAGTGCCACTGGGGCACCTGCATTGTCATCTCAGCACCTTGCCACACCATGGACTTACAGGTGACATAAGCTGGTGTGACTGAAGTCAGTTAAGCGTGAAAAGTTAGTGCAAAAGGATTTCCCTTACTTGCTTGACAGTCTGCAAATAGCATTGGACCTCTCTTTAATTGAATGCCAATTGAACATCTAATTGTAGCTTCTACTTACACCTGAAACAATACCAAGTAACCAAAAACAGCGTACAGACATGAATTTTGTAAGAATGCCCAGAATCTTGTCAGTCCCACCACCCTTGCCCACCTTCAAAGCAGGTTTTTAACACACTGCAGTGGCAGGCAAAAGGTGCCCCTCCAGTGGTTTATCTTCTTTAAGTGAGAGAAATGTGTCAACTTGCAATGAAATGAATTCTACTGCAAGTTCCTCCTTTTTTGCCATTGCATCTCATTTCTGAAGCCAAGTACCCCATGCAATAGCTACGCTCCCACATCAATGGGACATCAATTTTAGGAACTTCTATAACATTAGACTCAGGTACAGTGTGCTCTTAAGTATGTGCTTTTGTGAATGCAGATTATTGCTGAGCCAAGCTGTTTTCTGGTAGCTGTGGAAACAAAATCAACACTCACCATTCTGCCTGAACAACAGAAATCAAAACAATTGCTGAACTAAACTGTATGGCTCATTACGAACTTATTACCATTACACTTAAACAAAGAAATTAACCTTAATGGTGAATTGGGAATGTAGGTTCAATAATTTTGTGTCCGCTCCACATCTTGCTTGTTCTGCAAACTGACCACATCTTAACTTTGGGCTGAAAATCATGACGTCATTTAGAATACGTACAGTCAGGGCTGAGGAGAACATTTATGTACATAGGAAAGATTCTACAGACTTATGATTGAACTCTGTTATGGTTAATCATTTAAAAAGCCATCTTTTAGGAAGGCTATATTGATTTTGATGCTGACGATCCACATTACATTTGGATCCAAGGGTGTGATTTTCCCCTGTGTGGATGTGGTAGGGATGATGGGAAGAAGTGCAACTAATTAGGTGAGTTGGTCCTGAAGAGATACTCATCTCCTTAGCAATTATGGGTGAGAAACTCTATTGGGAACTTTCTTGACTTGTCTGTAATTAAGGTTATTGGGTGGTTAATTCATGGTCCGTTAAGGGCATCAGTGGCTGGTTTCCAAACTATAAAGCCTGTCTGCCTGGTTAGGGAAAGTTCCACTTGTCCGAGTCTGGGACAAATGGGACTGAGATAGCAGGCAAGGGAGTGGTCTCAAAAAGCCAATACCTCCCTTGCCAGCAACCTTTGAAGTACATGTTAGTGCAATCCTGCTCTGTGAGGAGCCAAAGAAAAGATTCACCTTTTTGCCATTGGGTTATCTGAAGACTGTCCTCAACCAATGGTCTTTAGGATCCAGAATTTGCTAGCCTCTAAATGACTGTCAGCTTCTGGTGAGCTGGGAGTCTACTGTCATGTTATGTGGTTGACCAAGCAACTTGCTCGCCTGCTCTGAACAAGCTATTTGGAGCCAATTCGATACGCTTCCTTGGTGGTGAGAGGCAGCGAGTTAGTTAATATTAAACACACGTGTCTCCAAAAGTAGACAGTAAGTTTATAATTATAACCCTAAAACTCATACGGTTAGAGAGGAGAGAAATATAAATTTCTGGTGGGAAGCCAGGAACTTTCGAGTGAGAACAAGCTATGGCCAAATCTGTGGCAACTATCTGGGAAAGGATGTTCTGGCTCTGGAGCGAGTGCAGCAAATGATCACTAGGACTAATGTATGAAGACAGACTGGATGAGTTAGGACCATATTCACTGGAGTTTAGAAGAATGAAAAGATATCTTATTTTTATAGAAACCTGGAGGCCTGGTATTCCAACCGGAACTCCATCAACAAACACATTGAATTGGACACTGTGTACAAATCACTGAGAAACAAAACTGAAAGTAATACCAGCCGCCCCGGCAAACCGAGATACATAACTAACAAGCGGGACAGAACATCGACGCTTCACTGGAGACGCACTGACGAAGTTACCTAGCAGGGTGACGAAACATTTTCAACCAAACCCACTGACTCGGCAAGCGTGTCTACAACCACATTAACTCTGTTTCTCTCACGATACATGCTGCCAAACCTTCTGAAGTACAAACAAATTAGTCACAGAAAGAAATCAAAGAAAGAGTAGTGAAGAAAGGAATTTTTTAAAAAAAAGTTAAAAATCTGGAGAACAATTTATCACCTGCAGCTCAGAAACTCAACAATCTCAACTGTTCACTCCCTGAGATGAAAAGGATTAATATTTTGAGGCCTATGGAAAAGTCAGAGAGTGTCTGACTTGGAGAGGTAAAGGAAGAGCTGTGGAAACCACCATTAGTAGTAAAGATCAGGATCCTAACAGTGCACCAGAACCTCCAGCAAGTGTAGATGATAGAGAAGACGGAAGGATTAGCCAAGGCTTGGAGGAGGAAGGCCTCTGGGGCAACAAAAAGGGACATAAAGCTACTACAGAGCTACCATCCTTTTTTTGGGAAATTGCGGACATTTAAATTGCTCCTAAGGGCCTTATCATCCACTTTTCACTTGACAATACTAAGGAGTAGCAGTCAGAAGGAAAACCATGGGAAACCTAGGGCCTGCCTACAGTACTATTAAGGTACAGCAGTACAAGAAGGAACAAGACAGGACTTTGAGAATAGTGAGGTAGCAACAGGGTTCATTGTATGATTTGTCTAGTATTCTCTACCCACAATCTCATGGACTTCACCTGGGCTCATGAAAACAAAATAATTCTCCCCACTAACACAAGTAATTAGCAGTTTACAGTTATTAGCAGGCTGGCGGAAGGAAGCTTCTGCCCAATCAACAAGATATCCCTCTCAGGATATGACACAAATGACTGAGATATAAAAGTTTAGTGCACTCTTCATTTCCAGAGCCAATGATCTTCAGGCAGTCACTGGCCCATTGCTCACTTTGGTGAAACACGTCCTTATATTGTCCTTCCACTATGATATCCATTGAATTTTCCTAGTCTATAAATCAGAAGAGGGTAATATCATGTATGGGGCTGGTCAGCTTAGGTGGCTAGAGTGTAGGGTTTAGATTAACATCAAAACTGTGGAATCTACCAATGTTCTGCCTGGTGTAGACTGGGGAACTGCTTCCTTCTGCCACCCTCAAGAACAGAAAAGCAATGGCAAACAATCACTGACAAAAAAAAATGCAAACAAAAGACTCAAGGTGAAGTACCAATAGATAATGATCCAAGGACAGACTTTGGCAGAGTACATGTGAAAGACAGTAAATGTTCTATATCTACAAATAATGTCTCACTATTAGGGGAGATCATAGAATCATAGAAGTCCTACAGTGTGGAAACAGGCCCTTCGGCCCAAAAATCCACACCAACCCACCCAGACCCATCCCCCTATAACCCAGCTAATCTACACGTCCCTGAACACTACGGGCAATTTAGCATGGCCAATCCACCTAGCCTGCACTTCTTTAGACTGTGGGAGGAAATCGGAGCACCCAGAGAAAACACATGCAGACATGGGAAGAATGTGCAAACTCTACACAGCCATTCACCCGAGGGTGGAATCAAACTCGGGTCCCTGGCACTGTGAGGCAGCAGTGCTAACCACTGAGCCACCGTACCACCCCCAAGATGATGGCCTTGTGGTATTATCACTGGACTGTTAATCCAGAGGTCCAGGTAATGTTCTGAGGACATAGGTTCGAATCCTACAACGGCAGGTGGTGGAATTTGAATTCAATGAAAATCTGGAATTAAGAGTCTAAATGATTGTCGGAAAAACCCATCTCATTCACTAATGTCCATTAGGAAGGGAAACTGCCATCCCTTCCTGCTCTGACCCACAGCATGGTGGTTGACTCTTAAACTGCTCTCTGGGCAATTAGAGGTGGGCGATAAATGCTTAGCTAGTGACACCCTCGTTCTGTGAATGAATAAAAATGCCATCCTCTACCTTGCATTGATCCCCCTCCTTCATTTCACATAGGTGCAATAAATACCTATTGCGAATCTAATATTTGATATTAAGACCCTCTAACTAAAGATGGAGGAACGAACTTTCCAGTATTCATAGTCCAAGAGACAAAGCTTTGGAAACTCTCATCAAGTCCAACAATTTCCTGTGGAAGTTTCTACTGGTTCCACATGCTCTGTTCCAGCAGAATACTGGAATATTTAACTAAAAGTACTCAACTGAATTAGGCTATACAATTACTGGTTACCACTGAAATGAACAGAGCATAGTTTAACATTTGAATTCCTTAACACACGACGTCCAGCTTGTGGCATCAAACTCTAGCAAAATGTTCCTTAAAAAGCATAGAAGTCACACCAGTTTGAATTAATGCTTGTATTCAGTTGTTCCAGTCCTGTAGCCTGAAAATTTTGGTTAAGGGCATTTTTAGTCACTGCTGATCTGTTCATATACTTGACAAGTATACAAATTAATGTACAAGGAAGTAAACTTCAATGACGTCCTGAATGTTCACAATATGCACTTACATGGTGCACAAAGAAAACAGCTTGGACAGCCATGCTGTAGAACAAATGTTTGCTTCCTTGCAACTGAGCTACTCTTAAGCAGTATAAATATAACTGTATAAGGTACTTAAACAGCAAAGTCTGTTGTTCAATTTATTTTTTTTCACTTGTGTGCCAAAGAAAATGTCGCAAAACTGTTCCATCTGTCGGATTACAGCATTGTTTGATCATATCATATTTCATCATAGAGATCAAACATTGACAACACATCCAAGCAAACAGGTTAAAATCAAACTGAAGACCACTCCATGCAACAATAAACAAAAAAAATTAGATACCAGAAATACAAAAAACATTAGATACTACAAATCTGAAACAAAAACACAAAACGTTGAAAAATTTGGCAGGTCAGGTTGTTTTTGTGAAGAGATTTGAATCCTTCCTAAACCTGGCATAGGTGTTTTGTTCATTTTGCGTGCTCAACAGTAGCATTGTCAACTTACAATATCTAAGTAAATATTTACCTGACTTGTTGAGTATACCCAGCATTTTCTATTTTTGTTCCAGATGATATAATTAGCTTCATGAAGTATGTTTTGCATTTTATATCTTAACGCTGTTAGAGTTGAGACAGCATTGAGAGGAAAGTAAAAACCTTTCAGGGAATCATCAGAAAAGCTACTGAGTAATACCTATTTAATTAATACATGATATTCTGAGTAAACTGTTAACAATATGGTTACTTAGTCAATATGCTGTATACATACACTGAAAAGAGCTGGTGGGTTTCATTCAGAACCGCTCATGCTATAACCACATCTAACTGATAACTTTGCTGCTAGTGGGCTGCTAGGTACAATATAATGTCAAATCTTCACTGTATGACTTCTATTGATGCTTACAACTCAGTCATTGATCAATTCATGTTTATCTATAAGAAAAGGCAAGTGGGAATAGGAATTCATCATCGGGAACAAGTTTTTCAATTAGATGGTCTAAACAGGTAATATCCTTTTACATCTTTTTACAGCAGGGCGTAATATCTGAAAACTCTATTACTCACATTCCTGATGAAAGATAGCTCTTTATCCTAAAATACCATAATTTAGCACAAGGAGCAATAAACTTTGATAATTTTGTTTCAAGCAATCACATAAAATATGAGCAACATACCAAATGCTCACAAGTTGCGAGTCTAAAACCCTGTAAAAATCTGTTTATCAATGTTGAAGGCTTTATATCTGGAGCTTATCTAAACAGGTCAAATAACTCGATTATCACAGCTTGTTAAAGTTGATAATGTTTCCCAAAATCTGTGTCTTTAGATCTCAAACCACTAATCCATTTGGTTTGACATACTGATGCCACTGCCAGTAGACTTGGCTTTTCTTGGATATACAACTGCAATTGAGATGCTTTTAAGCAGTATAAATATAACTGTACAAGGCACTTAAACAGCAAAGTCTGTTGTTCAATTTATTTCCTTTCACTCATCAATAGCGCATAACAGGCTTACAATTTCAATTTGTTCCGAACATAACAAGGGCTGTTACTAACCACTTTGCTTTATTTGAAGCAAAATCTTTGCCCACTCCAATCAAGGTCACTTATGTCAGAAAGATTGTACACAAGGAAGGGAGGAAGACACCTTGGCTGATAATTTTCCAGCACACTAGTATGTATGGTAAGAGTGGGTATACCCACAAGACCATAAAATGTAGGAGCAGAAACAGGCCATTCACCCCACAAGTCTGCTCTGCCATTCAATGATATCCTGGTTGATCTGATAATCCTCAACTCCACATTCCTGCCTTTTCCCCTTAACTCTTGATTCCCATAATGATTAAAATTCTGTCTATCTCAGTCTTGAATATACTTAATGACCTACCCTTGATAGCCATCTGTGATAAAGAGTCCCACAGATATTCGACCCTCATGGCAGACTAGCACAAAAGGTGGTATCAGGGGTGAGCTGGCAAGATGGATACAGAACTGGCTTAGCCATAGGAGACAGAGGGTAGCAGTAGAAGGATGCTTTTCAGAATGGCGGGTTGTGACGAGTGTGTTCTAGAGGGATTAGTGCTTGGACCTGCTTGCTGTTTGTGGTCAACATAAATAATTTGGAGGAAAATGTGGCTGGTTTGTTTTCGCTGGAATGCAGGAGATTGAGAGGTAACCTGATAGAAGTTTAAAAGATTGTGAATGGCATGGATAGAGTGAAAAGTATGAGGCTTTTTCCCAGGGTGAAGGGGACACAGGTTCGAGCTGTGGGTTGAGGGGCAAAGTTTAAAAGAGATGTATGAGGCAAGTTTTTCACAAAAACGGTGGTGAGTGCCTGGAACGTCCTCCCAGAGGTGGTGGTGAAAGCAGATACAATAGCAGGATTCAAGAAGCACCCGGACGGATACATGAATAGGAAGGGAATCGAGAGATACAGATCCTGTAAGTGAAGACAGTTTTAGCGGGGAAGGGCTAAATGTGTCGGCCCAGGCTTGGAGGGCCAAAGGGCCTGTTCCCGTGCTGTTTTGTTCCTTGCTGTTAGAGAAGAAATTCCTCCTTATCTCAATCTTAAACGTGTGAACCTTTATTCTGAGATTATGCTCGCTAGACTCTCCCAAAGGAGAAACAACCTCTCGACATCTACCCTGTCAATTCTCCTAAATGTTTTGTATGATTCAAAAAGGCTTCCTTTCATTCTTCCAAATTTCGAGTATATGCCCAATCGACACAACCTGTCCTCATAAGACAATCCTCCCCATACCTGGTATCAGCTTAGGTATGAAGGCACTTAGTTAGACATTCCAGATAGATGTAATTCTCTTCAAGTATCTAAGACCTAGATCTGTTTCACAGAGGGGAAACAGACAAACGCTTTCTATTTTCTATTCTGCTCCGTTACCATGTTCTTCCCCCAACAGCATTGTTTCTAGCAAATAAAAGCACACACCTGAGATGCATTCCTAATAGTATGAAACCCCACCAGACGCATGGAGATGTGATATCCAACTTGGACCTGTACTTCATATAGGAGCACAGTCAGGGGCCAAAGCTGACACTAGGAATAAGATCAGTACTTACACTAAAACTTGTGGGGTCATCATTTTTTAAAGCCACTTTTTAAATAAGTGCACGAATAATACCCATTTCACAAACTTTCCCATGCATACAATAAAAGATCGCATGTGGACTAGAGTATAACAGAATTCTTTAGAATTCTTACAGAATTGTAGGAGAATCAGAACCATTTTGGTCAGAGGGGTTGGAACATGTTGAGCTATCAAAGGCTAACTGAGAAGGTAGCAACTCATTTGCTTTCAAATACTCAGAGCCATGATTTAGTTTCAGTACTCCTACACTGACACTGAACACTTTGAAATCTATAATTGTGTTGGGTGTCATCAGTCTCCTCATGGAACTAACAGAAGTTTTTCTTGTGCCTGTGGAAGATGTAACCATTGTCAATGCTCAGATAGCCGGTTCCAACAGCATCTGTATCAAGAAATGCAGAGTTAAAGGTACTGATCTTCTCCAAGTCCGGCCGATTTGGCAGTTTTTCAAAAATGACAAATTTCAGGATTACTGCTCCAAATCGAACTTACAGCAAATTTTGTTGGTACATTTACAGGTGCAGGCAGTTATCACATATGCAGCACTCCCCCTTGCTGGCTTCCTTGCAGGAACAGGCAATTTAAAACCCTGCCACAGCTCATGTTAGGCTATGTAGGCACTGCGGAACTGGCTCGCATGGCAATTAAATAAACCTAGTTTAGGGGTGGGGGGGTGGTGGTTGCATGGAGGTGCTAGAAGCCTTGACAAGGGCATTCCCTCTGCCAATTAGGAACTTTACTCCGTCCATCAGGGCACCCACAGATCAGGTCAGGAAGGGTGCAATAAAATGTTGTAGCAGACGACAGGACATCACATTACACACAAAATTCTGCCCAGAAACTGTTTTTCTCTCTATAGATTCCAGCCAGACTTGCTTAGTATTTCTAGTGCTCTCTGTTTTTATTGGTATAGAGTTAATGGGCTGAATAGCCTGTTTTTGTGGTGTAACATTCTATCTAAATTATGCCGAGAAACTACATATATAGTGACAACACCAGAAAGTGTTTCTAAGTAGAACTAAACAAAGCATTTGTAAGCTTTGAACTCCAATATGGAAAGGTTTTCAGAGTAATCAATGCCATTTCACTGTTTGTGAAGAAAAACAAGTTGCAAAAATGTGAGGTTGAAAAAAAACAAATCTTTGGGGTTCTTTTAATTAAGATTAAATACTGTATTGACCACCATTTCGTCCTGGTTTATTTTAAAGTGCTTTTTTAATATGATTATTCCAGGATCAAAACAAAATCTGACAACATTTCTTGCATATTTTAAAGGCATATCCATACAATACTGCTTCTTTTGTACCATCCTTGTTCAATTAGAATGCTGAGAGACTGGGATCCATTAAGCCGACTCCTTGCGTTTGGCCATTTAATGCACCTCATTGGGCCTGGCTGAAGACTCACTGGACTGAGACTTCAGTATTTTCATTAAATGCAAGTTGCATTTAATTTTTTGGAGGTTTTCTCAGTGTGAGGCCTAGTGAGACTTTTCTCTGTATCTAACCAAACTCATTTCATTAACAACCCACCCTTGGCGTCCGTCACATCTAATTCCATCCTTCATTTTACCATACACTGTTTCTGGAACAACTTGCCAGTTACTGGATATCTTCTGAGAGATTGGCATCTCGTGCCCGTTCCATCTAACAAAGGCCACTACGGACCCAGACAAGAGTTACTGAACTAGTGTTGCCCCTCACCAGCAACCTACTGGCACAGCAGCCACAAAGCCATACTACTCACAGCTACATTGCATCTAAACTGCCTTCCCAGGTCACTGCTACTCTGTCCTCAATGCCCGCTTAAAAACCTGAATCTTGTTATTGTCCAGTTGGGGTACATCACATACAGCTGAACAATTCCAAATATGTGCTTTTATTTAGTCATCAAAAGTGAACACAAACAAAACAAATAGAGGTTGTAGTTCAGACCAACCAAATGATGACATTATTACCAATGTCTACGTCACAGGCACATTGGCTTCCTGATCCCACTTTCCATCTCCTGGAACCAGATGTCAAATGAAGAGCTATCTGGCTTGTAGCACCTGAGGCAGCTAAGCATGCACAAGGAGAGCTTCTTCCTCCCCAGTGAACTCATCATCCTCCTTAAAAGATTGCTCCCATTCCCCAATTCATCAGCATCCAGCACAGTACCTTGTTACCTGCTCCAATTGTACAGAGCAGAGCCCACCAGGACGATACATCACAGTCTGTCTGGACAACATTTTGTATTTTTGTACTTATCCTTTATTTTCCTAGTTTAAATTATGAAAGACTTTCATGTAAACTATTACTTATTTCTTTAGTTTTCTACTATTCTATGAAGTAATGTTTAACTGTTTAAACTCTCATTTCTCTTACTACTTTGTCCCTAAGGTTTTTGTACTTAGGTATCTTGATACCTAATGGTACCGTGTGTGACAACATTATACACTTTGCACTGTACTCCCATACTTGAGTACACGTGACAATAAAATCTAAAAATCTAAATCTACTTGAGAGCCATCACCCCCACCAGTCCAAACAGGAGAACAACATCTTCAACTGTTCCATCAGTACAGGTGTTATGAGATGATGTCATGAGCCATGGTGGTAGTGGGTATCCCTTGTCCACCAGTCAGCAGCTTTGCAAGGAACCTAGACCTGCAAATCCACCAAGTACATGAGAATGCTCCAAGATTCAGGAGTTATGGCAGCTGCCAGAGTACCAGGAACACTCCTCCAGGAAGTGGTAATGGATCACATGGACATTAATAGAATAGAATCCCTTCTTGTTGATGAATTCTGCAGTGTTGTGACAGGGCTTTCTCAGGGCTGCACATGTACAGTCAGAAGCATCCTGCATTTGGGGGATAACAAGGTGCAGAGCTGGATGGACACAGCAGGCCAAGCAGCATCGGAGGAGCAGGAAAGCTGACGTTTTGGATCTGGATCCTTCTTCAGATTTCTGATGCTGCTTGGGCCTGCTGTGTTCATCCAGCTCTACAGCTTGTTATCTCAGATTCTCCAGCATTGGCAGTTCCTACTATCTCTGCATTTGGGGGAACCAGCTAAGTTCCCGAATCACATTGCCCAGGCTGTATCACCAATCTCGTTGTGGGGAAACAAAAGAAACCGGTGTGACCAATGTTACTGGTTACTCCTGATGCATTGTGGTGTACGCTGAGAGGTCTGACACAGATCACTCATTACTCCTTGGAAGAAGCTAGCTATATAGAAATTCAAAGCAGCTGTCACCTTCAAGTCACTGGGAAAGGATTGCCTCGCAGTTCTGCAGCCCTCAGTTCAGATTTAGCATCCGGCACAGTTGCATCAGTGTCCTGGGACATAGAGTCTGCACTGACACTATGTCTCACTCATCCCCAGAAAAATGAACTGGAGGCAGAAAACTCTGCAGTATTCCTATTACAAGGGTCATGTGTCCATCGTTTATTCTGTTTCACCCTCAGCACGGTCTACAACTTGGCAAAAGTGTCATGCCAGTTGACTGGCCAAAACATTCTCTCAGCAGGGAGGGTGTGCTGCACTCCAAACACCTTCCCATTCCCAGACCGACATCAATCATTCAACTCTGCTCCCACATGGATAATCCCAAGTTATATGGGGGAAGAGGGAATAGCGTACAGCTATTCCCTCTGTATAAGGCATGGTAACCAACTCCTTCATGTTTTTGTCCCTTCAACGTTCTCAAATCTACCAGACATGCTTTCGCCCTTCGAACTGAGACTGATTCTGTCCACTCTGGTTTTTTGTCCATGTAATTTTCCAGCTGCAGCTAGTGTCTAGGGAACAGTAAGTGATGGCAGGGAACATCACTCACAGTCAGCATTGAGCTGTGCCTGATTATCAGTAACCTCCGCCCTTCCCAACAGGGCCTCTAAGTCTACATTTATTTCAGGCTACATCAAAAGGCTATTACCACCTATTCTGGCCCACTGTGCCCCCCATACTGTAGTGACCCACCAAATTGAATTTTGCCTTCAACTATCCTCCCAGTCAACAAACTGTGACATTACACATCAATGATGCCTACCCTGCGCCTCTATGCTCCCTATGTGGAGACCACAGGCACTGACCCCTCGATCACTTTCCCTGCTGTAGCCTATCATGTTCTCCAATGCTGTTGCACATACCTCCCTATCTCCCATATATCTGTAGGATCCCCCCCATGTCCCCACCATCATCGGCCATGTCCCACTTCTACACATGCCTTTGCTTCCCACTCCCAAGCCTGGACACCCCCTCCCCTTTCTGCTTGTATCCTCCTCAATGATTCATGAGGACGATACAATCATGGAGCAGCTGGATGTATTTGCTCAGACATCTGGCCTCTGACCAACTTCGATGTGTAGCTGCTAGACACAACTGACCAGAACCAAGACAGCTGTGTTTACTGCTGATGCTAAAGAACTGACCGTTATCCACTCCCCAAACTGTAGTTGAATACATCTGACTATGCCAGTTCTGCGTGAATGGCTGACTGTAGACAATGTCCTCAACATTGTGTGCAGATTGAGTCCGTAACTGACAGTACCAGGACCTGCCTGACAGCGACACTACCTTGACTGGACTGAGAACTAGCCCCCATCCTGTTCCTGACAAGGCTATATGGTTGAATTATTGTGCAGTGAGTTTGCTGTGTAGGCAGCTAGCACATGCTGCAGACATTAGATTGATGTCTCGCTTGTTGCTGTACAGCAATGTGTCCCCGTCCCCAGTCAAACCCCTATCAACAAGCTGCCTGTCTGTGTGTCTACACAAAAGAGCACCTTAATACTGATAGCCTTTAGCCTCTGGCTGAACCACCAATTCACTAACTGGAACAGCATGACAATGCAAAGCCAGGCAAGGATGTAGGTAGGTGCGAAATGAGCGAGTGCTAAGAGAGCATGTGAGCAGCCCTGAGGTGCAGCCAGGTCTAACCTGTGAACTGGTGTTTTTCCCAGTGTGCAAAGTGTCCTTGCTGCAGCCTTTCAATGCTAGTTGCTGATGCAGCCTGCAATTCAGGTCTGTATTTACTAAGTGTTCTGCAAGTATATTGGAGAGATCTTATGATGCTCACAAGGGGTTGGCAACTATTAGATACCAATGTCTGTGGATGAGGATTATGTGTGACTGATTCCCATGGATTAGGCTTGAGATGCAGTTTGGTGGTCAGCAACATGGAGGGTCTTCGCAGCCAGTGGTGAGCTGAAGTATCCATTCTGACTTTCATGCCAAGAATTCTTGATGTCTATTTTGTTCAGCATGTTTGGTAAAATAGAAAGCTGAATATTAAAGTGCTGAACCATGGCACTAATGCGATATCCACCAAGGTATAATCTCCCTTAATTGATAACTCGCCCGTCAGCAAAAGTATAATAGATGTAGCAAGATGCTCCCATTGTTGAGATAGGCCTTGCTGGACTTCTCATTTGATTTTGTCACAAACCTTGCCATATCTCATGTTGCACAGACTCCTATAAGATACTACCCATTGATTTTGCTTTCTGTGGATCGTGGCACTGGGACGTGGCAGAAGCATTTCGCATTGTGCAAACCTGGAGATTACACAGACATGGTGCTCTGAAATCCCAATTAAAATAACTGCTTAAATATATTTAAATTATGCAGTTTAGAAAGGTAATAGGCAACTTGACTGAAACACGCAAGATCCTGAGCTGTCTCAACAGAGCAGATGTGAACCAAATGTTTCTTGTTGTGGGAGAATCTGGAATGAAAGAAGACTGTTTCAAAGTAAGGGTCACCAATTTAAGACAGAAATGAGGGGGATATTTTTTCTCACACGAGGGTTGAGTGTCTTTGGAACTCTCTTTTTCCAAAAGGTGGAGGAAGCAGGGTCCTTGAGTATTTTTAAGACAAAGGTGAATGGAGTCTTGATAAGCAGAGGATGAAAGGTTATTAAGGGTAATATGGAGTGATCAGAGGAGTCACATATTATTGAATGGTGGACTAGCCTCGAGGGGCTGAGTGGCCTACACGTACTCCTAATTCATTTGTAAAATATAAAGTCAGTTTGATGTCCAGTTTAAAATCCAGATTGTAGTCCATCTGTAAAATGTTATGGGTCTGCCAATGATTTAAACACACAGCTCGCAATCCAGCTCATCCTACCTGATTCCCAGATCTCTGCTTCTGCATCATTTTCCTCTAAATGTTAAAAAGACAGAAGGTGGGGGGAGAAAGAATAAAGAACGTACATGGAATGTTGCTGCATAAATTAAAATAATAAATAAAATTAGTATCTAACAAATGATGAGCAGGATAAGCATGGCACAAAACATTGTAACAAGGGTTAAAGCTAACATCAGGGAACAAGGGCCATATGAAAACTTAGCCAAAGAGACTACTTCCCTGCAGCAATATTTCTCTAATTTTATTATTAATTTCAGAAGTCTCTTGTCTGCGGTGCTGATTAACTCAGTTGGCTGTAAGAAGTATCGGTTGGATCATATTAATGCCAAATGCATGGGCTTTGATCTTTATTCTGGCCGAGGTAAACTCTTGGGCTTGCCCTTCATCTTACCAGTAATAAAAGATTGACATGTTTCAGTTGTCAGCCAAAAGAGTTGCCTTCAGAAAGGGAATCCAAGAAGAAGACAATGTTATTTACGTACTGTGATATTATGTCTTCTACTGTAAGTTTGCTTCCAAGTAACTCCCGCCATGCTTATGCTGTGATGTTAAACAGAACGTGAAAGAATGCTAGATCAAAATAGACGCTCCGTGAAGTGTTTGACTAAACATTTTGCTTTCTTTAAAACATCTTGTGTTTGAAAGAGAAAGGGGAAGCACACATGAAAAAAAGACACATACAATAAACAGCACAGATAAAAATTCCATTCATATGAACGCAACAGACAATAGAAAATTAGGAATTAAAGAGACAGACCTGAGTTCCTCCTTTTGGGTGATTCCAATTCTTCTGTGATCACAAAATGGCAAGACATAGACAAAGAAGATGAGTGTGAGCGAATGCTTTCAGGTGATGAAACTGAGTGATGAAAACAGACTTAATCAGATTCAATGTGACATTCAGCAGATTGTCAATTTTCGGGAAGCAGGCATCAGTTACACCTGTTATAGCACATGGGCAGGAAGGCTAAAAGGATTAAAAGATAATTTGACTCACAAGCAAAGAAACAGTAAGTGACTTTTTTGTGTATGCTGCAGACAGCATCACATCTTCTAATGCAAATAATAAGTCAGAAATAGTGCTAAAATGGATGAAGTAAAACTGTTATTACAGAAGGAGAATAATTCATATCCTGCAGATATTTCCTTTTACCTTAATTCATAAAGAGTTCTGCTATGATGTTTTATTTGTCAAGTATTCATGAGCATTCGGTCAATGAAAGGAAGCTTCACAAAATTAGTAAATTTAAAAGTGCAAGCGTTCACTTAGATTTGATTACATTTTTATTCAAAGTAATTGATTTTAAAAAGTGCATAGGTTCCATGCCTTGGATACCACATCAAACTGAATTATCAGTGCATTATTGTTCAGAATTGAAATTTGATCCAAGTTTTGAGGAGCTCAGTTTTGATTCACGACTTTGGCTTTCAATGTAGCTTTATAAATCTCAAAAGTGTTGATGAAAATGCTGAAATATAGGATCTAGGAAAAATAATCTAATCAATCATAGCTGAAAATTGCAATGGAGAAAACAAAAACCATCCGAGTTGCAACTGATGTCTACGTCTTATCACCAAAAAGTACTCAATTTCATATGGTGCATATTCAGGATGCTTATTATGTCCATCTCACAAGGTCTGTTAAATTTAAGCCGTGCAGCTAAGTGTGGACATCCCTTCACTAGATGACACCCAGAAACAAACATTTTGTTACCCAAATTGATCTTATATTTCTTGAAACACTAGAAGATTAAATGATAATTCAGCAATATTCAGCTCACAATTATGTAATTATTTTGCCACAGTTTATGATTTTTTTCTAAATAACATTAATAATTGCAAATCTGATTTGAGTATTTGTTTAATACAGCCATGCTACAACAATATTGCTGTTTGTGGCTTTCATCAAAAACTGATCAAACTTTAAATTGTAAAGAAGCAAATTAAAGAAATCCCAATAAAACACAGTTAATTTTATACTGGTTGGTTCAGAATGCCTCAGAACAACTTGAAGCACTGAAAGTGAACTTTCATTTTAGGGATTTGTAATGTAATTGAAAACAGAATCACATCTATCGAACAGAATTCTAGTGATCCAGACACCTTTCCTGATCCCGCATTAGGACACATACGCATGTTTTAGGCAAAGCAAAACAACTTACTTGCTTGATACACTGCACCAATTTAGTCTGATGATTGCACTGTGCAATCATCAAAATACAGGAAATAGTTGTTACCGATATTTGGTAAAAGATGATAATGAGTCTTTCTGCCTTTTAATTGCCCAACAAAATAATTAATTCTAATTGTGTTGCATTACTTTATCCCTTGTTACAGACTAAGACAAGTGGCTGGAACTGTTAGGAATACTGAATCAGCTGGGTTGATTGGCCAAATGTGCACAACCTTCTCTGCAAGAACTGTTGGTTTCAGAATGCTGAGAAAAGTTTTGTTTGAGACACCGTTGGTTGAGAGTCATTTATTGAATTTGACTATGATTGTAATTACGGTTTACTGTAATTATGAATATATTTGACACAGCTATACCTTCAAGCTATATTGCATATATTATATTTTGCTTAAAAATTTAATTGGGTATCTTATGATAGGCATCATCGATTACATAGATCCACCATTATTTGCTAGCACTGGGGTGTGTTACGTATGTAGTTATGTATGTATGTGCTACCCCTTTAAGAGGGCTGGTCAGGTGACCCCAGGGGTGGAGCTTGAGTCCAATCAGACCCAGCTGTGAAGGGTGAGCATCGTTAACAAAGCATTCAGATTTACCATTTGTCTACCTGCAATAAAATTCTTGGTTCTAAAGGAAGCAGCAACATGGATGGGATCGAGCTCATGAACTCTGTGCACAACTTTTTAATTGCGCATGCTGTAAATTAGGGGAAAAAACAGAAGTTGCTGGAAAAACTCAGCAGGTCTGGCAACATCTGTGAAGAAAAATCAATCAGAGTTAATGTTTCGAGTTTGGTGACTCTTCCTCAGAATGGTCACCGGACCCAAAACGTTAACTCTGATTGTTCTTCACAGATGCTGCCAGGCCTGCTGAGCTTTTCCAGTAACTTCTGTTTTTTTTCTCTGATGGAGACATCGTCTCAACTTAAGGAACAGCGCGAAGGGTAATGTCGATGAAAAAGGTCATGACGTGACACGTACTGTGGTTGATGCCAGGAAAGAAAGCACTCACCAGTGAAAGGGCCCAGAGCAGAAGTTGTGAGGGGACTTGGGCTGGTGGTTAAAGTTGAGATAACGTACCTGCAATTTACCGAAGTAATCATGATGAGCAGTCACGAGGGGACTCGAGCTGTGGGCGATGCTAGGGAGGAAGAGTACGCTAACACAATCGGTCAGGGAGTGGCTGACATAGGATCACTCACTGAGGGGACTCAGGTTGTAAACGTCTTTAGACTGGAATGGTGGGAAAAATTCCCACCAGCAGGAAAACAAAGAAGCGGGCCAATTTGGGAAGTTGGAACCATTTGATGAAGAGTCAGAAAATTGGACTTTGTATATGGAATGCTTTAATTCGTTCTTAAAGTTGAATGAAGTGGCTGAGGACATCATGGTACTTTTTTTTAAAAGTACCATCAGGAGCAAGGCCTTCACAACTAAGAGTAGTCTTGTACAATCAGAGAACCCTGCGAGGGAGACATTCAAAGAGCTATGCGACGTGTTAGGAAATGATCTCGTGCCCAAGCTGTAACAGTTGTGGAACATTTCTGCATTTACAAACAGCTACAGCACAAAGAGGAGTCCATTGTCCAATTCATTGCCACCTTAGAGAGGTTAAAAGAACACTGCGAGTTTGGAGGTTCTTCCAAGATCCCTTGCAGGACCATTTGTTCAATAGCATACGATACCTACAGTGCAGAAGGAGATAATTCTGTGAAGAGCCTGCACGTCCCTGAACATTATGGGGTAATTTACTATGGCAATCCATATAACTTGCACATCTTTGGACTGTGGGAGGAAACCAGAGTACCCAGAGAAAACCCATGCAGACATAGGGAGAACATGCAAACTCCATGCAGAAAATCACCCAAGGCTGGAATCAAACCTGGCTCCCTACTCCTGTGAGGCAACGGTGCTAACCACTGCGCAAACTTGTCGGCTTGTGGCATCTGAAATGAAGCCATCTGACAGAAACTACTAACAAGCAGAAGCCTAGATTTCAAGACAGGTTTTTAAATTGCTACCTCAATGGAGTTGATAGCCAGCACAGTGACCTAATTGCTAACAACGCCCAGGTGCAACAAGTAGTGGAAATACCACCCATAGAATACCATTGATATGGTAAGAGTGGCCACAAGGAATCAACGTGTTGGAGTTGAGAAGCCCAGTGACACAGGTGTAAGCATTTGGGTTACATTGATCAAAATTGCCAGCTGCAATCCAAACTAGAGAAGGGAAGTCAGAAAGAAACAACACTGAGGATAAGACATAAGGTACACGTCACCAACCAAGGAGTAGACAGGGAGTCGGTGAGGTCTGCAGAAGAAGCAGATGGCCCAGAGTCAGCAGAGTTTCAGTCAAACACATTGTCAATATGGGGTAAAACTAATTTTTTCTGGGTTCTGCCCAAAGTAGAGGGGAAGACAATAAAGATGGAATGGGATGTAGGTGCAGTGGTGTCCCTGATTCTCGAATCAATCAGTCTATGCGGAGAAGCTAGGGGAACTATCAGTGAAGCCTGCTAAGATTATACTGTGGACATACATGGAACAGGTGGTGCCACTGAAGGGCTATGTATTAGTGAAAGTACAGTTAAGGGACCAGTATGTGGAATTGCCACCCTGCATTAGTCAGACTTTCCTGATTACAAAAATTACAGTTGAACTGGGGCATGGTTAATAGGCAGGCGAACTCAAACATGAGTTTGCAAGCAATCCTGGTCAGGTACAAAGGTGTCTTCAAAAGAATCTCATGGGAAATGAAAGGAATCAAAACTAAATTACAGCTGAAGGCAGAGGCTCATCCTATGAGTCTGAAGGTGCATCTAGTACCACATGCCATCCGGCCTAAAGTGAAGTTGGAACTGGAATGGCTGGTGGTCCTGGGAGCATTGGAACCAGTAACCACCAATGAACAGGCCACTTCCATCATTCTGGTTTTAAAAATAAATGGTGCAGTGAGGATTTGTGGTGAGTTTAAGATCACAGGCAACCCAGCCCTGAATATGGATCAATACCCCTTCCACTCATAGAAGACCTATTCAGTGGACTGGTACGAGGAAAGAAATTTTCTGAAACGGATCGGTCGCAGGTCTACAGAGGGGGATAGCTAAGGTGTCTCAGCTGCTGCTGATGATAGTGACACACAGTGGACTTTTCCACAATAAGCAACTGCCTTTTGGCATCACATCATGAAGACCTCTCGATCACAGAATGTGTCTCTACTTAGATTGTTCTTGGGACTTATCGATTACTATGGCAAGTTTGTGTCTGATGTGGCAACCATACCAAAATCCCTGCATCAGCTGCTAGGAATGGTGGACCCATGGAAATGTTCTCAAATGTGAGGTGGCTGACTGAGAGGTGAAGCAAAAGGTTGGAACTGTTCGTGCACTTTGACCCAAAGTTTTCATTTGCCTTATGGAGTTTGCACATCTTACCAAACGGTGAGGAAAATCCCATTGCTTTCACATTGAGGTCACTGTTGAAGATGGAGGAGAATTATGCTCAAGTTGAAAAAGTAGGATTGAGCATCATATTTGGAATTAAGAAGTTCAACCATTTCCTTTACAGAAGGCACTTTGTGCTATTGACCAACCAAAGACCTCTAACCTCCATTTTTGGCCTATATACAGGTATACTATCAATGGCGGCAGCACACATGCAAAGATCGGCACTGGCTTTGTCAGTCAATTCATATAAGATCAAATACCAACAGGCAAAGAAGCATGGCAATACACATGCTTTGTCAAGGTTATCACTAGTGGAGAATAAAGATGTTCCCAACTGGAACCTCAAAATTATGTACTTTTCTCAGAGTGATAAGATGCTGGTGTCAATGAATTGGGGCAGAACGCTACTAGAAACAACCTGGCTTTGAGCTGAGTTGAGGACTTTGTTCTGAAAGGGTAGACCAATCACGGAAACCACCTAGAATTACACCCTGAATTAAAGAGGCAGGAATTGTCCATATTGGATGGGTGTTTAATGTGGGGAATGAAAGTTGTTATTCCTCCCCAGTTAAGAGGAAAAGTGCTGGAAAAAGGGCAGCCAGGGTACCCCAGCATGGTGCAAATGGAGGAGACAGCCAGGAGGTACTTCGGTGGCTGAAAGTAGACACCCAGACTGAGGAGAAAGTGGGATCATATGAATCCTCTGCATTATTAAGAAAGGTGCTGCCATTATTGTCCCTTCACCCAGGGGAATGGTCAACGGGGAAAGTTCCTCAGTACACCGAGCTGGTCCAGATGGGACCAGGGACGTTGACCATGTCATGTGTTTCCAAGCCAGGTTGGCCATACCCAGGAAGGAGATAACAGCACTGTCAGAGCAACAACAGCCAGAGGGGGTCATACCTGCAGAACAACAGGAGCTTGCTGAGACTCACAGACTGTACTAGAAAAGATTCCTGAGAGCAGGAAAGTCTTCAAGGAATTATCATCCCACTGAGAGAGAGGCGATGGCCTAGTGATATTATTGCTGGACTGTTAATCCAGAGACCCAGATAACGTTCTGGGGACCCGGGTTCGAATCCTACCATGGCAGATGGTGGAATTTGAATTCAATAAAATGTCTGAAATTAAGAATCTAATGATGACCATGAGTTGATTGTTGAAAAAACCCATCTGGTTCACTAATGTCCTTCAGGGAAGGAAACTGCCATCCTTATCTGGTCTGGTCTACATGTGACTCCAGATCCACAGCAATGTGGTTGACTCTTAACTGCTCTCTGGGCAATTAGGGATGGGCAATAAATGCTGCCTGGCCAGCGACGCCCTCATCCCATGAATGAATTTAAAAAAAAGACTGATCATGTCAATGCAAACTTTAAAGCGCTGTTTTCTTTTTTGTTTATTTTTGTATATATGTCTGATGACTTGTGTATGTTAGCTACAATGTTTGTTTTATATGTTGTATATATGTTTATTAACAGGAGTTTTAAAATTAAGGGAGAGGAGTGATATGTATGTAGCTCAAGGTGCTGCCCCATCAAGATAGCTGATTAAGTAACTGGGAGGGGCAGAGTTTGGGTCCAGTCCAGGACTGGCTGTGGAAGTGTGACTATTATCAGAGTATCCTTGTTCAGATTTAGCACTTGTCTACTTGGTATGTAATTCCTGTTTCCAAAGGAAGCACCTTGATGACAGTGAAGTTGAGGATGTATATTTCAGTCATCATTACAGGCCTTGTACAGTAGACTCTCGGTTACCTGGTACTACAAGAAATATTGCTTTATCAGCCAATGTACAGTGTATTAAAAAAACTAAGCTTTAGTGGTTTCTTACAACAAAATGCATTGTTTATTTATGTTCAGCTGGATTTTCATAATCTAGGCAGGTACACAGAGTCAGGAAAAGCTCACCCACCTTGGGGACGGGTGCCCACTAAGATGGGATTTTATTCTTAGACCGAAGAGGGTGGGTGCAATGAGAGTGTGTGTGTTCAGTTGTGGGGACCCAAGGAGGCTGATTTAGTCTGCAGTTGGACCAGCAGACCTGTGAAAGAATTCAAAGGTGGCAGAGTCCAGATATTTAAAAGACCAGCCACAGTGCTGAGAGACTTTATACCTTCTCTAACAGGGTAAGTTCTGCTAGCCCTCAACCCTCTTACAATCTCCATGGCCCATGCACATCATTTCATCCTCTCCACCCAGCTCCACGGTGCTTTACATCCTCTATGCCAAGCTATATTCCCTACACACACCTCTACCCTTTCCGCAAAAAGCCCTCCATGCCAAACTAGGCCCCACACACACTCCAACAGCCCCACATACCCTCTATGACAAGCTATGGCATTTCCATATCCATTCACCCATTGTGTAGAATCAATTAATCATGTGGTGCTAATAGGATATGTTAAAAATGTTCAACAAAGTTGATTCATTCTGTAGTGATTGTAACAAGGTCAGCCAGATGGATCTTTCCCTGAAATGGAGTTGGTGAGGTTATGTCTGGTCAGGAATGCAGGGTTTGACCCAAACAGCCTATACTCTTAACTGATCCTGGTGAAAATTGGGAAACCCAGAAACAAGTTTCTGAATCCTGAAATCAAGTCCGGGCTTTCATTTTCACAGAGTCTCCACAACTCCATTCAGATCCAGCTCATGATGATACATTAAGATAAATGATCTCATGATAGTTCAAGGTGGTGTCGAAACATGGCGACTCTTTGCGAACTCTCTACAGCAGATCTTCCATATCTTAGAATTGAGTTTTAGAAGAGCAGAATGATTAGAAGTCTGTTAAAATTATTAATAATGTTCTGTATCAACCTACTTGCAGGTCTGAAGAATCTACGAGTGACTAGGCCTGATTTCCATGCCCACAAGCAAAGAGTGAACAGAAACCTACCAGCTTCCCTCGGGCCTGAACTTCCTCACCCCAAGGAAACCCGCAACAGGGGCCCAACCAATCCAGGAATGAAACCTGACCCTGCAGAGACCCGACCCTGAGGAGGCCCACACCAATGCCAAGGATGCCTGACCAGCCCACGAATGACACCTGGCCTTGAGGGGACCAGACAATGTGGAGGCCCGATGGGCCCATCAAGTGCACACTGTTATCTCTTGATGCAGCAAACCTCCATGACCGATACTCAGGATCAACCTGAAGCAGGCACCTTACCAGGAAACTTGGGAGACCTGCTGGCCCACAGGTGCGACTAAAACAATGTGGTTTCAAGTCCCTCCCCCACAGCACTGTCCTGGCAAACGTCCAAGCTATCGAAGACAAACCAAATGACCTTAAAGCGAGGCTTACCTTCCAGAGGGAACTGAGAAACTGCTATTTGGTCTGTTTTAGAGAGACATGGCTCACTCCTGGTATCCCTGATTGTGTCTCACAACATGAAGGTTTCTCTATACGTTGCATGGACTGCATGGCGTCCTCAAGCAAGGCAAGAGGCAGTGAGATCTACTTCCTAATCAACACCTCCTGGTGCTCAGATGTGGTGACCCTGGCAAGTTACTGCCTGCCTGACCAGAAGTATCTCCCAGTGAAATGCTGTCCCTACTACCTGCTGGGCAAGCTCACCTCCGCTATCCTGAAAGCAGTCTACATACCACCAGATGCAGAAGTGAAGAATGCTGTTGATGAAATAATTACCACTGCAAACTGGCTTGAGACAGGATATCCTGAGGCCTTATTAATCCTAGCCTGAGACTTCAACAAGGCTAACCTCAACAGTGCGCTGCCAAATACCATCAATATGTCTCCTGACCTGCCAGAGGTCCGAACATCCTTGACCATTAATAGACAACCGTCAAAGATGCTTACATGCCATAGCTCATTCTCATTTTGGACAATCAGATCACAACACTGTATTCCTCCTCCCAGCTTACAAACAGAAATTGAAACACGAGGACCAAGTACAGAAAGTAGTACAGTGCTGGTTTGTGGCAGCATAAGACATTCTATGGGACTGCTTGGAATCAGCAGACTGGTCCACATTCAAGAACTCATCAGCCAACCTAAATGAGTATTCCATTATTGTTACAGACTTCACGAGCAACTGTGTAGAAGATTGCATGCTAAAGACGTTAATCTGAATGTTCCTCAAACACAAACCACGGATGAACTGGGAAATCCATTCCCTACTGAAATCCAGGCATGAGGCATTCAAGTCAGATGACCCTGACCTTTACTGGAAATTCAGATGCAACCTCTGTGGCCATTAGACACGCCAAGAGGCAATACTGGACTAAGCTAGAGAGCCAAACTAACCACAAGGATACCCACTGTTTGTGGCGAGGGTCAATACAACATAATGGCCTACTAAACGAAGCAGAACAGAATAGAGGACCGAAGTACCTATTCCTGATGCACTCAATGCATTTTACTTTATTTCACTGACTTTCTGTTTGAAACAAATGTCACCTGCCCCAACAGCCTTGGTTGCATCTGTTCCCTCAGTCACTGCTGCAGCTGTCAGATCAGCCTATTTGGGAGGGAACTCAGAGAAAGCGATTGGCCCAGATGGAGTCCCCAACCATGCACTCAAATATTGTGTGGACCAGGTGGCAGGAGCATTCGTCGATATCTTTAACCTCTCCTTAATATGGTCTGAAGTCCCCAGTTGCTTAAAAAAGACCACCATCGTCCTGGTGCAAAAGTAAACTCATCTAGCATACCTCAACAACTACCATCCAATGGCTCTGGTCTCCATAATTATGAAGTGCTTTGAAAGGTTAGTCATGGCTCACATCAACTCCAGCAGCCCTTGATCCCTTGCAATTCGCCTACCGTCGCTACAGATCCTTGTAGATGCCATCTCCCTGGTCCTACAGTCATCCCTGGATAAAAAAGGTACCTAGTTATTGACTACACATCTGCCTTCAACAACATAATTCCAACCAAACTAATCTGCAAATTGATCCTCCATTTCCCAACCCGCAGACTGCAATCAATGAGAACAGGCAACAACACCTCCTCCATGATAATCCTCAACATCGGCACCCCACAAAGCTGTGCACTTAGCCCCTTACTATACTTGCTAGTCCCTCATGACTGTGTGGCCGAATTCAGTCCCAGCTCCCATCTACATGTTTGCTGACAGCACAACTGTTGTAGCCTGTATCTCAAACAATGATAAGACAGAATCCAAGAAAGAGATACAGTGCTAGGTGGCATAGTGTAAAGATAACAATCTCGCCCTTAATGTCAGCAAAATTAAAGAGCTGGGGCCATTGACTTCAGGAAGCAAGGTGGAGGACACACCCCTGTCTACATCAACGATGCTGAGGTGTAGATGCTTGAGACCGTCAAGTTCCTAGGAGCAAATGATCACCAATAATCTGTCCTGGTCCATCCACATTGATGCTATGCTGAAAAAAGTACAACAATGCCTCTAATTCCTCATGAGGCTAATTTGGCATGTCATTAAAGTCTCTTACCAATTTTTATACATGCACCATAGAAGACATTCTAACTGGATCCACCACAGCTGACATGGCAACTGCTGTGCCCAGGACTATAAGAAACTGCTGAGAGTTGTGAACACAGCCCAGTTCATCATTCAAGACAACCTTCCATCTACTGAATCCATTTATACGTCTTGCTGCCTTGGGAAGGCAGCCGACATAATCAAAGACCCCTCCCACCCCAGTTATAATCTCTTTCAACCTCTTCTGTTGGGCAGAAGATACAAAAGCTTAAATACACGTACCAACAGATTTAAAAACAGCGTTTTCCCCGCTGAATAGAGTTCTGAATGGACCTGTCAAATTCTGAATTTAATGTTGATCTTGCTCTTTGTAGACCTTTTCTGCAGTCACAACATTGTATTCTTCGCTCTGTTTTGTTACCCTAATACACCTTATGTGATATGATCTGCCTGTACTGGACACAAAACATTTCAGTGTACCTAGGTATGTGACAATAATAAATCAAATCAAAAATATAAAGAGTCACAACATTAAAAAACATTATTTTTCACATAACTTTTCTTTGATAGCTTAGGAGAAATATTTCAAACTTAATGGTGTCCTTACTGTCTCAATATGTTCAGATAACTGAAGTTTTCCGGTGTTGAGGCCGTGATAGCCTTTTTGGGAAAGTTTGACTGTGTTTTAACCACATTACATACACAACAAAAACACAAATGCAGCCCTTCTGTAAACAAGCATACAGTGAAAACAATGCACAGAATTACATTTCAAGCACAATATGTGTTTATACTGCACAGTGCACAAATGTTCCCAGTGAAAAGGCTGCTTTTTTGAAGTACTGTTTTGAAGTAAAATTGAAGTAATGTTACTAGCAGTTACCCCCAAATTAACAGACATCCTTTACAGGATGTCAGAAGGGGAATTAAATATGTGTCAACTGCAACTGGGTCTTTTACAATAATAAGAAAATGTCATTAAAGAAGTGGCTGTTCGATTCTTCTTCTGTTACCACATTGAAAAGTGAAACTATCAAATCTTCTAACATTATTTTGAGTTTTCAGAGATGTACTAATCAGGAGTTAAGGTGGTTAAAGGTTAGGTTTGTTTCCTACTATAACCGATCAACTCTCTACCCACTGCTATACACCCAATTTATTTGATAAACCTGAAAATTATGAGCTAGAGTTGCTTAAAAGATTAATGTTGGGAAGGCACTAATTACAGCTTGTATTCACCTATCTAGATAGACTATGAGAGGTGAAGAACACATCACAGACATGCACGTATTCTCACTACAGTCAGCATGAAGCCTGCTAACCACAAAAAATCTCAACCTTTCCACTGTTTTCATAACCTGACACACCTGGCTCAGAAGACTGCTTCTCTCTTACACTGACATCAGCTACTGTACCATTCACTTTTCTCTGTTGATCTTCCCAGATCACTTCTGATACAAATCAAATGGAAACACAGCAAGAAATTCAATTTTTAAGTCTAAATGATGAGAAGTTGGCTAAATTAAGAATTATTAAAAAGCATTACAGATTATCTGGTCATTGCCACATTTTTGTTTGAGGGAGTTTGAAATGTGCATTTTAGCTGCTATGTTTCCTAAATAACAACAGTGGCTTCAAAGAAATATTTAATCAGCTATAAAACACATAAAATAATTCAGTGGCCATGAATATTAATGCATAAATGCAAATATATTTGTTAAGACATAGAATAGAATTCCTGCAGTGTGGAAACGTGCCCTTCGGCCCAACAAGTCCACACCAACCCTCAGAGAACCCCGAATCTACATACACCTGAACACTAAGGGCAATTTAGCATAGACAATCCACCCAGCCTGCACATCTTTGGACTGTGGGAGGAAACCGGAGCACCTGGAGGAAACCTACGCCGACACAGAGAGAACGGGCAAACTCCACACAGACAGTTGCCTAAGGGTGGAATTGAACCTGGGTCGCTGGCACTGTGAGGCAACAGTGCTAACCACTGAGCCACCGTGCTGCCCCGATATGTCGAAGAAGATATGAAAAATACATTCGGCTACGATTAAATACGGCATTGTAAAGGTACAGGTCTCAGTAAATCAATCACTCTATGTAAACCCAGCATAATTACAAATAAATGTTTTAGAACTGAATGGTTGCTTGCTAGCCTCTTGCAAGACTTATCTGCTGCAGCTCTGTATGTAGAATAAGTTGAGCTGTTGGTAGTAGGAATACTTGAAATAGCATCAGTGTTTACACTGCGAAACATTTATATTTCCTCTGAGGAAGGGTCACCAGACCCAAAATGTTAATTCTGATTTTTCACAGATGCTGCCTGACCTGCTGAGCTTTTCTAGCAACTTCTGTTTGTATTCCTGATATACAGCTGCTACAGTTATTTCGTTTTTAATTTATATTTCCTTTTTGGTAGATGTCCATTTTAAAAATAGAATTTGTCCAAATTACTGTGGACACGTAATTTACACATGCTCTCAGGCCATGGTTTGACATAGAATACAAACCAAATCTAGTTCCAGATACAGACATTGTGGCAGGCAATAACCATCCATAACAAGACATAATCTAAACATCTTACCTTCAATCATTACCATCACTGAATACCCAACTATGAACATCCTGGGTTGCCATCGAGCTAAAACTAAACTGGACTGGTCATTATAAATACTGTGGATATAACAGCAGGTTGGAGGCTTTGAATTTTGCAATGAGAGACTCACCTCCTGACTCACCATAGCGTATCCACCCCCATCTACATGACATACGTTAAGAATGTGATGGAATACTCCACACTGATCTGGACAGGTGCAACTTCAAAAATACTTGAGAAGTTCGACACCATCAAGGGCATGCAGCCCCTTCATTCGCACCAAATCTACTACCTGAAGTATTCAATCACTTCACCACATACTGGCAGCAGTATCTAGCATTTCTAAGTTTCACTACTGTAACTCATGCAGGCTCCTTACAAAGTACCTTTCAGTCCCATGGCCACTATCACCTAGAAAGACAAGAGCAACAGGTACATGGTATACCACCACCTGCAAGTTCCCTTCTAAACCACTCATCGTTCTGACCTCAGACTATATCACTGTTCCTTCAAATGGAATTTGTGTTTACCTACACCAAATGGACAGAAACAGTTCAGAAGTCAGCCATCCAACCATGTTCTATAGGGCAATTAGAGATGGGCAATAAATTCTTGCCCAGCTAGTGATGCCACTCCCCATGAAAGATTTAATAAAATCTTCAATATTACTGGTGTGGGGGTACGCAAATGGGGTGGTGTTTTGGACAGGAATCTAGGTTTCTCCTCTGCTTTGAGTTTGAATCCCAGAGCTCCAGTTTTCTTTTCATTGACAGGTTTCCTGCCTACAGGTCAGCCTGATTGAAAAGTCCAGCTTCTTGTTGACAGGGAGCAGTTCAGAGCAGACTGTAAAACTGCATAGATCCAATCCATTAACTGGGTAAGGATGGAGTTCAATCCCTGAGCTGGGGAGGTGTGGGGCAGGGGCAGCGGCGGGGGAGGGTGGGGGTGGAGGGTCGATCCCAGGGATCCCTGTCCTCGAAAGGAAAAATATTGTATGGGGTTAGTATAATTTTGAAGGATGGGTGATGTGGGGAAAGGGAAAGCATTCATGTTCTTCCTGGCTAACCAGCAGCACACTGCAACATATGCTTTCTCTCTGACATTTCCCTTGCTTCGCTCAGCCCTCTAAAAATCCAGCCAATTAGGTCTAACACCACAAGACCTGTTAAAATAGAGGTTTCCAGCCTAATCCAAATACTAAGTTTGTCAAACTGTCTCCTGGAAGCAAATGGCTGCTAGACCTCCTCCAGTCTTCTTTAAAGTCTGAAGTTGGCAGGTCGAGGGTTAAGAGTTTTAATGTTCAAATGTCAGGCCTACCCCTTTTGGGTGCTAAAATCCAGTCTTCTGATTCAAGAATGTGTGTACACTAAGGTGGGGTGCTCAGTCATCAATTCATTCCTTGAGAGCACTGAGTGGTCCGGCATCCTAAATGCCAAAGACCTAAATTAATTATATATTGAGATGCTTCTTACTTTTACAAAACTAAGCCAATCTAGTGATACATCAACATGAAGTAGCCAAACAGTACTAAGCTTTCAGTATAGGACATAAAGAGTTGAACTTCTGCCTCTAGGTTGCAAAGGCCACTGGCACTAAATTCTACAGTGAATGCTCAAGGGCAGTACCTTCAGATGTGAATCATGCTCCATAGCACATTGCAGAGTTGAAAACCTCAACAGAAACACGTCATAATAGTAGAAACTGACTCCTCCATTCTTACTGCCAGAAGGAGCAGAGAGCCCAGCAAACCTGCCAAAACCTCACTATTGTGAAACAAAGTTTTATATTGAAAATTACTGTTTATTTATTGGGTTGAAACTATAGTTGAGTTTTTAACAGACTGGGCAATAAGATTTCAAAGACTCTGAGCAGCAGCTCCTAAGATGGTCCAACATTTCTATAACTTTATCACATAATTCCAAAGCCAATGACAAATGAGTTAGGCCATCTACAAGAATCCAATAGAGACAATTGATCAGAGAAATATAAATGGCCCATCCCCTCACCTATTCACAGAACATCCAGTCAACCAATGTATTCAACTGATTGTGGAAATGAACCATTGATCCTGGCTGAGAAAGATCCTTCAAGGCACTAGCAATGTCCAAACCCAAGTACCCAGAATCAACGTACTATGACCAGTTTTGAATAACTGGTCAATTGAGTGTGGAAAAGCCAACTAACTCTCTTCTGTGTTTTGAGAAACTGCTTTTTCTTCAGGCCAGTGAGAAGAGGAGAAGAAACATGGAAGAGCAAGGTCCTTCAGTGGACTCTGTCATACCCTTCATCCATCCTGCAAGTTTGCCAGTTATTTGACCATTCACATGCTGCAGGCAGTGTTTTGAGATTCAATCTAGCAGCTGATGTCTCCAGAAGATAAAATATTCATCAGCATTGTTAAATCACCTCAACTCAGAATCCAGAAAGACCCATACGACCACTCTGAAACCATCCAAGGCATCAATTGGTAGAACATGGATATAAATGAGAAGACGGGATCAGTTAGTTCAGTTGGCTGGACGGTTGGTTTGTGATGCAAAGTGACGCCAACGGCATGGGTTCAATTCTTACACCAGCTGTGGTTACCATGAAGGACTTTCCTCTTCAACCTCTCTCCTTGTCTGAGGCATGGTGACCTTCAGGTTAAACCACTAACAGTTGTCGCCTTCTCATGAGAGAACAGCCTATAGCTTCGTAACACAATGGGGACTTTAATTTTTTTTTTAAAAAATGAAATAACACAGAGTGCTAGAGGAACTCAGCAGATCTGGCAGCATCTGGGGAGAGGGGTACCAGAATTAATAGCTTCGACTCCTTTTTTCACTCTTTTTCAGAGCAGACTTTTAAAATTACTTAACGAAAACTCTAACTTTGTAACTACCTTGTGTCTGTGCACGACTCTGCAAATGCATGTATGTGAAAGAATGGGAGCTTTAATATTATTATTTACATTGGTTTCCACGCTACTTTGTTTTTGTTTTAAAAATTACAAGAAAATTTGTCACCTGCATAATTACAAATGGCTGCTTCTAAGGATACACTTGAGGCCATTGTGGTATCTGTTAATTCTCAACGCATAAATGCATCAAGGTTACTACATCCCAAGATCACACTACTTCATCTCATTGCCCCGTGATGAGGTCAGCGCTGCAGCCCAGGTAGTTTAATGTACCAACATAGCACCCCAGGTGTATTATATTGAGAACACTATATCATAATGTGGCCAACTTCATCAACACGAAAAGAGTTCATTTCCATCAGTGTACAAGTCATCTGTGACCAGCTGTACTCCATCTTAGAAATTCTCACCTCAACCTTGATTTCACCGCTCATCCAGCCCCATGCTTGTTATCTCTGTCGTTTCTCTCCATGTTTAGTCTCTTCGTACCCTCTTTAGCAACTCAAAACGCCCTCCAATGCTAACAGATTTTTGTTTCCTGGCCCTTTTCACTATAGACATTCAGTCCCTCTACAGCTCACTGATCAACCCAGATGGCCCAGGACTCTCTGCTTCTTTCTTGAAAGGAAGTTGTCAGTCGTTAACCACCACTGTTCCACGCCGCCTGACAAATGTTGTTCTCAACTAAGCAGTGTTTTCTTTAATTCCACTCACTTCTTTCACATTAAAAAGGTGCTGCTTTGAATAGGTTTCCATATGGGTTTCCATGTAGTGCATGGAATATTCTTTGTTCACGACCATTCTTATTCTTTCCATCACTTCTTTTTATGGCACATCTTTTGCGGAACTTCATATTTGAATCATTCAGATTAGGCTTCTCTCCATTCCGGAGTAGTGAGGTGACTCTTATTAAAGTTTTAAAGGGTGTCCCATGTAACTGTGACAAAGGTATGCCACGCTCCCCATCATTCTTGATGAGCGTGCAGCCTTTCAGATCACGATGCCATTCGTCTTATCCAATACGTCACCACCATCCACCGGGTTCACCTGGTTCCATCCTTATGTACCTAATCAACTGCAATGGCTTCTTCCTCTGACCTGCACAGTTACTGGTCAAATTTGCCAAGGATTTATCCTTTGCCATTTCATATTTCCTCTCACTAACATCAGCAAATAATAAAGCATCTGTTTTCATGTGTACTTTGGCACTTGGCTCTACCTGATTACCATTTCTCTCAATGCTCTGAATTACTGGACTGCTCATTTGACATGAAGTACTGAATAAGCAGAATCTTGCCCCAGCTAAATAAAGGGAAAACTGAAGTCATGGTCATATTTGCAAAATCTGTAGCTACTGCCCCATTCATGCCTCTGGCAATCATATTAGCCTATTCTGGACCTTTCATAAGCCTAATGTCATGTGCATTCAGGGCATGAATCTATATAATCACTAAGGCTGCCTATTTCAACCTTCACAACATCATCTGACTCCAAACCTGCCTCAGTGCACCTGCTGTTAAAACTCTCATCCATGTTTTTGCTACCTTGAGATTTGACTATTCCAACATATTCTTGACTGGCCTCCTACAGTATACCTATCATGAATTTGAGACCAGGAAAAAAATCCACTGCCTATCTCCCTATTTGCAGCAATGTCAATTTATCCGTGCTTGCTCACCCACAATGCTTGACCAGGAATCAAAACCTTTGATTTTGAAGTTCTCTTCCTCATTTTCAAATACTTGCATAGCTTTACCTCTCCTTTCCACCATCCCCATAACTTTCCAATATATCAGCACTTAACTGTGACCCACTAAGTACAACTAGTTTTAATTGTTTGAATGCTGATGACTATACATTCAGTTACCTAGGCTCTAGAATTTCATCATAGACAAAGAAGTTTGTCTATCTCTATTTGTCTATCTCTATTTTCTCTTTTAATATACTTTCCAAAGCATCCTCTTTGACGAATCTTTTGACCTTTTCCCCAACTATCACATCATATGTCTGCTGTGACTCAGTCCGTAACACTTCCAACTCTGAGTCAGAGGTTAAGGGATTCAGGCCTGTTTCTAGGCTGTGAACACAGGAATTCAAACTCCCATACGCTACTGAGAGAGCTATGTACTAGTGCTTCCAATCTTCCTCAATCAAAGATTCTCCTCCTCCTTAGTTTACAGAATTCTCAGCTGTGTCAGCACTCTGCTCTTAACCCATTCCTCACCTTTCCAGACTGATGATAGGAGTCCTCTTGACTTCATCTTCTACAGATTATCTTCTGCCATTTCTGTAACCTCCAGAGTGATGAAAACGGATCTTCCTTATTGATTCCAATTCAGAACTCCAAGGAAATTAATCCATCATGACACTTTGGTTCCACTGTTCAATCATCCCACTTTCTGCCTATTGTACCTTCCTGTCCAAACACAGGAGTTTAAACACCTGTCTCTTTACTTCTTCCATTTCCACCAGAGACCTAAATATTCCTATCAGACAAAACAGTAAAATACTTGTATCTCTTTCAGTGTTTACTTTTCCCAATTCAGTCTCCTCTACACTAGGGATTATGGCATTGGCTGTTTTGTGAAACACCTCCATTCAATTTGCCAGTGTGTTACTGAGCTCCCGTTTGCCAATCATTTTAATTCTCCACTTGACTCACAGTAACAGTATGACTTTCCATCCTTGACGTCTTACACTGTTGTAATGAAGATGAACAGAAGCCCAAGGAATGGTAATCTTTCAATTAGGCACTTTAAAGCTTTCCAGACTCATCACTGAGTTCAACTGCACCAGAGTGTAATTTCTGCTCCTGTTCTTAGCAATTAGTGGTATTTTTTCTGCAATTTCTACTTATGCCTCCTCTGGACCCATCTGTTCTACCTTAGCTTGTGCCATTACCTTTGCCTGAGACTATCATCCTTTTGTGATAGCATGGCAGGCAGGAGAGATTAAATGACAAAGTAATACTTTGTTTATTTCTGTTCTCCCCTGTGCTTTGCCTCTGAGTTGTTACATTGATAATCTTAATCAAAATTAAACAGTTATGACCAGAGTTGTTAACTCCATTTCTTGTACTACAGAGATTGTGGACCTGCTGAGTTTTCAGACAGTCTGCCTTCAATTGAAATGTCCTGCATCTGCAGTATTTTGCTTTGATACAATGTATAAGTGTCTCTGTCGAGTGGGCTTCTGTACATTTAGCAGTAGATTGATGTTTAGCAAAGAAAGAAGCAGATTATTAGTACACTACCTAGCTGTTCTCTTGCTGACGAATACACATCAGTTCAGAAAAAAGCTGATAGCTAACACATTTCAACCACTTAAAATCCTTCCTGCCAGCAGATAAGAAAAACATGCCATCCATGAATGAGCATTAAAAAAAGGAGTGTAATGCTAACTCTCTTCCACTTATTTTGTTGTTGAACTTTCTGTTTAAATTATTCCTGTACATCTATTACAGGAGATAACGTAAACCAAACTTCTCAAAGCATCGTAAATGAAGCATGTGCAAACATCAGCAATTCGATCCCACATAAAAGGGATTATTTTTGCATATTCAGCTGTTCAAAACAAGTTAAATCAGCCAGCTGCCTGGGACAAAAACACTTGAAAAAGTACTATTAATGCAAAATTGAAAGACAGTAGGGGTAAACTACACCAAGGCTTTGGAAATGTCAAAACAAAGACTTCACAGCAAAATAGAAAGAACATTAAAGCTAGTCCTCGATATTCAATCCTATGCCAGTTGCAACTAAAGAATAAGTTTTATAAAATGAATTTATTTACTGCTTAAAAACATTTGAGAAATTAAACTCGATAGTAAGTAGTGCAACCCATGACCAGTTGTTTGAAAGCAGGCAGTATGCCAATGTTGCACGATCTGATCATTAATATGATTTTTGTGCAGCCATTGTTTATTGTGCTGTTCATTGCCTGCACACAACAGCAGGGGTGCAAAATCATAACTCCTGGCTCATCTTAAAGCTCGCCTACACCTCCCCCCATCCCTTCCAAAGACTGTGGCTGGAGGAAGTGCAGGCAGTCTTGTTGGATATACTATTGACCTGAAAAAGACATTTGAGACAGACAGAGAGAGCAGCCTCCTGGGTCTTAGAGGTAGTAAGAACAGCCGATGATGGAGTCAGAGATAACATAGTGTGGTGCTAGAGGAACACAGCAGGCCCAGCAGCATCAGACGAGCAGGAAAGTTGGCGTTTCAGACCCAAAACGTCAACATTCCTACTCCGCTGATGCTCCTGGGTCTTATGCTGCTTTTGTGGTCAAGGTGGAGAGAAGCAGTGATACCCCATACTCCGAGGGAACTGGAAAAGCCCCTAGACAATTGGTCAAATGCAGTGGAACTAGATAATGATAGAGAACAATGGCATTTAGTGTCTTGCCTCATGTATTTGTATGCAATGCCAGAGAAAAGGCCATGACTTCACACATGCTAACAAGTTGAGTGAATGCAAGTTAAATTACCATACCTTGCCAACTGCACCACTAGACACAGTCATTCCATAAGTCAGCAAATCCCCATCAGTGAACCCAGCACTTTCTATCAATTGAGTCTCATACAGAACATTCATATACTCCCACACCCTGAAATACTTTGCACAGATGAAAGCCTCGCACCTACATCGCGCAGTTTGCACACTCTGCCAGTGATTCAACTATGAAAAATTTAGGGTGGTACGGTGGCTCAGTGGTTAGCACGGCTGTCTCATAGCTCCAGGGACCCGGGTTCAATTCCACCCTCAGGTGACTGTCTGTGTGGAGTTTGCACATTCTCCCCGTGACTGCGTGGATTTCCTCCGGGTGCTCCGGTTTCCTCCCACAGATGTGCGGGTTATGCAGATTGACCATGCTAAATTGCTCGTAGTGTTCAGGGATGAGTAGATTAGATGGGTTATAGGGGGATGGCTCTGGGTGGGATGCTCTGTGGGTCAGTGTGGACTTGTTGGGCCGAAGGGCCTGCTTCCACACTGTAGAGGTTCTACGATCAAAAAAATATACTGATTGCACCACAGTGATATGCTTCCCCTTCTCGTCCACAATCAGCTTGATGCAGAGCCAGAGATAGCACGAACTAAACAGAAGCAGACAAATGCATCTGCATATTCTAATATTCCATTTGGGCCAGCCATTGGTTTGAAACTCTCAAAGGTGATGATATCCTCAGACCCCAATTCTTGTTCTCATATTGCATCTTCACCTCAGCTCACAATCGCTTCTGATGTTCAAGCTTGATAAGGATAAGCAAGCACCACTTACATCCCAAACACCCATCACCATAGCATTATCCTTGGCCTTTCTATCAGTAATTACTGCAATGGTCATGACAACCTAACCTATCATGAGTGCTGTGGCTCGAAGAGCAGATTAGAAACTGGGAAGTCTGCAAAGAAAAATTCATCTCCTGACTTCCTAAAATCTTTCCATGAGCTAAAAGTAAATAACAGCTGACTACAGTTCAAATAACAACTGAAATGCTTGACACCACCCAGGAACTGGACACACGCATTCCCTTGATCAAATCACAACTTTTTAAACTTTCAAGATTCATTGCAACAAGTTACAATACCTTCATCAACGCCACCTAGTAGAACATGGGGTTGGGAGAGGGAGGTTGAAGGGATGGGGCCTCTATTTGCCATAGCGTGTCCATAAAACATGGGACCCATCCACAGAGTCTGCTGAGAGTCCGAAGTCTCTCCATATTGAGAAATGAGGGCCCTCCCAATGCATATGAAAAATGTCACTTAATTAGCCATGTAAAGTATTTCCCTGTCACTAGGAAAATAGTATGCTGGCAGGAAGACAAATGACCTTCTCCTACGCCATTCCCAAGCAATTTTGACAGTGTCCCAACCTCCCAGTCCAGTGTCAAAAGACCTGGAAAATTCTGCAATGTCTTGTAACGAAACAGCGGATGATGCATTTTTTGTAATAAATTTCTTGACTTGTCTGTCCTCCTCAAAGATTTCTGCACATATGTCTAAGCTTCCTCTCTTCCTGTATTGCCTGTAAGATGTATCATTTACTTTATATTGACACTCCTCAAGCTTTCTACAAAATACATAATTTCATGTTGCTCTGCATTATAGTTTACCGTCTATCTACGTCTTATTGAATTCTGTTACTATCCTCTTTATTGTTTACTACTTCTCTGTATTTGTCAGTTGCAAACTTAGAATTTATATTCTCTGTACCCAAGGTCGACAGCAGACAGCCTGATAATTCCAGCCTCTGCAAGATAACCACTGTATACTTCACTCCAGTCGGAACCATGACTTTTCATTGCCACGCTGTGATTTCTGTCTCGAGGCAATTTAGTATCCACATAGCACTTTCCTTATAATTGCATGTGCTTCAAATTTTGCCAAATAAGCCAATACTTGTACTTTGCCAAATATCTTTAAAGATCCATAAACGGCCATCAACTACAGTATCCTCCTCAATGCTCTTGATTACTTCATGATGTGCAGATTAAATCGTGTGCTGGACACACATCAGTCACTTTGTGTGCCGTATCAACTATCAACATTACAAACTACACCACTTTCACAAAAGTATACAAAGAAAGGTTAGGAGCTCGTGGATCATTAGTAGTGTCCAGTAGGCACAGTTTTAAGTTCCAGAGGAGTATCATACCAGATTGATTAATGATACCTATAATAAAATGGAAGAGGCTTTAGGAACATTAAATTTTCATTTTCCTTGGAGGGCATTTATTCTTAGTCGTATCAACTGTGTTGGGAGAAGATGAAGTCAAGAAGTCTTTTCAAGTTAGTACACTCCTGTTCAACTATGTCATAACAATAGCCCTGAATTATTTACAGACATGTTGCACTTTTAAATAAGGCATGGTTTTCATTTAACAAATCAAAAGCAAAGGGCATATAAGCTAGAAGTGTCAGGGAATCTAAATTTCGACAGGGTAATTCAGTGACTGTCTAGAAAATTCCTGTATTGATTGTACTTAGTCCTGAGAGACATCATGAAATGTTGTACTTGGAGGGTGTCAAGGATCTTCAAATAGACACTTCAAAAGAAGAGATGCAATACAAAAGTGAACAGTAATCTCCTGTGACTGCAGAGATAATAGAGGCCAATTATTACCTCAACAGAAACCATCTTCTGAGAGTTAGATCCCAGATGTTAAACATTATATGACACAAAAGAAAACACTTCTGACTGAAAGATCTATTTGTGCTTTCCCCTTCCAGGAATACACCAGAAAAGGTGGCAAAGTACTAACTGCACCCTCGTTCTCAGTGTGCTCATCTGATGTGCTCATTCTCCAGGGTTGATGTGAGCTGTAAGGACATTTGAGGCTCCTTGCACTTTAACGTAAAAGAAAATACTATCTCCCTCATTGATTGCTCGAAGCAAATTATAAGTCAACTAAGCTGCCATCAAAAAGGAAACAGAACAACTCCCTTCAGATAATGTGCAGAACTAAGAATCTCCAAATGAATTGCGTAAATGCTGAGGTCAATGTTAAAGGAACCACCAAACTTAACAGCCACAATATCTCTTCATCTACCCCTCATGGACAAGCCAAGGACTGATTCACATATCGGTCTTTTAACCACCCCCACCTACCACCACTCTCCTCTGCTTGGCCAAGCTCATCCTCACCCTCAACAACTTCTCTTTTAACTCCTCTCACTTTCTTCAGGTCAGAGGGAGTGGCCATGGATTCCTGCATTACCCCAGTTATGCCTGTCTCTTCGTGGAGTATGTGGAACATTCCTTGTTCCATTCCTATTCTGACACCCACACACAACTCTCGGTGATATTATTATATAACATAGAACATAGGACATTACAGGGCAGTACGGGCCCTTCGGCCCTCGATGTTGCGCCGACCTGTGAAACCAATCTGAAGCCCATCTAACCTATACTATTCCATTATCATCCATATGTTTATCCAACGACCATTTAAATGCCCTTAAAGTTGGCAAGTCGACAACTGCTGCAGGCAAGGCATTCCATGCCCTTACTACTCTCTGAGTAAAGAATCTACCTCTGACATCTGTCCTATATCTATCACCCCTCAATTTAAAGCTATGTCCCCGCGTGCTAGCCGTCACCATCCGAGGAAAAAGGCTCTCACTGTCCACCCTATCTAATCCCCTGATCATCTTGTATGTCTCTATTAAGTCACCTCTTAACCTTCTTCTCTCTAACAAAAACAGCCTCAAGTCCCTCAGCCTTTCCTCAAAAGACCTTCCCTCCATACCAGGCAACATCCTGGTAAATCTCCTCTGCACCCTTTCCGATGCTTCCACATCCTTCCGATAATGTGGTGACCAGAACTGTACGCAATACTCCAAGTGCGGCCGCACCAGAGTTTTGTACAGCTGCAACATGAACTCACGGCTCCGAAACTCAATCCGTCTACCAATAAAACCTAACACACCGTACGCCTTCTTAACAACCCTATCAACCTGGGTGGCAACTTTCAGGGATCTATGCACATGGACACCGAGATCTCTCTGCTCGTCCACACTACCAAGAATCTTACCATTAGCCCAGTACTCTGTATTCCTGTTATTCCTTCCAAAGTGAATCATCTCACACTTTTCCGCATTAAATTCCATTTGCCACCTCTCAGTCCAGCTCTGCAGCTTATCTATGTCCCTCTGTAACCTGCAACACCCTTCCGCACTATCCACAACTCCACCGACTTTCGTGTCATCCGCAAATTTACTAACCCGTCCTTCTACGCCTTCATCCAGGTCATTTATAAAAATGACAAACAGCAGTGGACCCAAAACAGATCCTTGCGGTACACCACCAGTAACTGATCTCCAGGATGAACATTTCCCATCAACCACCACCCTCTGTCTTCTTACAGCTAGCCAATTTCTGATCCAAACCACTAAATCACCTTCAATCCCATGCCTCCGAATTTTCTGCAATAGCCTACCGTGGGGAACCTTATCAAACGCTTTACTGAAATCCATATACACCACATCAACTGCTTTACCCTCATCCACCTGTTTAGTCACCTTCTCAAAGAACTCAAAAAGGTTTGTGAGGCACGACCTACCCTTCACAAAACCGTGTTGACTGTCCCTAATCAAATTATTCCTTTCTAGATGATTATAAATCCTATCTCTTATAATCCTTCCCAACACTTTTACCCACAACCGAAGTAAGGCTCACTGGTCTATAATTACCAGGGTTGTCTCTACTCCCCTTCTTGAACAAGGGGACAACATTTGCTATCCTCCAGTCTTCTGGCACTATTCCTGTAGACAATGACGACATAAAGATCAAAGCCAAAGGCTCTGCAATCTCCTCCATAGCTTCCCAGAGAATCCTAGGATAGATCCCATCCGGCCCAGGGGACTTATCTATTCTCAGACTTTCCAGGATTGCCAACACCTCCTCCTTGTGAACCTCAATCCCATCTAGTCTAATAGCCTGTATGTCAGTATTCTCCTCGACAACGTTGTCTTTTTCATGTGTGAATACTGATGAAAAATACTCATTTAGCGCCTCTCCTATCTCTTCGGACTCCACGCACAACTTCCCACTACTGTCCTTGACTGGCCCTAATCTTACTCTAGTCATTCTTTTATTCCTGACATACCTATAGAAAGCTTTAGGGTTTTCCTTGATCCTACCTGCCAAAGACTTCTCATGTCCCCTCCTGGCTCTCCTTAGCTCTCTCTTTAGGTCCTTCCTGGCTAACTTGTAACTCTCAAGCACCCTAACTGAGCCTTCACGCCTCATCTTTACATAAGCCTCCTTCTTCCTCTTGACAAGAGATTCAACTTCTTTAGTAAACCACGGTTCCCTCGCTCGACCACTTCCTCCCTGCCTGACAGGTACATACTTATCAAGGACACGCAGTAGCTGTTCCTTGAACAAGCTCCACATTCCAATTGTGCCCAGCCCCTGCAGTTTCCTTCCCCATCCTATGCATCCTAAGTCTTGCCTAATCGTCTCATAATTGCCTTCACCCCAGCTATAACTCTTGCCCTGCGGTATATACCTATCCCTTTCCATCGCTAAAGTAAACATAACCGAATCGTGGTCACTATCACCAAAGTTCTCACCTACTTCCAAATCTAACACCTGGCCTGGTTCATTACCCAGTACCAAATCCAATGTGGCATTGCCTCTTGTTGGCCTATCTACATACTGTGTCAGGAAACCCTCCTGCACACATTGGACAAAAACTGACCCATCTAAAGTACTTGAACTATAGCATTTCCAGTCAATATTTGGGAAGTTAAAAGTCCCCCACAACAACTACCCTGTTCCTTTCGCTCCTATCCAGAATCATCTTTGCTATCCTTTCCTCTACATCTCTGGAACTATTCGGAGGCCTACAGAAAACTCCCAACAGGGTGACATCTCCTTTCCTGTTTCTAACCTCAGCCCATACTACCTCAGTAGACAAGTCCTCATCAAACGTCCTTTCTACCACCGTAACACTGTCCTTGACTAACAATGTCACACCTCCCCCTCTTTTACCACCTTCCCTGATCTTACTGAATCATCTAAACCCCGGAACCTGCAACAACCATTCCTGTCCTTGCTCTATCCATGTCTCCGAAATGGCCACAACATCAAAGTCCCAGGTACCAACCCATGCTGCAATTTCACCCACCTTATTCCGGATGCTCCTGGCGGTGAAGTATACACACTTCAAGCCACCTTCCTGCCTGCCGGTACACTCCTGCGACCTTGAAACCATATTCATGACCTCACTACTCTCAACTTTCTGCACACTGGAGCTACAAGTCAGGTTCCCATCCCCCTTCTGAATTAGTTTAACCCCTCCCGAAGAGCATTAGCAAATTTCCCCCCCAGCACTAATATTATTAGTGCTGCTTCCTTCTCTCATCCGAAATTGGAAAAGTTCATCAATTTTGCTCCTAATTTCCATCCTGCCCTCACTTGCACCTGGTCTATCTCTGACTCCTCCCTTCCCTTCCTCGACATCTCTGTTTCTATTTCTGAGGATAGACTGGACAGTAATATCCACTATAAACCCACAAACTCCCACAGCTACTTGGACTACACATCCTAGCACCCTGCTTCCTGTAAAGACTCCATTCCGTTTTCTCAGTTCCTCTGTCTCTGTCCCATATGTTCCGATGAAGCTAACTTCAACAAAGGAGTCTCCGAAATGTCCACCTTCTTCCTCAACCAGGGATTCTCCAGCACCGTTGTTGACAGGGCCCTCAATCAGGTCCAACCCATCTTCTGCACTTCTGCCCTAACACCCTCTCTTCCCTCCTGCAACAGCGATAGGGTTCCCCTTATCCTTACCTGCTATCCCACCAGGATCGTACATCCAGAAGGTCATCAGATGCCATTTCTGCCACATCCAGCTAGATGCTACCACCAGACATATATTCCCCTTCCTTCCCCTTCCTTGTCTGCCTTCCACAGGGATTGTGTCCCTGTAGGACATCCTGGTCCACTCTTCCTTCACTTCCAACACCCCCCTACAGCCCCATTGTACCTTTCCTTGCAACCGCTGAAGGCGTAACACCTGCCCATTTGCCCCCAGTATCCAAGGGCCCAAACATACCTTCCAGGTGAAGCAGCATTCTACCTCCACTTCCCACAATCTCGTGTACTGCATACATTACTCACAATGTGGTCTCCTCAACACTGGGGAAACAGAGCCGAGACTGGATTACTGCTTTGCAGAACATCTACGTTCTGCCCGTAAAAAAAAGTCCGAGCTTCCAGTTGCCTGCCACGTTAACAGAGTACCCTGTTCCCTGACTGGCATCTCTGTCTTAAGCTTGTTCCAGTGAAGCTCAGTGCAAACTGGAAGAACGACAACTCATTTTCCACTTGGGGATTCTGTTGCTCTCTGGACTTAATATCGAGTTCAATAATTGTAAGCCCTGAACTTTGCAATGCCCTAGCCCACTAGCCCAGACACCAGGCCGTGTTATCACATAGCCTGCCATTACACACTACCTATTGTTAGCCGCTAACAGTCTCCGTTAACAGCTATTAGAGATAAAAGGTACTGCAGATGCTGGAGAATCTGAGATAACAAGCATGGGGCTGGATGAACACAGCAGGTCAAGCAGCATCATA
>JAHRHZ010000051.1:527236-565645 GCA_024137785.1 Ginglymostoma cirratum
ATCCGAGATAACAAGCATGGGGCTGGATGAACACAGCAGGTCAAGCATGTATGTGCTGGATAGGTAGTGGTCTAGGTCTAACAATTTTCAGTTATTTCATCAATGTCCTTCCCCCTATGCTAAGGTCAGAAGTGAGGATGTTCATTGATGATTTCCACAATGGTCATCAGCATCCATGTTTCCTCCGATACTGAAGCAGTCTGTGCTCCCATCCAGGCTTGGGTCGACATTTGGAAAGTAACTTTCATGCCACACAAAGTACCATGCAATAACCATATCCAATAGGAAAAATTCTAACCATCTCCTCTTGACATTTAATGACTTTACCATTAGAGTCCCCAGCCATTAATATCTGGGGCATTACAGTGTGCCATATAAATACTGCAGCTACAAAGCAAGTTAAGACTGGGAATTATGCAGTGAGTAACTCACCTTTTCACAATACTTCCATGCAATGGCAGTGGTGTGCAACATCTAAAAGATGCACTGCTGTAACTCACCCAAACTCTTTCCACAGCACTTTCAGACCTCACAAGTCCTATCAGTTCGTAAGGCTATAGCAATAGATGTATGGTAGACACCTTTACATGCAATTCTCGTCTCATTATTCTGACTTGGAATTGTCATTCCTTCACTGTTGGTGTTTCAAAAACTTGGAACTCCCTCCCTAAAAGAACTGAAGCTTTACTACACCAAAGAGTTTGCTATGGTTCAGGAGATGGTTCACTGCCACCTATTATGGATGGAGAACAAATGTTGAACTTGCCAGTAATGTTCACATTGCACAAAAGAATAATAAAATTACTGTTTGCATACAGGAGGCTCTGCAAACAATACTGGCTGTGTTCATTCTGCACAAACATTCACCTGAATAAGAGAAACCAAAAATAAAAGCTTAAAATCCATTGGAAAAATCTGTCAAAATATTTCTTAAAAAAAGCAACCCATATAGGCTTTGCCTTTAGGAACATAGAGACATGAACAGGCCATTCAGTTCATCTGCTCTGCCAGGGATGGTGATGGCTATATCTGGGACATTGTCTGTAAGATATGATTCTGAGAGTATGATTATGTCAGGCTGTTATTTGACAAGTCTGTGACACAGCTCTCCCAATTTTTGCACTAGCCCTCAGATGTTGGTAAGGAGGACTTTGCAAGGTCAATGGCAGGTAGTCCATCTTGGGTTTCATTTCTTTTTTGATACAACTGAGTGATTTTCTAGGACATTTCAGAGCATAGCTAAGAGTAAACCTTGTAGCTATGGTTCTGGAGTGACATGTAAGCCAGACCAGCCAGACCAGCAGACTTCCTTTCTAAAGGACGTCAGTGAACCAGATAGATTTTTTCAATTATTGAGTGTAACTGAGATTTAAATTGAGCTCAGTATTAGAAGGAAAATTATGTGGAGTGCGTAAGGATCAGAATCTGGCAACAGGAACCTGTCAGCCATGGTCATTAGACTGGGACTGTGCGGTCTAACTGCAAAGACTACTTTTATATTACAAGAATTATGTAATACGTTAAACTATGAAGAGCAATGCTAACCAACTTAATAAATGAAAAGATAATTCTCTGGTACTAAAGAAGGAGGCCTTAAAGGAAACTGAAGTAAAATGCATTATCCAGTCAATACACTAACTAAGGAGATCAATTTTAATAGTAATAATTATCAATTACTATTCCAATATTATGTTGATAGTTTTCTCATAGTAAAGCGAAACAGTCAAAGATTTTGTGAGTATTCTTGACCCTTATCCAACTCAGTGAAAGGTGAATAAACGCTAATGTAGCCTGATGTGGCTACTTTGGTTTTTAATTCTGAGAAGTTATGATGCATGAGTGAAAACCTTGTTCCTATGATTTAAAAAATGCAAAAATGGAAGTGAGAGACTGACAGGGAGTATGATTAAAGAGAGCAGCTCCATAAGCAGAGATATTTTAAGCACCACTCCCACGAACAGTTCCTGAACATTTCTTTCGTCTAATACACGTTGCTTTACTCCCTCTGCTGGGTATATAAAGAATAAACATGATATTTTAAAATTACATCAATATATTTAATTGGTAGTGAATTAAGTGTATTCTCCTATTAACTCTACCCATTATATACCAATAAAACAAATTGGCTGAAACTTGCAGTCAAACAGGCATAAGAGTAGTTACTAGTTTTTAAATTGAAACCTTGAAGAATAAAAGCAACTTCTTGACTTACATTCCACAGTCTTCTACTTATATTTGTGATAGAAGCTGTAGTCTCTTTTTTAACTTGGCGTATTTTGCTTCTCCACAAATATGCTATCCTGAAGGGAAATATGCAGCTAAAAATAATCCTTTGAAATTCCCTTTTAATTTATTAGATAACAATCTCTCAACTGGTCTTCTCCTGCAGTCTGCTTTCTCTCCAGGATAAATAAAAGCCATCAGCAATGTGTTAGTAAGCCAAGTACATAGTTTACATCCCATTGACCGCCTAACAAATGAGAGGTGAAGTGGCTTGTCAAGTTTCAAGGGCTTCTTTCAGTTTATTGGTGTTGGGATAACAAAAGTAGTACTGCTAAGGATTTTAAAATAAAATTTTCATAAAGTTAAATAGGTTAATTGGCCACTCTCTTCCCTTTCTCTTATGAAATCTTGCCACACACAAATGGCTGCCTTGATTTGTGATTTGCTTGGCAACATTTTATGTTGCTGTGGCTTTCACCATTAATTAGTTGTTAGCAAAATCCTTTGATATATCCCAAGATATATGATTTTCTGATATCTATGTACATGTATAATTTTTTTTTGTATGTCTTTTCTTTCCAGGGCTCTTGTGGCATAGTGGTAGTGGTCCTACCTCTAAGACAGAAGGCCAAGTTCAAGTCCCACTTCCTCCAGATAACACATCTGAACAGCTTGACCGAAAGTGAGGACACAGCTTTCGGCACTGATGAAGTGTAGCCAGTCTGATGGCCTTGCCTGAATGATTGGATTACGAATGCATCTTCAACTTTCATCTCCTGATGAATGAACAACAAGCCTTTCACACTACTCAGCTTACTGGCAGCCCTCCATTCACCAACCATGTCAACTATGACACACATCACTCAACTCATTTTTAGCTTCACCTTGAACATACATAACCAGTGCAGCCGAGTGCCTTATACCCACACCTCATAATTGATAGCTGGTAGTATAGAAATTATGAGTCATATCAACCAAGCAAATGAACCTAACTCACTGACAAACCTCAACTTTATTGCAAGACAAGACTGTACACACCAAAGACAACAGTGAGGGACAGGCATGGGATTATGTCCTTACCTAAATGGAGAAAATAGTCTTCACTGTGGAATGGCCATGACTGTAACCAACTTTGAAGTCAGCAGGGCTCATGCCTTATCCTTTCTCTCATACCCACCGTTTTTCTCATCACACAATCCCTTCTGATTTATGAACTGTAAACTATCTAAGCAAGCACCTCTGCTGCTTCCTAATCCTACTCCTCACTACAACCCTACCCTCTTGGCATTCCTTCTTTCAGATGCTCAAGAATTGTCACTTAGCTGGCAGTGACAATGGAGGAATAGGTGGCTGAGCAAGAACATCGTAATAATACAGAAACACCATCATACAAACTCACATTCATTGCTATTAGCTCAGATACCGACCCTCCCTGTACGCTACAGGATGGCTCAGAGTGAAAATCAGAATGTCGCGAGACTGGAAAGTGGCCTTAGACAGACCAGTGGACAAGAATGAAATAGCTATAAGCTTGCTGAAGGGCAAGGCCCTTTATAAAGTGGCAACTCAATTACACTTGTTCCAACCTTGAGGAGCACCTAACCCATAGATCTTTACAGCATAGAAGGATACCATTTGACCCATTGTGTCTGCGCCTTCAACAAAACTCTGACGGTGCCAATTCCATTTTCCAGCTCTGGCCTATAGCCCTGGAGGCTATGGCAACACAAGTAAATATCTAAATACTGCTTAAATATTATGACAGTTTCTGACTCAAGCATCCTTTCAGAAGAGTGAGTTCCAGAATCCCACCACCCTATCAGGCAACAAGTTGCAGACATCTACCACCCTCTGAGTAAAAGAATTTCTCCCTAACACTCCTTTTATCCTTCCACCTCTTATCTTAAATCTGTGCCCCCTGATTATTGACCCCTCTACTAAAAGTGGAATAAGTGCCTTCCTCTACACGCTATCATTGCCCCTTGTGGCTGGACAGCCCAGGACCTGAAAGGCTAGGCCCAAAACCAGAAAACTTAGTGCAGCTGGCCTGATAGGACTTTCAGAACCGGTCAAGCACAAAGGATCTGTTCAAGATAAAGTCAGGCAAGGACAAGCCCGGATTTACCATGGAAAACAAGAGTGGCTTATTTATTGGACTACACACCCAACAGTCCTGGGTTTCTGCCATGACCGTGTATAGAGCGGGGGAAGCGTCCTTGAAATTTCAGGGGATGGACGCTGAGGGCAGCCCCAGCGTCTTCCATATATGGCATCAGGGATCCTATTGGATACCGTCACCTGGAAGAGCAATTGGTTGAAGGCCAGAAATCACACTGGAAGGATTTGGCAGGGAAGAGCCAAAAATAGAAATTGCTAGAAAAGCTCGGCAAGTCTGGCAGCAAGGGTTGAAATGTTAACTCTGATTTCTCTCCACAGATGCTGCCAGACCTGCCAAGCTTTTCCAGCAATTTCTATTTTTGTCTCTGGTTTACGACACCCATGGTTCTTTCAGTTTTTACTCTGCAGGGAAGGCACACTTGGTGGCCATTCCCTCAGTGAAGATTCAACCTGGTCCAGCAGCAGTGCTCTGACCACTTGGGAAGAGGAAGGAGGAGAGGCAGGGGTGGGGGTGAGGGTGCGGTGGTGAAGAGCGACAGAGACAGACAGAGTGAGAGACAGAGAGACCGTGAGAGAGACCTAGAGGAAGGGAGGGAGAGAGCCAACTGCACAGCCTTGCCAAGTTTAACTGCAAGAGTTAACCTGGTCCTAGTCTGATAGCCAATAGTAGTTTAGATAAGGATTTCACAAACACAATGTTGTGATATGGGGGAGTAATTATCATGAGAATCAGGAGTTTTATCGTGAAAGAGCAGGGTTTTTGATAATATTCAGCCATATGCTGCTTTTTGCAACTGTACTGTATTTTATCAATAAAACTGCACTGATTTGCAAGTTTACTATTATGCTTTTGTTTGTCTCACAGATATACTATTTGAGTAAAATGAGTTTACTTATAAACTAGTTGAAGTGTCCAGACCATGGACAATGCCCTCGATCAGGTCCGGTCTCGACCTTCACTGCTCAAAGGAAAACAACTCCAGTCTATCCAATCTTCCCTCATACTCAGACAGTCCATCCCATGCTACGTCCTAGTGAATTTCCTTTGTACCTGTTCTACTGTAATCACATCTTTCCAATAATATGGTGACCAGAACTGCATGTAGTACTTCAGTTTGGGCATAAGTGCATTATATACAATTCCTGCATAACCTACTTGCTCTTCTAGTGTATGCCTCAGCTGGTAAAGATAATCTGTCTCCTTAACCATCCTATCCACTTGTCCATCTACCTTCCGAGATCTGTGGACAAAGTCCCTCTGATCTTCAATACCTTCCAGGGTCCTACTATCCCTTGTGTTATTCCTTGCCTTGATGGTCCACCGCATGTGCATTACCTTTCATATTTCTGGGCTAAATTCCATTTGCCACTACTTTGGCCACCTGACCAGCACACTGAAATATATCAACATGCAGTCTACAGCTATCCTCCCCACAATTTATCACCCTACCAATTTCTGTGTCATGCACAAACCTCTTGATCATACACCCTACATTTAAGTACAAAAAAAAAGTAGGCCACAAACAGCAAACACCTAACACGAGCCATGCAGGGCATCATAGAAACACTCATCAACTATGACCCTCTACTTGCTACTTCTTAGCCAATTTTGGATCCAATGTGTCACTTTGCCTTGGACCCCATGAGCTTTTATTTTCCTGAACAGACTGGCCTAAAGGGACCATATCAAAAGCCTGCATAAAGCCCATGCAAATGCATTACCCTCATCAACACTCCCGGTCACCCCTCAAAAAGTTGAATCAAATTTGCCAAACATAACCTTCCCTTCGCAGTCTAAGAATATGGGATACGCCATTTAGGATGAAGATGAGAAGAAATTTCTTCACCTAGAGAGAAGTTCTCTGCAACAGGTAGCAGTTGAGGCTAAAACATTGAATCTTTTTAAGGAGTTAAATGCAATCTCAGGGCTAAAGGGATCAAAGGGTATGGGGAGAAAGTAGAAACAGGGATTGAATTGGGAGATCAATCATGATCATGTTGAATGGTGATGCAGGCTTGAAGGGTTGAATGGTCTACTTCTCCTACTTTCTATGTTATCAATGTTAACAAGTCCATGCTGACCATACTGATTAATCCATGTGCAAATACATTCTAACCCTCAGAATTATTTATAATATCTTTTCCAACCAAAGTTAGACTGATTGGCCTGTAATTTCTTGATCTATCCCTCCTCCTGTTTTAATAACGTGACAATAGCAGTCCTCCAGACATTTGGCACCTCACCTATGGCTAGACAGGATTTGAAAAATTATTGCCAGGATCTCTGATATCTCCTCGTTTGCCTACTTCAATAGCTTGAACACATCTCAGGGGCCTGCCACTTTTAAGACTACTAAAGCCAATAGTGCTTCCCCTTTCTCTGTCTCAATTCCTTCTAATATTTCACAGTCTATACCGGTGTTGTCCTTTTCTATTGTGAAGATTTAAACAAAATATTCATTGATGACTTTGCCCACATTTTCTGGGTCCAGACACAGATTACCTCTATGGTCTCCAATGGGCCCTACTTTATCCATAGTTATTTTCTTGGCTTTTATACATTTAAGACACTCCTTTGGGTTTTCCTTTATTCAACCTACCAATTTTTTTTGTGCGCTCTTCATTGTTTTCCTGATTACCTTCTTAGGCTCCTTCTCTGCACTTTCTATACACCTTTAGAAACTCTGCCAAATTGAGTCCTCAGTCTCTGAGGGAAGTAACATTTCCCCTCAGCTGCATTGCCGCTCTGAGTTTCCTTCAAGGTTCCATGCATGCCAATTTCCATCGCATTGAATTCTGGTTTCAGACATGAAGACGTCCAAGCACCCAAAAACAAAGTAGTGGAAGTATTAGTCTGAGGTAATGTATTTTAGGAGGACCAAACAAGGTAAGGGAGTACATATTGAATGGTAGGGCCCTAAGAAGCACAGAAGTTCAGAGGATGTGTATGTCCTTACATCTTTGAAGGCAGCAGGACAGGTGGATAAGTAAGAAGGCATTTGGGACACTTGTCTTTATTAGTTGAAGCATTGAATACAAGGCAGTTATGATGGATCTGTATATAATGTTGGTTAGGCCACAGCTGGAGTACTGTATGAAGTTTTGGTCGCTACACTAATGGGAAGGATGTAATGAGAGATGGTGCAGGCAAGATTCATGAGGCTGAGTGGTTCATCAATAATGTGTTTCAGGATATGGTCGCCTTGCAGCTTGAGGAGTATTGCCTGGTCTCAAACATGTCAGCTATGAAGGGAAGAAGAGAGGCTACAGACGCTGGGGTTGCTTTCCTCAGAAGGCTGAGGCATTGAGGATCCGATTGAGGTGTTCAAAGAGTGGTGGGTATCTGGAACTCAATGTCTGAAAAGATGGTCAAGGTGAGAACAAGTATTTAGCTGATCACTTGAAACACCAAAGCATAAAAGTCTAAAAGTCAAGTATTAGAAAGGGAGACAAGAGTAGATAGGTGCTTGATGAGAGGCAAAGACAGAATGGTCCTCTATGTGTGCTGTAAAACTCTACAATATCCCCCTCACTGCTTTAAATTGCCTTGATCAATATTATAACCCCCTTCTTTTCTTTCTCTATTTCACCTGAATATCTTGTAACCAGGAATTTTGAGCTGCCAATTCTGCCCATCTTCCAGCAAAATCTTGGTCATAATTATTTCATGCACACAAGCACCTATTTGTGCCCTCAGCTTGTTTATCTTATTTCTCAGACTCCTTGAATTAAATTCTATTCCATTTCGTCTTGCTAAACGCACTTCTTTCTTATCTAGTCTATACCTCCTCTGCCTTCTGGGTTATTTACATTTTAACTTCTAATTCAATTTCAGCTTCTCTCCCCGACTTGTCAGGATTTCATTCCCCTGCCAATCTAATTGAAATCTGCCCCAACAACATGAAACAAACACAAAAAGATGTTGAATTCTGTTTCTGATCCAGTTCAGATGTGACCCATCCAGAAATGATCCAGAGAGCAGGAACTGCAGGTGCTGGAGAATCTGAAATAACAAGGTGTAGAGCTGGATAAACATATCAGGCCAAACAGCATCAGAGGAGCAGAAAGGCGGACGTTTCGGGCCTAGATTTTCTGAAGAAGGGTCTAGGCCTGAAAAATCAGCCTTCCTGCTCCTCTGATGCTGCTTGGCCTGATGTGTTCATCCAGCTCTACACCTTGTTATCTCAGAAATGATCCAAATGCCTCAGGATATTTAAATTCTTCCTCCAGTAGCATCTCTCCAGTCACACATTTCTCAATTTTATCCATTATATCTATATTCAGTACAATGGTACACTGAGAACAATCCAGACATTATTACACCTGAAGTCATTCTTTTCAATTTCTTACCTAACATACTGAAGTCCTAACTTATTTCTCTTCCTATGGAATAGACATGGGTCATGGCCTCTGGCTGTTCACCCTCCCAATTCAGAATGCACAGCAGCTGTTTCATGACATTCTAGATTGGAGCACCCAAGAGGGAACACACCATCCAATAAATCATGTCTAAGCCTGCATAAGTGCCTCTCAACGCCCTTAGCCAATGAATTACCTACCATTATTGCATTTTCACACTTCTTTCTGCTTCCTACCTGAAATAACCCCAATGCCATGGCCTTGGTTCTGGCTGGCCTCCACAGAGTGACAGTCACTCTTGCTGAGTGCAACAGTGTGTGAGTGAAACGCACCTGGTGTGTGGAAGGGGACAGGGCTTGGTTGCCTCCCTGCCTGCTCTCCTGGTAGGCTGCCTGCAGTTCCTTAAGATGCAAGGTGACCTCATCCTGAAATATATTATTGATGAACTGCTCAGCCTCGTCAATGTCTGGAGGGACCTCAGCTGCCACATAGTTCGAGTTGCTCCAACTGGAGGTACCTGCAGATGGTCACTTGACATTGTCAGAGGAGTCTAGGATTTCAAATATGGTGCAGCACATGCACATCATGGACTAGAAATCTCCAGACATACCTTAACTGCTCCTCTCTGTAATGCTGACTGTCACAAAATCCTCACCATGCCCTTTCCTTTCAGTAATGCTGTCACAGGGTCCTTACCGTGCTTGCTCTTCTCCAAATGAATCAGCTTACATTGTAGCACAACCAAAAGTCACTCAAAGTCTGATTGATGCAGTGGAAGCTGACTGATGTCACACTGGTGAAGACTGTTACAATGTCACCAAGCGCTTTCCTACTGCCAACATAATTATAGCAATATCACTGTTGAAAGTGGGTTGCACAGTCTCACAGCAATTTGTCCTTCAACACTGATTGCTTTTAATCCTAGGGTATTTTCACAGGGGAGTCAGTGGCATCATGGTTTGCAACACTGCTTCCCTTTCTTAAAACTACAGTATCTTACTTATCCCAAGACTCCTGCCTGTCAGCCAGCCAGATAATACGCCTCAAAGTCTGGCTTAATCAGACCAGCTGTGAACGATCATCTTGCAAGGCCGTCAGCAGTCTGCCTCATTGAATGTCAGATTTCTGTCAGTTACGCATGCTGTGTAGTACCGAATGACAGCACTACAACAGGGATAAGTTGAATCAAAATGATCAGCTGAATCAAAAATTGGCTCAGACATATGAAGCAAAAATTGATGAATGGTTTTGTGCAGGGGAAACTGTTTCATGTGGGTTCTGTAGGGTTCACTACTGGGTCTTTTGATTTTATTGGTATATATTTATGGGCAGCATGGTAGCTCAGTGGTTAGCACTGCTGCCTCACCACGCAAGGGACCCGGGTTCAATTCCACCCTTGGGTGACTGTCCATAAAGTATGCACGGTCTCCCAGTGTCTGTGTGGGTTTCCTCTGGGTACTCCGGTTTCTATCCACAGTCCAAAGATGTGCAGGTTAGGTGGATTGGCCATGCTAAATTGCCCATAGTGTTCAGGGATGTGTAGATTAGGTGGGTTATAGGGGGATGGGTCTGGGTGGGATGCTCTGAGGGTCGGTGTGGACTTGTTGGGCCGAAGGGCCTGTTTCCACACTGTAGGGATTCTATGATATCAATGAGTTGGACTTTAATCTGGGGGAAATGTTATTTTTTGCAGATGATATGAAAATTGGCTGTGTAGCTGATAATGATTGGAAAGCTGTAGAATGCAGGAAGGTATCAATAGACGAGACAGCTGGATGGAGCATTTGCAAATATAATTCAATCTGAAGAAATAAGAGCTAAAAGACTAACCTGGCAAGAGAATACATAAGTGATAGAATACCGGCAAGTGCAGAGGAGTACAGAGACCATGGAGTGCATGCCCACAAATCCCTCAGAATGGCTGGACAAGTAGTTTCTTGACCACTTTATCTATATGGAAAATTTATTTTTCCTAGACAAGGCATAGAATTTAAGAGTTGTTAGGTTCTACTGGAACTACAGTAGACACTAGTCAGGTCACAGCTGAAGATGTTCGCGCAGATGCACCATAGGAAAAATGAGACTGGCCCCACGAATAATACACAAAAGTGTTACGAAGATACTGCTTGGTCATAAGAATTTTAGTTATGACGAAAGAACGGATGGACTAGGGTTGCTTCTTTTGGAAAAGATGAGGCCAAGGAGAGTTCAATTTGAAGCGTATGAGTGGCTTGGATGTAGTATAAAGGAAGACCCAAATCTCTCCAATTGTGGTGTCCATAACCGCGGTAGGTAGATTTAAGATGAGAGATAGGAGCTTTAGAGATGATTCAAGGGGAAATTATTTCACTCAGAAAGTGGCGGGCATCTGGAGTTCAGCCCCTGAAATAGTTTCAGAAACACAGACCCTCAAAACATTCTAAAATGTATTTGGGAATGCACATGAAGCTCTATAAGGCTAAGGGGACCAGAGTGCTCAGGTTATACTGGACAGATTAGAATATAGAATCCATACTGTATGGTACCAGGCCATTTGGCCCATCAAGTCTACAACGGCCTTCCAAAGAGCAGCCTACCCAGACCCCCCACTGCCCCTTAATCCTGCATTTTCCATGGTCAATGCACCCAACCTGAACATCTTTGGACTGTGGGAGGAAACTGGAGCACTTGGAGAAAACCCACACTGACATGGGGAGAACACATAGGCTCTGCATAGGAAGTTGCCTGAGGGTGGAACTGAGCTCAGGTCCCTGGTGCTGTGAAGCAGCAGTGCTAACACCACTGAGCCAAAATGCCACCCCATGCTGTTACTTGCTCACCAGCACTAACATGATTGGCTGAATGGAGTGCTTCCAGGATTCTATTACCATTTCTACAGTGTAATCTAACTGATCCCAAGATGTTGATAGTCTGTCGTACACTTTACAGAGGTTGTTAATATAGACATTTGGTGAAAATGTGGAAAATGGCTCACTTTACTCAGACACTTACATTTAACTTTCGCTGGACACTTACGTAGCACACTAAATTTTAGTTTGCATGATTTAATGAGAAGGAAATATCAGAAATTGGTGGGTGATACATTACCATTTGTTATGCAATACCATCAATACTCAATTTAACCCTTTCAACACTTCACCAAGAGTGTATAAGAATGCTACAGGTATATTGGCCATGATGTCCACTTGACTACAAATAAATGATCATGAACCAGGAAAACAGTCTGATTTTATATCTAAGCAGGCTTAGGATTGCAAAGCTACTGACTGCTACAGTAATCAGGTTATCTTATTGCCGAAGCCTCAGGGAAATGGCATTGCACCACGCCTAATCTGATTGCCTTCAAATAATGTGACTCCCTGCGATACCTGCCAGTATCATGACACACATATGAGATGAGTTTCAGGAAAGGTTCTGCAAAACAGAAAGACAGGTTGGGTGGGTTTGGCATGGGGACAGAAAATTCTGGGGCTTAGGAGGCCTGGAGTTTCTTTGCAGGTTCAAAAGAGCACTCTTTGCCTCTTAAAATAATAAATTACGTCTCAGGATTTGTTGCTGTCCCATCCTTCGCTTGATCTGGTGTAGCCTGGTGGCAAAGCTGTGATGCTTTCACTATTCAGGCTGCAGTATATAATCTTTCCTCATAGCTAATACCCTCCAAACCAGCCATTATCTTGGTAAACTGTTTCTGTACCCTCTCCAAAATCTCCCCTTCTATTTCTTGTAGGAGAGCAACCAAAACTTTACACTATATTCCACAGGTGACATAACTGAAGTTCTATACAGCTGCAACATGGCTTGATAATTGTTATACTCTATCCCCCAATTGATGAAGATAAGCATGCCAAATGGCTTCTTGGCCACCTTATCCACTTATATTGCCCCTTTCAGGTATTTGTGACCTGTGCACCTAAGTACCTCTGTACGTTGACGCTAATAAGGGTTTTGCCAGTTACTGCGTACTTCCCTCCCGTGTAAGATCTTTCAAAATGCATCACTTCACATTTGTTGGGATTATCTCCATCTGCCATTTCTCTACCCAAGTCTCCAGCCTATCTATATCCTGCTGTACCTTCTGGCAATCTTCTTCACTATGCGCGGCTCCCCCATCTTTGTGCTATCTGCAAACTGACTAATCAGGCCATCTACATTCTCCTCCAAGCCTTTTATATTTATGACAAACAACAGGGGTCCCAGCACTGACCCGTGCGGAACAGCCACTGGTCACAGACCTCGAACCAGAAGAACACCCGGCCACCTCTACTCTTCTATGACTAAGCCAGATCTGTATCCACCTTACCAGCTCATAGTGGATCCCATGTGACTTACTGTTTAAATCAACCTGTCATAAGGTACCTTATCAAAGACCTTGCTAAAGTCCTTTACAATATCTACTGCACTGCCCTCATCAATTGTGTGACCTGATCTGCATACTTCAATAGGACTCAGACTCTTTCCTGCTCGTCACAGGAAGGGTCACCAGACCCGAAACATTAACTCTGTTTTCTCCTTCGCATATGTTGCCAGACCTGCTGAGCTTGTCCAGCAACTTTGTTTTTGTTCTTCCCTGCTCTTGACTTGCTTATAAAGGGTAGGTTTTGCAAGCATAAAGGAAAACAAGCAGGATTGATGGTGATAGATAACAGCTGATATTTTAATTACCCTATCTGAGCGTTTTCTACCTGAGTGAAACAGTTAAAATCCGAGACTACCCGTTAAATTTTAAGACTCCAATCAGAGTATTTACTGCCCTACAATTAAGGAATTCACTTTCTTTTGACATGACACTCTATTCAACTAAAGAATTCAAGGTTGTCGAAATGCAAGATAACCTTCTCAATTCTTTAAAAGCAAACAGAAAAAAAACTGACGATGGGAGCAAACACACTGAATGAGAAGTGAGAGAGATGAGAAAAAAGGAAGCAAAACATTTCAGTTTGCAAACACATCCATGTGTATATAAAGCCACAAAACTATCTACTTGCTCAACAAAAGATCACACTTTATAATAACCCTACGATAAACAAAGAACTTGCCTTTCCTCCCATTATCAGGTGTAAAATGAGTTTTTTCCTCAGCATCTTATAACATTAAAAAACACAAACATTGGAGTTAATAGACAGTGACAACATATGAGCATAAAGGTGCTTGCAGCAATGCAAAGTCCAGACTGTTCAATGCACAGCAATGCAGATGAAAATAGCCAAAAGAACTGCAGATGCTGGAAATCTGAAACAAAAACAGAATTTGCTGGAAAAACCCAGCAGGTGTGGCAGGCACTTGTGGAGAGAAATCAGAGTCAACATTTTGGATCAAATGACCCTTCTTCGTAACTGATGGTATCTAGGAAAAAGTTATTTTTTATGCAGAAGATAGGGCGGAGATAAGAAGTAAATGATAGGTGGTGGTAGGACCCAAAGAGAGAGAAAAACAATTGGACAAACAAAGGAGTGGATAACTGTCAACCGAGGAGGATGAACAGTTGCTAATGGGACTATTAGTGGCTAAGGATAGGTTGTGCGTAATAGAAGACCATGTGATAACAAGGCCTGATGTGTAAGGCTGATGAAAGGGTGGGGAGAGTGCTCAAGTTCTAAAATTATTGAACTCAATATTGAGTCCAGAGAGCTGTTCTTCCAGAGTGTGCTGAGCTTCGCTGGAACACTGCTGCAAGCTTAAGACTGTTTCCTGACCAACATCTCAACGTGGTGTATTGAAGTGGTAGGCAACGGGAAGCACAGAGTTTATTTTGAAGACAGAACATAGGTGTCTTGTAAAGTGATCACCCAGTCTACGCTTTGTTTCCCCACTGTAGAAGAGACCACATTGTGTACAGCGATTGTAGCAGACTGGATTGAGTGAAGCGCTGGTAAAGTGCTGCTTCACCTGGAAGGTGTGTTTGGACCCTTGGACACTGAAGAGGGTGGAAATAAATGGGCAGGTGTTACACCTTCTATGGTTGTAGGGGAAGGTGCCATGAGGCTGTAAGGTGGTGTTGAGAGTGTAGGAGGAGTGGACCAGGATGTCCCAGAAAGAGCAGTCCTTGTGAAGGCTGATGAGGGAAGGGAGGAGAATGATAGTCTGGTGGTGGTATCCCACTGGAGGTGGCAGAAATAGCAGCTAATGATCCTCTGGATGTGGAAGCTGGTGGGATAGTAGGTGAGGACAGGGAGACTATATCGCTCATGGGAGGAAAAAGATGGGGTGAGGGCTGAAGCATGGGAAATGAGTTGAACCCGGCTGAGGATCCTGTCAACTGCGGTGCTGGGGAATACTCGATTGAGGAAGAAGGTGGACATTTTGGAGACTCCATTGTCGAAACTGGTATCATCGGAACAGAAACAATAAAGATGGAGGAATGGGTGAGTGAAATAGAGTCTTTACTGGAAGCAGAGTCTTAGAATGTATAGTCAAGGTAACTGTGGGAGTCAGTTGGTTTGTAGTAGAAATTGGTGGCGAGTCTATCCCCAGAAAAGGAAAGGAAGGGAAGGAAGGAGTCAGAGATGGACTAGGTGCAGATGACAGCAGGGTGGGAATTGAAGCGAGAAACTTATCCAATTCCAGATGAGAGAGGGAAGCAGCACCGATGATATTGATATACCAGAGAAAGAATTGTGGAAGGGACTGGAATAGGAATAGGACTGGAACAAGGAATGTTCCATGTACCCCACAAACAGATAGGCATATTTGGGGCCCCTGTGGGTTCCCATTGTCACCCCTTTGACTTGAAGAAAGTGACAGGAGTTAAAAGAGTAGTTGTTCAGAGTGAGGATGAGCTCAGCCAGGCAGAGGAGGCTGGTGATGGATGGTGAGATTTCAGGCCTTTTTTCCAGGAATATTGTCCCCTGGCCAACATCTTTTCTCAGACTTGCTGTTGCAAAGCTTGGTGCAAGCTGGAAGAACTGAGCCTCATTTTCCGTTTGGAAACTCCATAGGCCTTGTGATCACATGGTCTGCTCTATTACACACAACCTATTGTTAGCCACTAACAATCCCCATTAGCAGCTATTCATTCTATAAGGCTGACCATTATCCACTCCTTTGTCTGTCCAATAGTTCTTCTCTCTCTTTGGGCTCTATCACCACCTATCATTTACTCTTTAACCTCTTCCCCCACCTTATCTTCTGCATAAAAACCAACATTTTCCAAGCTCTTTGTGCTATATCTCAACCAATCATTAACTCTCCTCCCTCCCCACTTTCTGTATAAAAAGCATCATTTTCCCAGCTACCACCAATTCTGAAGGTGGTCACTGGACCTGAAATATTAACTCTAATTTGATCGCGTCTCGGCCTATCTGGCTCAGACCAAGTGTTGTTCTTAGCCTTTTGGCTAAGGCCACTTGGCTGCGATCACGTGCTGGGGTTTTTGCCTCAGTGACAAGACTATTTGTGTGGGAGCAACAACTTAAATACCCCCCCTTCTAATTTCTCTGTACAGACGCTGCAAGACCTGCTGAGTTTTTTGAGCAATTTCTGTTTTTGTTTCAGAGGAAAATAACATTCAACATGACAACAGCACAATAATACAATACTAGGGAAAAAAAAACACATACAAATAATCACACAGGTCACACCAGTTATCGATTTAAATCAGGAAGTAGTATTTTTTGATACAATAGACATTGTTGAAGGAGAAAAATGACAATTCAGAATAATCATATTTGACTCAACTGGAATGAACTTATTTTTTGTAAGCTTTTACAGAATTTTATTCTAGTTGGTTAAAGCATTACATGTTTTAAATCAGAGATAATAGGTACTGCAGGTGCTGGAGAATCCGAGATAACAAGGTGTGGAGCTGGATGAACACAGCAGGCCAAGCAGCCTAGACCCTAGGCTCGAAACGTCAAGCTTTCCTGCTCCTATGATGCTGCTTGGCCTGCTGTGTTCATCCAGCTCCACACCTTGTTATCTCATGTTTTAAATCAGATCATTTTCTCATGAAGTTGTAATCCATACTTTTCAACAACCAATCATGCCCATAATTGAAATAACGAGGTTCTCTGTAAAGTGGGTTGGTAATTTGCTACATTTGTGTGATTGTGCTAATGTATGTTCCTCAAACCGTCAACAGATACAAAATAGGCTCAGTAAACATTGGACACTACCCCTCCCCAAATCTTAATACTGTTAGTTTAATTACAAATTTTCCAATTTTAGCTATGTATTATCCCACAGCATTTAATTCAATCATTTACATTTGGCCGTGGGCTGCTGAACGGGGACAAAATAGTCATTTCAAAGAAGATATCTTAATTCTTACTTCTGAATGGATGGATTTCAGTACACAATGTTTTTGCTGAAGCAGTATTTTGAGAATGAAATTACTTTAGAAAGATATAGGTTCTTTTTAAAAAGTAGTTGGTTTCAAAAATCTAATATGTATTGAGGATATCATTGCATGATGTATGTACTACATTACATGATGTTCAGGTACGGCATTTGCTTTGATGGAAGGCTATTAAAGTACTGGCTGTGTATTATCTCCTACAATGTTTGTACAATACACGTGTTATTTTCCACAACTGACTGAAACAACTGTTGGCAAAATACACTGGACAATCATCGATAACTGATAGAAAATATGGAATGTGTACTGATATAAAATATGGAATGTGTGCTGTTATTTAATTGAAGGGAAATAAATAAATCGTAAGGCGAGACACAGCAAAACAACACACACAGCACACAAATTCTACATGGTCACAGATAAGACAGACCTTCCTCCACCTCTGACCACTGCTCCAGAGTATTTTCATTGTCTTCTTCTGCATAATATCAACAAAATTAACATTTAGATTTTAAAACTCCTCTCAGACAGGTTTATATTTTACCTGACTGGTGAAAACAAGTCTGAAGAATTAAAAACTGATTCCATAGCTCCAGATTCAAAATGAAAATGTAATTATGACAGCATAAAATATCAGAATTGCTGTGTGTTCCAGCAAGCATATCCAAGTTGATTCACATTGGTTTGCGAATGTACATCAACTGATTTGAACTATTCAAGAATAAAGCACACTTATGATTACAATGGGAAAATTATAGCTTTTAATGTTTTCCGTGTCTTGAATCATAATGATTGTGACTTGCCGTAACCTGCAGGGAAACCAGTGGAATTACAAACTAATTGGGCTATTTCATCGGGACAGAAGTGGGGAATGGGGAGGACAACAGCTGAACTTAGTGGAAAAATTCCATAGAAAATTTCAAAAATCAATTAACACTACTGAGACTCAAAGAATAAAAAATATTTAAATGCATCTATTTACTAAGGAATAATCAATTAATCAGAATACTGCACCACAATGTAATTTAAATTCTAAAGGGCATATTCCATTGCTGGAACTTCTATTTTACACCAGAGTGTAAATCAGGTAATATTTAATTAGTTGTCCATTGTCCCTTTCAGTTTTTCTTTCCATTGAAGCCAAACTAATTCAGCTGAGTTGTGTAAAGGGTGATGATTTGACAGCCAAAGTTTATCAGTTATGTCCACTTATATGAAGTTCACGTCTGTTCTAATTTGAGAAAATTCAAGTGCTGACGCAATTGATTTTATTTGCAATCCCTCTACAATTTATAGATCAGTCATAACTAATCTGTAAAGCATATACTAAGCATGCACTGATTTATAACCTTATTATGCTATTCAGAATTCCATTATACTCCTGACCTGGGCCTTGTGGATGGGAAATAGAGAAAAAAGTGTTTCACTTCAGAATTCCCAGCTCTAAAGGAATTAATACTGGAAGTTCCATCATCATAAACAGTAAGCATTTCCACTTTAGTCATTCAGACTAACAAGTTAGTGATGCCCTTTACTTTTGGGAAAACCAGACAGGAAAACATTTCACCAACTGGATTCATATTTATACTGCTTCATCCAAGACACTCCCTCCATCATAAGGACAGAAGTGAAGATGTTCACTGATGATTGAGAAATTCAGTTTCATTTTAACTCCTCCATTCATGCTTGCAGTCAGATCTGGACAATTTTAAATCTTGGACTGATGAATGGCAACTCACATTAAAGTCACACATTGCCAAGCAATGATCACATCGAATAAGATGAAACTAACCTTTAACATTTACCATTAACATCATCACTAAGAAACCAGAAACTTTTACTGGATCAGTCACACAAATATGGAGGCTGCCAGAGCAGATCAGAGCTGGGAATTCTGCAGTAAAACACTGCCTCTCCACAGACTATCAGCTATCCAGAAGGCCCAGGTCAGGATATGATGGAATACTCCCAACTGGCCTGGAAGAGTGCAGTTTCAATAAAGCTCAAGAGGTTCTACACAGACAAGACAAATCAACCTACTTGATCGGTACCCCTACCACCACCTTCAACATGCTCTCCCTCCATCACTAATGCACAGTGCATCAACCACAAGGTGTACAGCAGTAAGTCAGCAAATCTGCTTTTGACAACATTTTCTAAACCCACAAACTCAACCTTCTAGAACAAAAAATGTAGGAAGAACATAGGAAAGTTACCACTTGAAAGTTCTCTTCCAAATCACATACTGTCCTCACTTGAACATATGTTGCTACTATTACATTGTCACTCAGTCAAAAGCCCAGAACTCCCTCCCTAATAGTGCTCTGGGTATATGCACACCACATTTCCCGTAGCAGTCACCTTCTTTCAGGCAAGAAGAGAGAGTTGGGTTTTAGCAGGCAAGCATGGAAAATAAAGAAGGGGATGAGATCTTGCAACTGGGACTGTTGGTCCCAAAGGGTGTAGGGCACCCTCTTGATTGAAGAGCCCTAGCTTTCCTTCCTGCATTTTCTAAGAAATCATTCATCCAAAAGAAACCTTTGAATGCTGATCTGCCTGCCATCGTCCAGTGGTTACAGTCAGTGGAGGTGGATAGAGCCCCTCAGTTGCCACTTAGTTAGGCAGATAATAGCCTCAAAACATCTGAAGGTGGTTGGTAAGGAGGTGGGCTAAATAATTGATATTTAACTGCCACCTTCTGTAACCGTACCCTTGCCACTCATCAGAAACAAAACTGGTAGGGGACCATAAATTCCAGCCTCTGAGTGAGATTTGTTCATCATACTGGGTTCAGAGAATGATCCTGTAGCAAAAAGACAGACCTGAAGCCATCATGGTCTGAAGCCTCGGGTCTGAGTTAATAGAGGCTAGGCAGCCACAAAGAGCTCGTCAACAAAGAACTTGAAATGTTAATCAGTAATAGATATTGACTGATAATTTTAAGGGAGAAATCTGATTTCAAGCTTAATCTGATGAGAATAACCTGGCTTGCCATTGACTGAATTATTACATTACTAATGACAGCTTAATTTACAATTTGTATCAAGTCCCTAGAATTCTTAGGGATCAAATTATCAAGTGCATATTTCAAATATTAAATATTTGAAAAAATACATTTTATACGTGTGTTTATATACACAGACATGCCTGAGGGTAGCCTTACTATGAATGGTTTATGGTCTCTAACCCACATTCCTTTTCCAAAAAAAAATACTGCAATTGATGCTACATGGTTTCCTGCCCATTCACACACAATGAATTCCTCGTGGAAAGTTCCCAATCCTTCTTTTGAATTGTTGGATCTGTACAATTGTTATCGATTATTACATTTGCAAGTTCTGCTCTATTGAGTTGAGAAAGGAAAATTAAGATTGCAGTTACAGGTAATTCTGGACAACTGAAACCACAGGCAATCTATTGCAGGTGTTTATTTCTGTAGATGAAGCCTGCAAAGGGTTCTCTACGTAAATAACTTAATTTCTGTTTACAAACCTTCATAAAGCTCAATTCCTTCTTCTCCATTGTCTGGGAAGAAAGAAACAGGAGAAAATGGAATAAATAAAAGAAAAAAATGAAAGGAAAAAGGAACATCAACAAATAATCTTTAACAGATCAATATTAGGGTAAAACTGATCTGCTTCCATCCTTAGAAAGTACAGTTCTTCGTCTCCTTTCTTACGGTTAGCTTTGCTCCATTTTAATGCAGAGGTAGAATTCAATGTTCCCAGGTAGTTCTGGAAGTATGACTGATTGGAGGTGGGGGCATTTTATCGGATGAAAGGGTAACATGAGGAGACGCCACTACCTTCCCACCTCTGCCCTGGCCAAGTTAGAGGTGGAAAGGCTCATAGATGGCCTTCCTGAGCCGCCATTATTTGAGACCCTCATGTAGACGATGAATACTGATATTATCTACTAGCTGTCTGCGAGGAAGTCATTGTAAAGGGATGATTCAAAAAGCAGAAACCTGTCAGATTGGCCTGCAAGCTCTTGGGGCATGTAGGTCCTTCATTCAAATATACTCTGAGCTTGATCCAAGGTCCTGCACTAGTAAGATGGGATCAGGAACACAACGAGAATGAATACAACATCCCACCCCTGGCCATTGTTGCTGACTGACTCCCCAACCATCCCCACTCGGCACAACCTGCAATCGTTGTCTCACTCCCAGTCTGCCCACACTTGCCTGTTGCCTGGGACCTTTTGACGATCATAGGCCTTGGATGGGTGCATCACTGGTAGCTGCCTCCTCTCCTGCTGGCACTGCCTACAGTGAGAAGTTGTTGAAACTTTTGGGAGCTGGGAAAGGCCTGTTGCTGTTTACCTAAGTGTCCAATGGGCATAATATTAGGCAGATCTTCCCTGAAAGGCGCAAGCCAGGACACTTGCCAGATCTCCAGCTGGCCTTTGAAGTCCCTGCTGCCTGCATAAATGAACACCCAATATGAAGCTTGTAAGAAAATCAAAGAATTAAATTTTTGCACTGTGGTTGTACACATCCAGCCTAGGACGTCTGGATTCTTCTTACAGAAATAGTGACACTCAAGTTTATTTCTGACCCCCACAATTAGCCATGTATGCAATATTGCAAGGAAATACAAATAACTTGAATGACTTATGAGCCTTTTAAGTTAATCTGAATAATATATGAACAAGTATAATTAATTAGTTGCAAGCTACCAACACCAGTTATATCACAAAATATGTTATAGTATATGTTATTGCTTATTGTTACACTCTGCATATTATATATTGTCTATATTGGATATTTCCCATAACAGGTAGCATATCAGCAATTCCACTGAGTGTGCAAACTCTTTTAATTCATTTCAGTTTGTAAAGATTTGTCAGCCATACAGCTTTCAAATAAAACTTGAAAGCATTAACAATGAGCAATCCTTGTTTTGCAGCTTTTCAACATTTCCAAGCTCTAAAATTAGCGTACTCATCATCAGCCATTTGACAGAATTACACAACAATATTATGGTAGATATTACTTACTTCTTTCCAAAGATCCCTTTGATGGAAGCTGTGGGAGCTGCCGGCCTCTACGTCCTGCCATTGGTGTGCTGGTTGGGCTTGTCTGGACTGATCCACCACGAAGATGTGACCTGTACAATTTTTTTAAAAATTGGAAATTATTTTTGTCAAAAAAAGTATGCTTTCAAAAATAGGTGGGATGCACTTGGAGAAATATACTTATTGACCCTACGACTAAGACTTCATGGGTATATTTTAAAAATATCAAGTAGACAGAATCAAGCTACAACTATCAGTTATGCATCACAGTAAAGTAATTTTAAGCAAATGTATGAATAATGTTTTAAATGGTCATGGCACTTCAAAACTGAACATCAGAGCAAACTGAAAAACACTGCAGCATGTGAAAACAAATCTCTTTCAGTAAGACAGGTTGTTGTAATCTATTTCAAATCAGTTGGTTAACAGGCAGGAGATCCCTTACCAGTACCAAAAGAAAATTTAAAGATAAAAGTTACAAAGCAAAATTTAATACCTTATAGTACAAGAGGAAACATTTCATAGCTCTGTAATTTCTCTCCAAAACTGTACTTCATAACTGGAAGTTTAGAGAGACAAATCTTTGCCAAAGTTTTGGAATCATAAAGGCATTCAGTACTCAGAGGGTCAAAGATATTTTCAAATACAATATAACAACGGGTCACAGAACAGGTGCCTTCTGACATAACACAGAAGGTGGTATCGGCGAATGTGTCTTTGTTATGAGTTTAGTTGATGAAACATCTCAGTTGATTGAAACCTTCTATCTGTGTACCTCATCAAAAATCAAAGCATGGTGATATTAAAGTAGTCCTATTTGTGTCCATGGGCAATAAAACCATTGCAAGCAGGCAGAAATGAGTAGATTTTTTAAAAATGGGAGATAAACAATGTTCAAACAATAGCAGAAATGGTTCAGGAAGGGTCATTATTTTTGAATGATTAACCAAAGGGAACAATTTATGTCTTGCTATTTTAGTTTGTAAAAGTTACTGGTTATGTTGGTTAACTAAATTAAGCTTGTGAAGATAGAAAGCTGGATATTACCTCAACAGTTTCAAATTAACTCCCATTGTAATGACTACACATAAAATGCTAGTTGTCGATATTTACTTTATCTGCTGATAATAGGGACTTTCCTCCTCCCTGGCAAGAACTAGGTATCCACTGCTATCCTTAAGATTTTATTTACACATTATGCATTGTGATAGCAAGTTGCAATTAATGAGATGACCAATATATTGAATTACATTGGGGTACCAAACTTTGCTGAGATGAGGTAACAAGCAGGTTAAGAACTGCATCCAATTCCTTTTAGTGATCTTTGAGCTGCAAGAGAAAACCAGGATAACCACAACATGCTTAAATTAGCAGATTTTCCAGGCTTCTGAACACAGTGTGATTCACATAACAGATGCTGCTAAAGAATGTTGATAAATAAATGCATGATGCCCACACCATTATATCCACGTATGGATATAAATGCTGTGTTTATGTCTACAAAAAAAGGGTTAGTACTCAGGGCTTCTAGTTGCTACTCTATGATGAAGGGAGACATCACTCAACTACAGGTAAATTATAGGGTGAGTTGGCACGGCGTGGGGGCGGGTGGGGAAAGGCGATTAGTCTGGCAGTTTGATGTATCTCTTTCACCTCGTTAGTGCAGGTGAGGGAGGGGCAGATCTTCCCGATGTTAATGATGGCATCGATCGCATGACGTTTGTTTCGGCACGTTCTGAGGATCTGGAGCGGGAGTTCATCCGCTCGAGTACAGGTCGTTGCTCTGATGGTCTGGATCTTTGATATTCCTGTCTATCAGGTGCCTCACGATTCCTGTAATGTCAGTCAAAAAGCCACTCAGTTGAACTTTAACCTCTCAAAAACAAGTGTTCATGACATGATTGTGAACCTCTGGCCTTATCCAAAGTCAGATTTATTTAACAGGTGAATGGCTATGCACAAGCTTGAGAAAAAGACTTAACCCCACTACGGTATTAAGACATGTCACCTAAAACAAAGTAATTGCTACCATTGAGACTGGAGTTCCAGATGCCTTTTGTAGAACTAAAAGAAATTATGTATTAAGTTAAACAAAATCTTGATTTATTCTATCGAACTTCTGATATAACTTGACATAAAACAATTGTTCAGAGTACACCTCTGTGATGGAATGAAACAGTCTTGAAGGAAAGTGTTAAGCCTAGTCAATCAATTGGCCTTCAGTAAATACAGCTCGATACCAACAGATCCAAAAACTGCATTAGATTACACAAAGCGCTATTATGTGGTTTAGACTCAGAAAACAAAGTAATATACATAGTCATTATTGAGAACACTCATCTTTGAAAAAGAAAATAGACTGTCAATGTCAGGGAATATTTAGTTATTTGTTACAATATAATCTTCAGCATTTTCCCAAAAGCATTCTTGAATCCAGTGAAATACACTGCATTAAAAACAGACCTGCTTACAATACAGCATTTCATAGTGACCTTTGAAGCAATCAAAAACATTTTACACTCATTGTTCAGAATGCTTCTGAGTCCTCAGCAGGCTTTCCGCTTTCTTTTCAAACCTGACCTCTCAAACCTAGTGTACTTTTAGTGAGTTTCCAAAACTCCACCCCAGCATATAAAAATAGTATGCAGGAGCAAATCAGATCTTTGTCTCCTGGTTAAGAAAGATTGAAAGGACAAGCCCAGCTATTACCAAACGGTCTAATTTAGGTGCGCTCCTGCTCTCTTTTAAAAAAAAACTCTCCAATTAGTCTCACTTCCTTGTACATTTTTCATAGCCTTGCAACTTAATTTTTGCCTTCAAATGTCTATCCAAAGGTGGAAAGTTAATGGAGTTGGTATGCTTAATATGGAGCTGTCATCTCACTTGTCAGTCTAGGCAGGTTCCTACAGATTTGTTTAATGAAACCATTCTAGAGTTGCTACAGACTGGACCACTAACCTAGTAAGAGCTATACTCGTAAACATTGAGCAAAGGAAATAATTTTCACAGGTATGAACCTAAAAAAAAAATGAATGTGGAATCATTTTAAAATGCTATGGAGCAGCCGAAGGAAGTTCATAAGCTGCTACAAACTGCTCAGGTGCCACAGTAAAAACACATAGTACAATGAAATAATTGCCAATTCAATCATCTTACAACAGATGCATCCTTTTTATCAAATATTATTAATGTTTAAGCATTACTAAATTTGATTCAGTGTCATCTTGCTGTTCTTGAGACTAATTTACACTTTAGCCCCTACTAATTAGGACTAAGATATCACTCTAAGTCAGAGAAAAGGGGAATTTCTGATTGGGAGCACTAATAAACTACTGAGGATCCAAGTTAGCAAGGTTACTAAAACATAAAAAGGTAAGAAGGTAACAGCAAATGTTTTGGTACAAATATTAAGAGAAATGTAATGGCAAAGGGAATTTAGGACCATAAATATGAATCTCAAATGGTAAATAACTGCAGACTGGTCGACTGCACTCTCTTCCACATTTATGTGGATTTGCATTTAGAAAACACTTTTCATGACCACTGGATCTCTCAAAATGCCTTAAAGCTAATGAAGTACCTTTGAACTGTAGTCATTATTGTAATGTAAGAAACATAGCAAACAGAAATATGATCATAATCAAATTATCAGCTTCATTGACTGAAGTGTAAAATTGGATAGTATACCAAGCATAACCTCTTGTTCAAACAGTGCCATGGGAAGTTGACAAGTAAAAGCCTTGAATGAGCAGTATCCCGAGTTGTTTTCTGAGGTGATCAGGAAAGCTCCCAAGGAGTTGTCAATTATGTATCTAATTAACTGTGTTCTTAAACCAGAATTCTGGCTTAAGCAGTTAGGAGATGGTTGACCAAATGGTTAAAAGAACAAGAGGACAATGGGAGGTCATTGATCAATGAAACAAGAGTGAAACTGAATAGCTGCTGCCCTCCTGATGCAAAAGGCTTTTGCTTGAAAGACCTGAGTGTGCTTTCAATTGCATTAATCATGATTCCTAACTTGTTGGTTCACTAGCTTGTTAATTTTACTAACCTCTGATGAGGAAAAAGAACCATGCATGTTTCAGTTAAGTTGTCATGAAAGCTGTGATAATTTCTTCATTCTACAACAGTTACATCACTTCAGTCCTTGACTCCTGGCATGAACCTCTATTATATCTACAACCACTGCTTTCTGACCATGCACATAGAGGGTTCTATGTGATAGTCTAAAAATCTGGAGCCAGTATCTCTCAGAGTATCAATTGTCAATGCTTCCTAGATCAGATTCCTTCCCAATCCGATAGCCAGATGCAGATCAGATTCCTTCCCAATCTGATAGCCAGATGCAGCATAAACTAACTAGAGGGCAAAGCAGGTGATCTTGCATGCACTAATCCTCTTGGAGTAAACAATACATGTCATTACTGAGAAAGTTATCACCAAGGTCATAGTCAGAAACTACAGAAAATTAGAGTAGTCTCATTCCCGACCCCCATCCCCTCCTCCTCATGTGCAATCACCCACTCATTTCATCTGATTTTTATGCTAGAGATGGTTTCAGATGTCCAAGAAGAACAGCTTAAACAACTAGCAGAAGAATAGCAAGAAGACATTGATCGTGGAAATTTCACTCTTGCTGCTACCAGCCCAGACATTAGTACTGCAAGCAATTTAGAAGGTAACACAGAGGTAAGGTTCTGCATGTAATGAGGCCAAAGACAGTGCAGCTGTGAACTCACCAGTGGTTAAGTGTTCTACTGCAAAGGACTCAGGTGAGGGCATTGAAACAGCAACTTGCAGAGGACGATTGACGGATATCTACAATTAAATATTTTGGTGCATTGGGAATCCTGCCAGTAAACTTGCATTAAATGAAAAGAGAATGAACAAATTCAGCACCAACTTGTAAAAGGGGTTTCTTTGCAGAGTTAGAGCCAATTATAGTCATAGAGCTATACAGCATGGAAACAGACCCTTTGGTCCATGCCAACCAGATACCCTAAGTTAATCTAGTCCCATTGGCAGCATGTGGCCCATAGCCCTCTAAAACCTTCCTATTCATATACCTCCAGATGCCTTTTTAATGTAATTGTACCTGCCTCCACCAACTCCTCTGGCCGCTCATTCCTTATGCACACTACCTTCTATGTGAAAAAGGTGCCCCTTAGATTCCTTTCAAATCTTTCCCCTCACACCTTAAACCTTTGCCCTCTAGTTCTGGACTTCCCCTCCCCGTGGAAATGATCTTTGCTATTCACCCTATCCTCACCCCTCATAATTATATAAACCTCTTATAAGGTCACCACTCAGCCTCCAACACTCCAGGGAAACTCACCTTAGACTAATTCAGCCTCTCCCTATTGCTCAAACCCTGGCAACATCCTTGTAAATCTTTTCTGAACCTTTTAAAGTTTCACAGCATCCTTCCTATAGCAGGGAAACCATAACTGAACACATTATTTCAAAAATGGCCAAACCAATATCCTACACAACCACATGACCTCCCAACTACTACACTTGATGCACTGACCAATAAAAGCAATCGTATCAAACACCTTCTTCACTATTCTGCCTACCTGCAACTCCACTTTCAAAGAACTATGAACCTGCACTCCAAGGTCTCATTGTTTAGCAACACTGCCTTCCCAAAATGCAGCACCTCATATTTATCTAAATTAAACCCCATCTGCCACTCCTCAGGCCATTGGCTCATCTGATCAAGATCCTGTTGAACTCTGTGGTAACTTTCTTCACTGTCCACTACACCTCCGATTTTAGTGTCATCTGTAAACTTACTAACTATACCTCCTATGATCACATCCAAATCATTTATTTGAATGATGAAAAGCAGTGGAATCAGCACCGATCCTGTGGCACACTGCTGATCACACAGCTCCAGTCTGAAAAGCAACCCTCCACCACTGCCCTCTGTCTGCCACCTTTGAGCCAGTTCTGTATCCAAATTGCTAGTTTAACCTTGTTAACCAGTCTACCATATGGAACCTAGTCAAACCCCACCCCCCCCCACTGAGGTCCATATAGATCACGTCCACTGTTCTGCCTTCATCAATCCTCTTTGTTATTTCTTCAAAAACCTCAATCAATTTAGTGAGACATAATTTCTCATGAAAAGTCCTTGTCTTTCCAAATACATGTAAATCCTGTCCCTCAGGGTCCCCTCCAACAACTTGCCCACCACAGATATCAGGCCCACCGGTTTACAGTTCCCTGGATTTTCCTTACCACTTTCTTAAGTAGTGCCACCACGTTAGCCAACCTCCAGTATTCCGGCACCTCACCTGTGGCTATCAATGATACAAATATGTCAGGAAGGGGCTCAGCAATCACTTCCCTAGCTTCCCACACAGAGTTCTAGGGTAGGTCCTGGGGATTTATCCACTTTTATGCATTTTAAGAGGTCCAGCACCATTTCCTCTGTAATATGGACATTTTTAAAGATGTCGCTATTTATTTCCCCAAGTTCACTAGCTTCCATATCCTTCTCACCGTAAATGCTGACGCAAAATATACATTTAGTATCTCCCCCCCTCGTGTGGTTCCACACATAGGTGGCCTTGCTGATCTTTAAGGGGCCCTATTCTCTCCCTAGTCATTATTTTTGCCTTTAATGTATTTGTAGTATCCCTTTTGATTCTCCTCAACCCTATTTGCTAAAGCTATATTGCATCCCCTTTTTGCCCTCCTGATTTCCCCCTGAAGTATACTTCTACTGCCTTTATTCTCTTCTAGGATTCAATCAATTTCTGCTGTCAATACCTGACATTCACTTTCTCCTTTTTCTTAACCGAAACTTGGTTTTATTTAGTCTTCCAGCATTCCCTATTACTACCAAGCTTGCCCTTTACCCTAACAGGGACATATCATTTCTGGACTTTCGTTAGCTCACTTTTGAAGGCTTCCCATTTTCTGTCCCTTTACCTGCAAACACCTATCCCCAATCAACTTTTGAAAGTTCTTGCCTAATACCATCAAAATTGGCCTTCCTCCAATTTAGAACTTTAACCTTTAGATCAGTCTATCCTTTCCGTCATTATTTTAAAACTAATAGAATTATGATCACTGGGCCCAAAGTGATCCCCCTCTGACACCTTAGCTCCAGCAAATCTTCCCGCAGTATATCAGTCCCCTTCCAATCCGGGTGCAATCTATCCTTCTTATATAGGTCACTTCTACCCCAGAAGAGATTCCAGTGATCCAAAAATGTGAATCCTTCTCCCCTTCACCAGTTTCTCAGCTATGCATTCCAGCATAGAGCCACGTTCTATCCTCCTATTAGTATGGATTGGATAGGTATAGAACATAGAACATTACAGCGCAGTACAGGCCCTTCAGCCCTCAATGTTGCGCCGACCTGTGAAACCAATCTGAAGCCCATCTAACCTACACTATTCCATTATCATCCATATGTTTATTCAACGACCATTTAAATGCCCTTAAAGTTGACGAGTCTACAACTGCTGCAGGCAAGGCATTCCATGCCCTTACTACTCTCTGAGTAAAGAATCTACCTCTGACATCTGTCCTATATCTATCACCCCTCAATTTAAAGCTATGTCCCCTCATGCTAGCCATCACCATCCGAGGAAAAAGGCTTTCACTGTCCACCCCATCTAATCCTCTGATCATCTTGAATGTCTCTATTAAGTCACCTCTTAACCTTCTTCTCTCTAACAAAAACAGCCTCAAGTCCCTCAGCCTTTCCTCATAAGACCTTCCCTCCATACCAGGCAGCATTCTGGTAAATCTTCTCTGCACCCTTTCCAATGCTTCCACATCCTCCTTATAATGCGGTGACCAGAACTGCACGCAATACTCCAAGTGCGGCCGGACCAGAGTTTTGTACAGCTGCAACATGACCTCACGGCTCCGAAACTCAATCCCTTTACCAATAAAACCTAACACACTGTACGCCTTCTTAACAACCCTATCAACCTGGGTGGCAACTTTCAGGGATCTATGCACATGGACCCCGAGATCTCTCTGCTCGTCCACACTACCAAGAATCTTACCATTAGCCCAGTACTCTATATTCCTGTTACTCCTTCCAAAGTGAATCACCTCACACTTTTCCACATTAAACTCCATTTGCCACCTCTCACCCCAGCTCTGCAGCTCATCTATGTCCCTCTGTAACCTGCAACACCCTTCCGCACTATCCACAACTCCACCGACTTTCGTGTCATCCGCAAATTTACTAACCCATCCTTCTACGCCCTCGTCAAGATCATTTATAAAAATGACAAACAGCAGTGGACCCAAAACAGATCCTTGCGGTACACCACTAGTAACTGATCTCCAGGATGAACGTTTCCCATCAACCACCACCCTCTGTCTTCTTACAGATAGCCAATTTCTGATCCAAACCGCTAAATCACCCTCAATCCCATGCCTCCGAATTTTCTGCAATAGCCTACCGTGAGGAACCTTATCAAACGCTTTACTGAAATCCATATACACCACATCAACCGCTTTACCCTCATCCACCTGTTTAGTCACCTTCTCAAAGAACTCAATAAGGTTTGTGAGGCACGACCTACCGTTCACAAAAGGGTATGGAGGGATATGGACCAAACACAGGCAAATGGGACTAATTTAATTGTGAAAACTGAGCAGCATTGGCATCTTAGACTAAAAAGGGCCTGTTCCCACGCTGCAGACCTCGGATTCAACATCAACAGCCCTCTGCAGTAAAGAATTCCACAGATTCATGACCTTTTGAGAGAAAAGATTCCTCATCTCTCTCTTCAATACATTGCTCCTTAATCTGAAATTCACATGGGGAAAGAACCTTTCTGTATTTACCCTGTTAAGTCCCCAGAGAACCTTGTATGTTTCAATAAGGTCACCTCTAGGTCACAGGAATGTCCTGAGTAGACAACCAGTTGGACACAGTTGCAGCCTGGTCAGTGACCACCACCATAAAAAGAAATAATTGCAGCCCCATCCCCACTATCTACTGTACTTTTCCACCCTCAAGTCACACAAGTCCTAGAATCTATCAGTGGCCAGAAATGACTGTTACTATTCACCCATTTCCTAATGAAAGCATGAGCGGATACTTAGATGAGCACCAAGTGCCAATTTGACAAAGAACCAAAAGAGCTGTGGATGCTGGAAATTAGAAACAAAAACAGAAATTTCTGGAAAATCTCAGTAGGTCTGGCAGCATCTGTGGAGAGAAATCAGAGTTAACGTTTCAGGTCCAGCGACCCTTCAGAATTTGACATTTGACATTTTTAAATGTTCTAAATAACCTGTATATCAACAGCACATAAGGCTCAAAATACAAAAAAATTCTATTTGTACAACCACTTATCACTGAAATTAGCCAGAACCTGAACTTGAATCCAAAGCAGTAACTGAGAAAATATTACTAGAATCTGAACTGGTGAGAAATGGCTGTTGAAGGGCAGACCTAACCATGACACAACACATTGGCTTGGCTTTCTGAGGTCAGGGTGTTTGCAATGAATTTGGTAGGGTCCTGGCACAGGCCACCCTGTAGGGGAATGACTACAGAAGTACCAGCATGCAACCAGACCCATGGTTTGGCAGATGGAAAATAATAAAGCCTTTCAAATTGCCTGCTCTGTACAGTCTGATGTATTTTATGATGCAAGATAACCCTTGATAGGGCAATTTTGTTATTGTATGCTTTCTGGACATATACCCCCAAAAGATGAGGCACATGCACTTGTATAAACAACCCTCAAAAGTCAGCTCCACACTTTCTCTAAAGAGATATGAACACAGTAATGTCATCATGGTTATCTTTTTAAAATCACTTTTTTTGAAATAGTCATTATGCATAAAGTAACTTAGTAAATGCATTTCAGCTGAAAATGATTTTCTCCAGGAAACAACATTTTATCCATAAATGTTATATTATAACTCAGAACTCAAGTTCTTATATTTTCACACTTGTAGAAGTCCCACATGGGTTTGATGGCCAATGGCCTTCCTCTGTGCTGCAGTGACTCTATTAACTTTGCTGCCAGTTTACAACTGCCGAGACCTGTCAATGGTTTCTTCCGTACATGTAAACTCCCGGTTTAAAATTGGGTAGTGTACATTCTTCATTTCTAACCTTCTGGAGCTTTTCCATTTGGGCTTATTGTGTGAAGAATTCATAAGAAAAATTCCACATATGAACATGCAATTGTATTCGTAGTTCTGCACTGCACTATTTTAAAGACGTTTGGCAGTGTTGAGAATCTTGAAACTTACTAATAAACATTTCCTCAAAAATATCTTTGCCACTTTTAGCAGCACTTTGTCCAAAGCATTGCTGTTTTGCTGCTTGTTGTTGTTATCATTGCCGCTTAGATCTTGTCCTACATTGTATCCTGGATATTTACTCAGTCCTCAACTGAACTAAATTGTTGTTATTTCCGAATATTGCAAGAGTCCAGTCTTCATTATTATTCCAAAGACTCAGTATTTCAAATCTGCAATATCAAATTCTTATTTCTCTCCTGCCTACATCTCTACAAATAATACATTCTCAACATCACCCAGCTCTCCAAACATGCTTATGGTCACCGTTCTTAATCTCTCTTTTCCCTAGCTCATCATCCTTTTCATAACTGCATCTTGGGATGTACCACACATTGAATATTTATACAAATAAAGTGTGTTGCTGAATGTTTTCCAATATTAATGCCCACCTCTCTTGGACTCCCATACTATCCATCAAATCTTAAACCTTTAAAGTAAATACAAATAGACCGAATGTTGGTTAAACCTGTGAAAATTTAGGAGCCAGAGTGGGAGCTTAACTGTTGCTGCAAGTGCCGAAGACACAGGTGTGAGGGCAGAAGTCTTGCATCACAGAGTTCATTACTGGAAAGCAGATTCAAGTACAGGACAAGCTTTTTGGAAGTGGCGAAGAATGGGCAGCAGCCCAGCACAGAGGGCGGAACATTAAAAAGATTTGTGAAAGGTAGAAATAACGGTCCGTGAATTGGGTCAGGCTGTCATTTTAGAAATTCCAAAGACTTTTCATAGAATCATAGAGACCATTCAGCCCATCAAGCCTGCACTGACCCTCCAAACAGCATCTCACCCAGACCTACCTTAGCCCCATAACTCAACATTTACCTTGACTAACCCACCTAACCTGCACATCCCTGGACTGTGGGAGGGAACCAGAACACCTGGTGGATATCCACACAGACATGGAAGAACATGCACACTAGAATACACCTCTTCCCACCCACCTTCCTGCAAAAATGCCATCCCTTATTCCCAATTCCTTCGCCTCCGCTGCATGTGCTCCCAGGATGAGGCATTCCACTCCCATACTTCTCAGATGTCCTCATTTTTCAAGGACCGCAACATACCCCCCACCCCCCAACAGTGGTCGAGAATGCCCTCGACCGTGTCTCCCGTATTTCCCGCAACTCATCCCTCACACCCCCTCCCCACAATAACAACCAAAACAGAATCCCCCTCGTCCTCACGTACCACCCCACCAACCTCTGGACCCAACGTATCATCCTCCGACACTTCTGCCATCTGCGATCTGACCCCACCACCAAAGACATCTTTCCCTCCCCACCCTTATCTGCTTTCCGGAGGGACCACTCTCTCCGCGACTCCCTTGTCCGCTCCACACTCCCCTCCAGCCCCACCACACCCGGCACTTTTCCATGCAACCACAGGAAGTGCTACACCTCCCCAGTCACCCCCATCCCAGGCCCCAAGAAGACTTTCCACATCAAGCAGATGTTCACCTGCACATCTGCTAATGTGGTATACTGTATCCACTGTTCCCGTTGTGGCCTCCTCTACATCGGGGAAACCAAGCGGAGGCTTGGGGACTGCTTTGCAGAACACCTATGTTCGGTTTGCACTAAACAACTGCACCTCCCAGTTGCAAACCATTTCAACTCCCGCTCCCATTCCTCAGACGACATGTCCATCCTGGGCCTCCTGCAGTGCCACAGTGATGCCACCCAAAGGTTGCAGGAACAGCAACTCATATTCCGCTTGGGAACCCTGCAGCCCAATGGTATCAAACAGGACTTCACAAGCTTCAAAATCTCCCCTCCCACTACCACATCCCAAAAACCAGCCCAGCTCAACCCTGCCTCCCTAACCTGTCCTTCCTCCCACCTCTCCCCTCCTCCCACCTCAAGCCCCACCCCCATTTCCTACCTACTAACCTCATCCCGCCCCCTTGACCTGTCCGTCCTCCCTGGACTGACCTATCTCCTCCCTAGCTCCCCACCTACACTCACCTTTACTGGCTCCATCCCCGCCTCTCCACCTATCTTCTCCTCTATCCATCTTCTATCCGCCTCCTCCTCTCTCCCTATATATTTCCCCTCCCCCATTTCTGAAGGAGGGTCTAGGCCTGAAAAATCAGCCTTCCTGCTCCTCTGATGCTGCTTGGCCTGCTGTGTTCATCCAGCTCTACACCTTGTTATCTTATGCAAACTACATGCAGACAGTCACCCAAGGTTGGAATTGAACCTGGGTCCTTGGTGCTGAGAGGCAGCACTGAGCCCCTATGCCACTCCCTTTTGATGAAGTCTATAAGCACCATATAGACCAAGCTTGGCACTGAAAGGATAAAAATGCAATGAAAAAGAGAGACAGACCAAACTTGAAGAGCAACAAACAGACTGGACAAGTGGATAGGGAGAAACTGTTCCTAGTCATAAAAGAATTAAAAACCAGAGGACACAGTTTTAGACTGTTTTGCAAAACAAGTAAATGCAAAGTGAGAAATAACTTTTCATACAGCCAGTGGTTACAGTGTGGAATGCACTGACTGGACATGTTGTGGCGGCAGGTTCAATTGAGGCACTCAAGAGGGCATTGGAGGATTATTTAAATAGAAGCAACTTGCAGAGTTATGGACAAAACGTAGGAGAACAGCAGTAAATAAGGTCGGTCAGACAGCCAGGGCAGATGCAATGAGATGAATGGTCGCCTCCATTGTAACTATTCCATAACTCAAAAGTAATCAAAGCCAATAGTAAATAGGGGTTGCACACTGATGCTGTTACAACTGAAGTGGAATCGGAGATGGAACTGGATTGAAGTCAAATTGATTATTATTGATGTTGTAGTGACCAGTTTGTTGTAGACAGTACAAGTGAACAAGGAGGAGTGTTTAGAGTGGGTAGATGCCAGTTTGCAGTTTGTTATCAAAATAGTGTAATTTGGTGACATAGGTATAAACTGTTGGATTGAGCGTGGATCAGGGAGAGGACACCATGTATTGGAAAGCAGGACTGTTGAAGATTTAATGAGATATAAATAAAGGGTAAAATGAAGCAAAAACAATTAAAAAGCCAGCATAAACAACCAAAGTCAGGGGTTAAAAAATATTGACTAGAGAAGGAAGAGGAAGACAACAGGGAAAAGAAGAACAGGAAGAAGGCCAGATTAAAAGAAAAGCAAGAAGTAATGGTAGGGCAAGTATGGGAACTATGGTAAACATATGGAAGCTAAGACAAGAAAGGGCAGTTGCTGATGCAGCTTGAAACATTTGGTAGTACTTCCCTCGTTACACCATTCATCACCTCACAGATTAAGAAAAAAATCAATGTAGAAGATGTTTGAGTGACAAAGTAAAATGAACAAGGTACAGAGAAATAAAATAACAGCAGCAGAGAAGGACCTTCAGATACATTGTGAGCAATGGTACAGATATTCAACTAATATTCAAAAAAATTAAAAAGCAGGAAATAAAACAAAATAAAACTCAAACATCATGAATAACTTTATTTCACACATTCTAAGACAGACTTAGCAATTTTTTTAAATTCACTCGTTGGATGTGGGCATTTCTGGCTAGGCTAGCATTTATTGCCCACCCCTAATTGATCTGCAGAAAGTTAAGAGTCAATCACATTGCTGTAGGTCTGGAGTCATATCTAGGCCAGACCAAGTACAGATGACAAATTTTGTTTTCTGAAGAACATTAGTGAACCAAATGAGTTTTTCTGACAACCAACAACAGTTCTACCGCCATCATTAGACCCTTAATTCCAGATTGTTTATTAATTCAAATTCCACCACCTTCATGGCAAGATTTAACACCAGGTTCCCAGAACATTAGCTGAGTTTCTGGATGAACAGCCTAGTGATAATACCACAACAGCCTCCCTCAAAAAAATATTTTTTGATTTCTCCGAACTTATTTCAGAAGTTTTAGCAAATCACCAAAACATACTGCTACTAAATGTGTGTGGCATCACTAGTCAGTTAATCAAAATTCACAAAGTAGTTAACACCAACTACCTAGGATCAATACCTCTTTTCCTCAGTTGGCTCAATCTGTTCAGCTTCTGAATGAGATTCATGGTCTGGCACCTTTTCCACTGTCTCACTCCTATTGCAGTAAGAGCAACAGAAAAGAAGAAAACAAACCACAAAAGCTACATCACTGACACAATTAAAGGGAAAAGGAATCTAACTAGAGGAGGATATGCAAAATAGAGAGCAAAATATTCTAATTGGAACACAAGACAACAACCTACTTCCTATATATATTTTCCTAAAAGAACACGCTTTTAGAAAGTTGTTACTTAGTTAAGCAGCTATTTATCTGCAGTTGTTATATGCTGGAGGGTCACAATGACATTAATATAAATTTATTACAGCAGTTATTGTATTTCACCATATAATTCACTGTTGGAAATAGTCCCAAGGATGTAGCCTCAGGAAAACAGTAAAGGCACTTTCATATTCACTGGAACAAACAGGAGTTGAGTCAATTTTGCTGTTTCAGAAACAAAGGCTTCTGGTGACAAAACTTGTTCAAGCTCTAAGGCCTCTGAGTTTTAAAACTTACCATAATGATTTGGAATGTTGTGTTATTCATGCCTGCAGATTCTGTGTTTTAAGATTATTTTCATACTTTATCAAACAAGTACTCGTATTTAAGTCTCCTTCGCACTACATGTGATGCACATTTAAAGTTACAGATGATGCATAAAATGAAATGAAAAAGACAAATTAATGCTGGCTCATCTGTACAAAGTACTGCTGTTGGTACCTCCTATTTTTCATCACCTTTTCATGGATGGGGCAACATTTAAAACATATCACAAGTATTGGGATAGAAAAGCTTGAAGACGAGAATATTAACGTCACCTCATGGAATACTGCAAAAAGCAAGCAAAAATTGATCTTGGAGTTTCCTAGAGTTCAAATGACTTTCCTCATGGAAAAAAGCATTTTCCTGGCAAAAATATATATTTTTTAATTTATTCATTTTATGGGATTAAGGTATCATTGGCTGTCCAGTATTCATTGCCCTTGTGAAGCTGGTGATGAGCTGCCTTCTTGAGCCACTGCAGTCTACCTGCTGTGGGTTGACCCACAATGTCGTTACAGAGGGAATTCCAGAATTTTGACACAGTTACAGTGAAGGAAAGGCAATATATTTCCAAGTCAGCATTTTGAGCGGCTTGGAGGAAAACTTGAAGGTGATGGTGTTCCCTCATATCTGCTGCCCTTGTCCTTCTAGATGGAAGTGGCCATCGATTTGGAAGGTGCTGTTTGAGGATCTTTGGTGAATTTTTGCAGTGCATCTCGTAGATAGTGCAGAGTGTCGGTGGCAGATGTAGTGCCAATCAAGCAGGCTGCTTCACCTGGAATGGTGTCAAGCTTCTTGAGCGTTGTTGGTGCTGCACTCATCCAGGCAAGTGGGGAGTAAAAGACTTGTGCCTTGCAGATAATGGATAGGCTTTGGGGAATCAGGAGATGAATTACTCGCTGCAGTAATCCTAGCCTCTGACCTGCTCTTGTAGTCACTGTGTTTATGTGGTGAGTCCAGTTGAGTTTCTGACCAATGATAACTCCCAGGATGTTGACAGTGGGGGGATTCACTTTATTTATTAAAGATTACATTCCAAAACATTTTAAATTGGACATTATGAGAAATGCAATAACAACAACGTTTTTCCATTGAATATGCTGCTTTCTTAATCACCTCAATCCAATTGCAACACACATGACATTTATTACATCCATTTAATGACAAGCATAGGTTTCTGTAACATGCCAGCCCTTTAGTATGTTACAGCTGAAAGGCCTTTCCCCATTGCAATGGCTGTCCTAAGTGTGTCCCTTAAAATCTAGAAAGTTTCTGGAGGCCTGTAAAAGTCTTCTCAAAACATTATCAAAAATTGCAAAGGTTTCGGGGGCAGGGTAATAAGAATCCATAGCCAGGATGAAAGGAAAAGTACAGGACCTGCAATGTGTTGGCAGAAAACCAACAGTCCAGTCTCACACTTAGTCTCTGCTTTGGTGGTTGCTGAAATTGAGACAATGTGGCATCTTACTATGTCGTTATACAGCATATAAGTCATATTGAGACTCAGGTAAAGAGTGGTCAGGTATTTGAAACATGGTCA
>JAHRHZ010000051.1:575645-614598 GCA_024137785.1 Ginglymostoma cirratum
CCTCAGATGACATGTCCATCCTTGGCCTCCTGCAATGCCACAGTGATACCACCCGAAGGCTGCAGGAACAGCAAATCATATTCAGCCTGGGAACCCTGCAACCCAATGGCATCAATGTGGATTTCACAAGCTTCAAAATCTCCCCTCCACCCAACCGCATCCCAAAACCAGCCCAGCTCATCTCCACCTCCCTAACCTGTTTTTCCTCTCACCCCAAGCCACACCCCCATCTCCTATCTACTAACATCATCCCGCCCCCTTGACCTGTCCGTCCTCCCTGGACTGACCTATCTCCTCCCTAACCCCCTACCTACACTCACCTTTACTGGCTCCATCCCCGCCTCTTCGACCTGTCTGCCTCCTCTCCACCTATCCTCTCCTCTATCCATCCTCTATCCGCCTCCCCCTCTCTCCCTATTTATTTCAGAACCCTCTTCCCCTCCCCCATTTCTGATGAAGGGTTTAGGCCCGAAACGTCAAGTTTTCCTGCTCCTATGATGCTGCTTGACCTGCTGTGTTCATCCAGCCCCATGCTTGTTACCCTGGAATGTTATCCAGGTCTCTGGATTAACAGTCTAGCGATAGTACCACTAGGCCATTTGCCTCCCCTATGATCACCCTATCATCACCCCTCCTAATGTCTCCTTCTCCTCAGAATCCATTTTTACTGCTATTTCTCTGTGATGTTTAGAGAAATAATTGGTATTTAAGGAACTTGAGTATTGCTGAAAAAATACACACTTTGTTAAACCTACAACAAAAAATATAGATGAGCAAATAGTTAAACAAAAGTTATTTAGTGCCAAGACCTACAAACTACACAGTCAAATACCAAAGCATATTTGCAATTAATCAGGTGAATGTATCAATTCAATTTTCTCATTTATATGGCAATAGGACACTGACTATGCAGGTTAAGTTGACAGGTAGAACTAGTGAGATTTATGCATTACTGTCAAAAGCGTCTTCTATGGATTGTGACACAATAATTAAAGAGATTTGATGCATATAAGTTAGATCCTGAGGCATAGAGGGAATAGTTTTGAAAGTTTCAGAAGCACAACATGTCCAGCATACAGCAACAGAGATGGAACTTTCAGTTATCTAATTACATTAAGGTGGTGATATGGAGCTGGTTAATTTGACCTAAAGTACCTGTCAGTATCAGTGGAAGGTTGCTGGATTTCTATCCTTGGGCAAGCTGCTCTTCTGTGTGCTAAAGAAATCTGGCTGTTTAGTCAATAAATAAAATGAGACACACTGTTAGCACAAAACGAATACAAACTTACTTAAGTAGCAAAATGGGCTTTCATTTTCTCTACATATGGTATGAGAAAAAAGATTATCTTTTAACAAACTATTAACCTTCATGAATGAATTAATTGAACAGCTAAAATCATTTTTTTGTAAAAGGTCAATACTTATCTTATTCTATTGCATTTTACATTGAAATACCGTTGCACAGAATATAGAAAGGTTATCGGATACTAATTTACTGATAAGTTATTTTCCATCAAACTTGACTTTTAGATGTCTCATTAAGGAGTGCTGCAACAGAACGACATTTCATGGGACAGATATGTCATCATTGCCATCTCAGCTAGTTTGGCATGAGGTGGGGCAGAAAGGTAAGAATTGTGAAGAATGGGAGTAAAATCAAGAAGGCAGACCAATCTCTCCATCTCTTGGAATCATACAAAAACAATGCAGCTTAATCCTGGAAGCAACTTATCTTAGACCTACTGACTGTGCACTTCTGCTTGGAACAACAGAAGGGCGGAATTGGATTTTGTTTTAGAAAGAAAAAAGCTAAGACAAAAATTTACAGTGCTGATGATAAATGGAATTTTATTCACGTAATTAACCTTACTCAATACTCAAGTTTTGTTGTTAAGCAAAAATAGTTACACCATTGTTTAGTATGACATTTCCGTATAAGATGACCATCTGAAAAATTAATTTTACTTCAGCTCTGCATGCAGGTGACACACATACAATGCTGCCTGAGTAATTCTTTCAAAAGGATTACAAGGTGGAATTTTCCTTCATTATAATTTCAGTAACTGCTAATATTGTTTGCTTTTCTTGGTGAAATAACACATGGTCATGGTTAGTACCAGGTTTCTCAAAGGGATTGTAGCAACTCTCACCAAGTTATATACTTTATCACTATTATGCCCTTCTTATCAATAGGTTGAATTATCAGTAAATGCTCAACTAACAAATATGTGAAATGGTGCAGTTCAATACGTGCAAAAACAGAGGATGCTTATTTCTTTCTCCATGTTCCTATTCCAATTATCTCCTGAATATGTTAAGAGGATTGTGCTTCCACAAGCATCAGGCTTCCTCCACTATTTCACTTAAGCAGGCATTCTTTATGAGTGAGTTCAGAGGGTCAATGTTATAAGGTTGGTTGTCTAGCTCTTGACGTTAACGCACCACCCTGCTCCCTGGCCAACATCTGTGTCTCTGGTTTGCTGCAGTGTTCCAGAGAAGCCCAACGCAAGCTGGAGGAACAACACCTCATTTTTCGCTTGGGGACCCTACAGCCCTCCGGACTCAAATTGAGTTCAATAATTTTAGGACCTAAATTCTCCCACGTCCCAGCCCCCTACCCCACACACCAGGCCTTGTTACCACATAGCCTGCCATTACACACTCCCTGTTGTTAGTCACTAACAGTCCCCATTAACAACTATTCACTCTTGCAGCCTGATTGTTAGCAACTCTTTTGTCTGTCCAACTGTCTTTCTCTCTCTTTGGGCTCTATCCTACCGTTTACTTCCTACCCCAACCACCTCTCTATTTTCTGCATATAAACTGACATTTTCCCAGCCACGATCAGTTTTGAGGAAGGGTCACCGCACCCGAAACGTTAACTCTGTTTTTTCCTTCACAGATGCTGCCAGACCTGCTGAGCTTTTTCAGCAACTTTGTTTTTGTTCCTGATTTACAGCATCCGCAGTTCTTTCCGTTTTTATTACAGGAAACTATAGGTTTGTTTATCTGAACTTGGTTTGTTGCAAGATTTTAGAGTTCATTATTGAGGCCGAGATTGTGGAGGACCTGGAAGTACATGTAAAATAGGGATGAATCAGAATCACTGCCTCATTCTCTGACCCAAGGGGAGGTCATCCCTGACAAATCTGTTATAACTCTTTGAGAAGGTAATGTGCAAGTTAGATAAAGCAGAGCCAGTGGATATGATCCATTGGTTTTCCAGAAGGTCTTTGACAAGGTGGCCGACAGGAGGCTGCTAAATAGGATAAGAGGTCATGGTGCTAGGGGCAAGATAACAGCATGGATAGAGTATTGGTTGACTGGCAGAAGACAGAAAGTAGGGATAAAGAAGTCTTTCTCAAGATGGCAGCTGGTGACTAGTGGAGTTTCACAGGGATGTGTGTTGGACCACAACGATTCATGCTATTTATTAACAATCTCGACGAAGGAACTGAGAGCATTGTTGCTAAGTTTGCAGATGACACAAAAATAGGTGGAGGGACAGCTAGAGTTGAAGAAATGGGAAGGGTACAGAAGATCTAGAATGGGCTAGGAAAGTGGGCAAAGAAGTGGCAGATATTGAAAAATGTAAGGTTATACACTTTGGTAGTCAGAATATACGCATAGATTATTTTCTAAATGGGAAAGACTTCAGATATCTGAAGCAAAAAGGGACTTGGGAGACAGAGTTCAGAATTTTCTTAAGGTTAACATGCAGGTTCAGGTGGCAGTTAGGATGGCAAATGCAATATAGGCATTCAATTAATGAGGGCTAGAATACAAGAATTGAGATGTACTGCTGAGGCTACATAGGGTTCTGATCAGACCATATTTGGAATATTGTGAGAAGTTTTGGGTCCCGTGTCTAAAGAAGGATGTGCTGGCATTGGAGGGACTCAGAGGAGGTTGACAAGAATGATCGCTGGAAATGAAAGGCTCGTCATGTGAGGAATGGTTGAGGACTCTCGGTCTGTACTCAATTGAGCTCAGAAGGATCGAAGAGATCTTACTGGAACTCACAGGACATTGGATACAGTGGACTTGGAAAAGATATTTCCACTAGGAGTGACTGGGACCTGGGATCACAGCCTCAGAGTGAAGGGACTTTAATACTGAGATGAGGAGAAATTTACTCAGCCAGAGAGTGGCTTACCTGCAGAACTTTGCTGCCAAGAGCTCTGGAGGCCAAGTCATTCAGTGTGCTTGAGAGAGAGATAGATAGGTTCTTGACTGGTAAAAAGATCCAGGATTACAGGGAGAAGGCAGGAGAATGGTGCTGAGAAATACATTGGCCATGATCGAATGGAGGATCAAACTCGATGGGTTGAATAGCCTAATTCTGCTCTTATATGTTATGGTATTATGGACTACAATATGCAGGGGACAAATCAATATATGTGGGAGAGACAACAGAGCATGGATGGGTAACAGGGATGTCGTTGACAGTGAGCAGGACTTTGGCTTCCAGGGGGGGACAGCGAACTATGTTCACCTCATATGGTTCAGTGAGTGAGGTATGGACAGTTGCAGTTGGAGAGGTGCAGACCCAGATTGGGTGGGGTCTTGAAGAATTGCCTATAGAGTTGACAGGGAGGACCATCAGGAAAGGGCTGATGATGATTAGGGGGCTGTCCTATAAGCAGAGGAGGAACCTGGATGTCACTGCCAGAGGAGGAGCCATTTTTGCCTTCCATGGTCCTGTAAATGACACATGCACAATGGAAGTGAAAATGGCTGTGCTCACATCCAGCGTGAGAGGGGTCGGGAAATCTGCGAGTTATACCTATATGGGGCTCTTCAAAGGGCAACAGCAGGAGATACACACCAAGACATTGAGGGCGAAATACAACTAAGAGCTTAATATTCTTTGTGACCCACAGGCATTAGTCTCCTTCATGCTTCCCAACTCTTTGGTATAAACCCTTCTGATCATTTCATGCCAGCTAACAGCTTAACGCTACTGATGCTGCTGATTAAATAACGCTGACTGTGCAACTGGGAAGATGAAGTCTCGTTGCCGAAACTGCAGGCTCTTGATTCTCACTCATTTCCTGTTCCTGAGGCAGCAGCTGCTGACTCTACAGCTTTGTCATTGGAACTAGCAATAAAAATGGGTGATTAAGTCTCTTCAAGGAAGCGTTTAGGCTAAACAGAGGGTTGCACAATTAGTTGACAATGAGGAGTATACAGACAATTTACAAATGTGACAACTGATTGACAGTAAAGCATCAGCTGTACCAGCAGGAGGCCACAGAAGGCCCCTAGGTCCATAGATGTAGAGGAAGCTGACCAGTAGTGGAGCACGTTGGCCTTGCAGATTTAGTTCGCTGACCACAAAGCATTTGTAGCCAAAGGGCCCAGACATGCTGTATGTATCCTTGTTAGAGATGTGCACCCTCATTGGCTTGGTCTCTCACAGGGCTGAAGGCAGGATGAAAGGTGAAGGTGTGAGGTTGGGGGAGAGATAGGGGTGAGGTGATGATTGGTGATGGTGGGAATCCACCTCAGGAATGACTGGAGAAGAGATTTTTGGGAGGTCCGTGTATGGTTCCTCCTCCAGCTGATGAGGCCCCAATTCCCTGTGAGGAAGGGACACCTGGAGTGATGTTAAAGTCCATCGCCCCTTGACACCATACTTTTTGAGCTGGGGACCAACGTTTGCAGCAATAGAGTAGAGTGTGTATATCTAGCAGACTCTGACATTGTAAGATCTGGCCGTCAGTGGCAGTTACCAGCCCATCCATGGAAGCAGTCAGATGCTTGCATCCGATTGGCAGCAGGATTCCCGTGGTGTGGCTGCAGTCTGGCAAATGTTTTGCTGCAGTGTCTATTGCCCCCAACAAACCTGCCTACTGATCCTGTTTCTCACTGTGCATTTGGAAGATGTCCTTGTTTGTTGAAACCACATGGTCCTCTTCTGCCTGGAGCTGTACAGGTGCCAGTCTCTGGCAGTCCTAGGAGTTCCAGCAGGCTGGGGCATGTATTGCTCAACCAGCTGTGGTGACATGCTCACCAGAAGATACTCCTGATTCTAATCTAGAAAACATCTCTCCTGAGTTTTTAGTATCTGGATTGGTGCTGGGGGTTGGGTGCATGAAGCAGCTTTGTTGATTGTTCCTTTGAGATATCCATAGGCTCATGCTCAGATAGTGAAGAGGGCATGTTTTGTGGAGCTGCCCCTTGAATCTGGCCCATATGGACATGGAGCTGGTAGCTGCAAGATACAAAAGAAAGAAAGTGCTGTGACCAAGGTCTAAAAGTTGCAGTACGTGAAAATGATATTGACCACAGGGTTAGTTGAGGGTTGCATGACAATGAAAAAGGATTCTTACTTGGTTGACAAGACATGGATGTGTCTCCTCAGGAGTGGCCCTGGTCCTGGCTGGCAAGGGCCAAGGTCCTCTCCTCATAGGTGCAAACAGCTGAATGTGGGGCATCTCACAATCCATCTGGCCCCTTACAGCCCAAGTGTGGGTCATTTTTGCTTGGAATGAAACAATGGGGAGGTTTGAGCGAGATGGAATTGAGTGGCACAGCTATTAATGCTGGCGCCGATGGGGAAAAGGCAGGGAATTATCCCGAAGGAGCTGGCAGGTTGCGCAGAGGCCAGACAGGATTAATGCTGTGGGGTATTTGTATGGGTGACAGTAACCAAGGAACGTCACTGCATGCAAATGCAAAAGTAGTAGAGCATGAGCGAGCTTGGGAAGACAGAGGCACTTACCCTGTCAAAACAGACAAGCTCATTGACACTCCTCATACACTGTTTGTTGTTCCTCCAAACTGTGGAGACTGCACTGACCTGGATGGTAACCCAGGACCAAGCTAGCAGGGTCTTGTCGTGTGGTACTCCCTGCTGGTCCTGGGAAAAATGGGTCATCCCATTTACCACGATCCCACAGTCCTGTCGACAAAGCAGGGTGTTCATCTCCTAATGTTTGCCAGCGCATCCACCAAAATGTGCGCAACCATGAAAGACAGCTCTGAAATGCAAGTAAATGTTTGGGTGTGCAATGTAAAGGTGATGCCAGTGCCAGGGAAATCAGTCTATTTCAGGATTTCCAGCCAGTGGCAAGTTTTCCCAATTATGGCAAGTAGGAGAATCCAACTATTACAAGAAAGCCGCCTTGGGATCAGGGCAGTTAGTTAATGAGGCACGTTTGGGATGATAGGTGTGAGAAAATTTGCTCGGCCTACTGGAGAGAAAAACTCTTCATGAAGCGCACTGAAAGTATAGCTAAGCCAAAATATGCTAAGATTTAGTGTTATTACCTTTATAAGGCAAATCTCGGAAAATGAGATTCAGTGGTTCATTCAAGGTAATTAAGGGAGTTAGTAAAATCAATTACAGGCATTCCAGATTACAAGAAGAAATCTGGTTATGTCACATCAACATGTTAAAACACTGCCAATGCAAAAATAATGGAGATGACAGAGACAGTGATGGCAAGGTAGAATGAAATGTAAACAATTATAAGACCATTATAATTATGCGGTCCCTTTCCGCATCTGTCCTGTCAAGCCCCTCAGAATCTTGTATGTTTCAATAAGGTCACCTGTCATTTGTCCAAACTATTCAAATAAAAACCGTCAGAACTGTGGATGCTGTAAATCAGGAACAAAAACAGAAGTTGCTGGAAAAGCTCAGCAGGTCTGACAGCATGTGTGAAGAAAAATCAGAGTGAACGTTTCGGGTCTGGTGACCCTTCCTCAGAACGTCCTCAGAGCCACTGACAAAAAATTTTTTAGGCTTGACATCAATAGTAAGAAAACTGCAAGGACAGCAGATGCATGGAAAAGCTGCCATCAGCAATATCCTCAACATACCATAGACCTTTCTGACTTAGATGTATATTGCTGTTCCTTCACTGTTACTGGGTAAAAATCCTAAAACTCTCTTTCCAACAGCATCATGAGGCTCCGTATGCCCAGAAGACCACAGTGGTTCAAAGCTGCAGCTTATCACCATCTTCTGGAGGGCAATTAGCTATAGGCAATAAATGTTATACTAGCTAGTCATATCCATATTGCATTAATTTTTCTTTAAAATGTGATTATTTGTTGACTTTTCACAAGAATTGGTCTTACATCTGAAGTAATTAAGAATGCATGCCCTAGTTTCAAGTGTACTTAGTTCAGTGGGGGAACGGACGGAGTTCACATTTTGATTTATGTGAATACAACTTAAATAGGGATCATTTATCTTTGATGCTGTTACTGAACAAAAGCTGGTTTTGTTTTTAAAACAGGCTGAACACTCAACAAGATATGAAATTTGGAATGGGTTTAATGAATGAGAATTTACTGCGTATCAAGTGTGTTTGAGCTCTATTAGCTTGTTAATTTTTTTTCCCCTGACATCTTCCCATAATGGATACAAAGCATGTGACTATGGATGTGGCAAGGACAGCAGATGCATGAATTGGAATCAGGAGCTGGGGAGTACAGGTTGGTTGGAGCATGACGAATTGTAGAATATCGAAGATGGGGGGATGGGAAACGGGATTGTTGGTAAGCCAAATGGAGGGCCTAGCATCTCCTAAAGTTACTGGGACAAAATTCTTGAAAAATGAGACATTATAACCAGTCCATTGGAATACTCTCATTGGGCCAGGTTGCCTGATTGCCATCTCTAATCTATCTCGGGGGTCAGTTTTCAAAATCAATCCAGCCCCTGCCCCATCTCTCTGGAGCTAAAATTGCATGTCCTTTATATCAAGGAAGCTCTGCGGAATTTGACAATCTCTTGGTTTGACCCAATCACTTCAGAAAGAGAAATATGGTCAAAAATGTTAAAGGGAGTTGAAAGGACTGGTGGCAAATATTCAGTGTCCATGAGGAAGGTTAATGAAACACAGGCAGGAAGATCTTGCAGAAGGGCTGAGGCTGCCAATATAACAACAACTTAGGAAATAATGTGGCTGAGTGCTGCCAAGTGACTCAATGTAAAGGTCTCTATTCTTCCCCATCATAGAACAATACTTTTAGAAACTAGCGTACATTCCGATATTTCCTAGAACATCCTTCCTGTTGCTTCCATAAAAGAGATGACCCATTATCTAGTGCTAAATCTAAGGCATCCAAGACAGGAACTTCCATCCACTAGTCAGTCTGAAACTAACCAATGAGAAACCTAATTCTCTCCTCCCACAAGCATCTTTATAACTGATGTAACAAAAGTATTCCCTGATAAATTTCCCAGAAGAAATTCTGATGTATTACAACAAAGCATAGTTGCTGTTAAAGAAATGGAGAACAATAATACTTAAGAGTTGCAGTCTGCATTGACATGAACTTATTTTCAATTATCTGAAACACGAGGGAATAAATCGGCTCAAAGTTCTTTTGCTAAAATGCTTTCCCCACTTTTGAAAGTGCCAATTCATTTTGCAAGAATCATTGATAAGTAACATGAAAGATCAAGTGGATAGTGTAATTTTTCACATTGTAAAATATGGGTCAAATGACTTTGAATTGATTTAATGTCAAATAACCACTAGTAACATTATTATTTCAAATGATTGACCATTGGGATTTGCAATAGAATGTTAAACACTAGGCCAGCATAAGAAAATTGAATGTACAATAATTACTTAGTTGGAATAGGTATACAGCAGTAATCTTGTTCCTGAGGCTACCATTATAAATTACTGAAAGAGTGAATTGAGGGTTCAGAAGTCACTTGGGCCTCTTGATGTTCCAGTCCATGTGTTATTCTATGTTGGAGAGGTTCTTGTCTCTGTTTACAGCACAATGGAGATTTTTATTGTCTCAGTTTCCTGTTATGACCTAATTTTCTGCATGATAATCTCTGAACTAATCTTAACACAGCAAAGCCTGGATGATTTGCAAAATAAAATGCAGAATAAATTCAATTTGCGAAGGGAGCCAGCTCTTAGACAGCAGCTGATAAATTTGAGAGGTGCTGAAAATGGTGTGAAATGGGCATTGTGATACAATCACATGCCCAAAGACATTACCTTGGGTTCACTCGGTCTTTGGACTTCAAAAACATTTTATAAAAACCCAGAGAGCTACATTAGTTGGTGACTATCTTGAAGGAGCCTGGTTTAGACCTAAAGATATTTGTTTTACTTTGACCAAGCCAGCCCACAGGTACATCCTAAGGAGATTTGACATTTTAGCAAGCCCAGGTTAGCAGTAGCCTGCAGCATTATTGTTGAGTCAGGTAACAATAACAGAAACAGGATAAAATACTATTATATGTAAATAAAGCATCATAACTTAATTCTTCACCTTTCTCAAGTTGGAGAAGACGTCTTGTGTAATGAAAGCAGGGTGACGATTAATATCATGAACCATGTTAAACATTGTACACCCTTCATATCAAAAGTGTTCACAGTCTCACTGCAAAAAGCTAACATGATGGGAAGAATACATTTAATAGATCCAGAATGGTAATGCAATCATGTTCTAAAGGGTACCCTGTTTACTTTCTTGCAAGGTTTATGGAAAGAACAGCCACCAATGTGTAGGGATGATTATATATGTGTTCCTTTGTTCCTTCTCCTTCAATCCCAGAAAAGCTGTTCTCACCTTGCCCTTTGTATAAGTTACACAAATGAAAGCAGTCCACAAACTTTAGAATTGATTCTCACAACACTTCACTGTAACACTCCCTCACACTACGTTAAGCATCCAATTTGCCAGAAGATTGGATGGGAGTCTATCATGCTAATGACAGACTCTATTGGCCTACAGTACATCACTTGTCTTACCTATAGTGCTCTGTCGTTCCATTGACTATAGTATGATTAGACCATGCACTGTGACTTCCACTATTGTACCATCTTCCGAAAAGCACAGTAAAACAAACTGAATGTTAGAAGCACACCACATAGTTCCTTTGGAGCAACAACATTTGACAGCTCAGATAATATTCGATAATAAAGTGACAAACTGTTAGTTTCATTCCTGCTCCAACCACTGGGTATCGAATTGAATCTCCCTGTAACTCCCTGCTGGTAAACCCTACATCCTCACCTACTCATCTTTCATCCTATCCTTCGTCAACCCACCTGCCACTCTATCCCCTCACTAACCCAGCTGGCATTCTAACCAATCACTCAAACAGGCTACTCTCGCCCCGATCCACTTACCTGTTCATTGTAGCATGTCAAAGTGTCTTTGGCCTTTTAAGCCTCACCATACAGCAGTTACTGCTGTAAAACAGGGGATGTAGAATCAAAATCCCTGTAGTGTGGAAGCAGGCTATTCAGCCCATCGAGACCTCACCTTTCTGAAACAACCTTTCTGAATCTATCCTGTCAAGTCCCCTCAGAACTTTGTATGTTTCAATGAGGATTAGACTTATTCTTCTGAACTCCAATAATACTGCCTTAAACTACTAAACCTCTTCTAATAAGAAAGTCCCAGCAAACCTGTTCTGGGCTGCCTCCAATGCCAGCATATCACTCCTTAGATAAGGGACGAAAATTGCTCACAGTTTTCCATCTGTGATCTACTACCTCGTATAGTTTTAGTAAAACCTCTTTACTTTTATTAGCTTTCACTTAAGAAAATCCCTCCACACCCAGGATCAAACTGGTGAACCTTCTAAGGTTCAAATTAGGTAGCAAGATAAACCCTGGTAGTCGCTCAGTGACATCTGGTGTGGTTTGCTCACACAAATGGATACTCCATGGTTCAAAAAAGGGCTTTCCATTGGTAATGACCACTTAGGCAATATCAATGTCATTGGTTCTGTATGATCTCCCCAACACCCACCCAATCGTCAAGGGTGAGCTGCCAAAACATAATATGTCTCCCCACCCAAGCTCCCTCACATCTCTTTGAAATACCTTCCCCCTGAAGCTGCAGCAAGGGCTAACACTATCAGTGAATCCGCTGAAGACCCATGATTGATCTGGTAGTTATCATGTTAACCCTTAACTAGATGGAGACTCTGACAGTGACAGCTTAATTGGTCACAACAAGCAAAATGTCATCTGTGTCCCTTTGCTGGCCAGCTCAGGGTAAGGTTCCAGTTCAGCTTCAGTTAACAGCAATTCACCATCACCAATTCATCTTAGGTGTCTACAATGTTGCACAAGTAGGAATATTTGTGTATATTTCTAGATCAAGCAAAACACTTATAATTTAATTCACAATATTTAAGGAATCAATAATACACCAAATCTTGCAAGAAACAAATACAGAAAAACACTTCATGATATTGTATCAGAGATAGTAGGAGCTGCAGATGCTGGAGAATCTGAGATAACAAGGTGTAGAGCTGGATGAACACAGCAGGTCAAGCTGCATCAGAGGTGCAGAAAAGCTGACGTTTTGGGCCTAGAACCTTCTTCAGAAATGGGGGAGGGGAAGGGGGTTCTGAAATAAATAGGGAGAGAGAGGGAGGTGGACAGAAGATGAATAGAGGAGAAGGTAGTGGAGAGGAGACAGACAGGTGAAAGAGGCTGGGGTGGAGCCAGTAAAGGTGAGTGTAGGTGGGGAGTTAGGGAGGGGATAGGTCAGTCCAGGGAGGACGGACAGGTCAAGGGGGCGGGATGAGGCTAGTAGGTAGGAGATGGGGGTGGGGATTGAGGTGAGAGGAGGGGAGAGGCGGGAGGAAGGACAGGTTAGCGAGGTGGGGACAAGCTGGGCTGGTTTTGGGATGCGGTAGTGGGAGGGGAGATTTTGAAGCTTGTGAAGTCCACATTGATACCATTGGGCTGCAGGGCTCCCGAGTGAAATATGAGGTGCTGTTCCTGCAACCTTCAGGTGGCATCGTTGTGGCACTGCAGGAGGCCCAGGATGGACATGTCGTCTGAGGAATGGGAGCGGGAGTTGAAATGATTTGCGACTGGGAGGTGCAGTTGTTTAGTGCAAACTGAGCGTAGGTATTCTGCAAAGCGGTCCCCAAGCCTCCGCTTGGTTTCCCCGATGTAGAGGAGGCCACAACGGGAACAGTGGATACAGTATACCACATTAGCAGATGTGCAGATGAACATCTGCTTGATGTGGAAGGTCTTCTTGGGGTCTGGGATGGGGGTGAGGGGGGAGGTGTAGCACTACCAGCGGTTGCAGGGAAAAGTGCCGGGTGTGGTGGGGCTGGAGGGGAGTGTTGAGCGGACAAGGGAGTCACAGAGGGAGTGGTCCCTCTGGAAAGCAGATAAGGGTGGGGAGGGAAAAATGTCTTTGGTGGTGGGGTCGGATTGCAGATGGAGGAAGTGTCGGAGGATGATGCGTTGGATCCGGAGGTTGGTGGGGTGGTACGTGAGGGCAAGGGGGATTCTGTTTTGGTTGTTATTGCGGGGTGGGGGTGTGAGAGATGAGTTGTGGGAAATGCAGGAGACATGATCGAGGGCGTTCTTGACCACTGGGGGAGTGGGGGGTGGGGAGTTGCGGTCCTTGAAAAACGAAGCCATCTGAGATGTTCGGGAGTGGAATGCATCATCCTGGGAGCAGATGTGGCAGAGGTGAAGGAATTGGGAATAGAGGATGGCATTTTTGCAGGAAGGTGGGTGGGAGGTGGTGTATTCTAGGTAGCTTTGGGAGTCGGTGGGCTTGAAATGGATATCGGTTTCCAGGTGGTTGCCAGAGATGGAAACAGAGAGGTTCAAGAAGGAGAGAGAGATATCAGAGAGGTCCAGGTGAACTTAAGGTTGGGGTGGAAGGTGTTGGTGAAGTGGATAAACTGTTCAAGCGCCTCATGGGTTGTACTTTTGTTTTACAAACCATTCAGAAGTTAATTTTTAAAAACAGTTACAAATATTACTGTGTCATTGCTACTAGGCTGTGCATGAAGTTACAGTTATAACATAGATACAACTTCCCAGCCATGGCCATGAGGGAGGTGAGACACTCTCTTTAAATATATGCAGCTTAAACTATAATGTACCTGTCTAGATGATGGGCAGTGCCACCATCAAAGCAAACACTGGGTACTCTCCTCTGTTGCCTAATCCTCCTGATGGAGAAGTACAGAAACAAAAAACAAGTGGCAATGCATTTAAAACAGAGGCACACAAAGAAAAATTATATGTAGCAAACATGATATATGAATTAGATGATCAAAAACTGGAAGTTTTTAACACTTTCAATTGCCAACACATATATATAGTACATAAGAAGCAGATTGCATTCAAACGTTTTTGCACAATGAAGTTATTGACAAAAACTACAAGATATCTACCATTACACAGATTTTTTTCCTTCACAGAAAGGATTAGGAAAAATGACAAATGTTTAACCTGTTAACAATGTAAGCTTTTATATATGATCATGTTTTCAACTGTGATTCAGGATGAAATATCAGAAAATATCTGTCATTTCCCATATCTTGGAGGGAATTTATTCCAAAATCTGACATTGATTAAGAGATACACCAACATATCCAATGTACTGGTTTAGATTATGGTGAATTGTGACATTAGGTCCAACAATATGCTCAAAACCTATGAAACAGATGTTTCCTTATTGTGTTGAAATTTGGTCAATTTGTGATGTTATATCAAGGCCTCAAAACATCAACATCACATTAGAAAAGTATTGCCCATGAAATGGAAAGACACAAAACTGCTTAAAGATGGTGTTAAAACCCTTTAATAAGTAAAAACAGTCACTGAGGGAGAATACTGAAAGAAACAGAAACAGGGTAGTGCTGGAACCAACAACGAACCATTACCAGCTGACAACTGATGCCTGCACAGTAGGACAATCTGAAGTCAAAGACAGAGCTCTTTAGCCTACTGGGAATCCACATCAAACACTAATATATCAGACTTAAACAGAGTCATTTACAAGGAAGAAGTATCCTTGAGACAAAGGACTGCAGTTGGTATTGCTGGCTATTTCAATGGAGCTCAATGTAAGTTTGAGGAACCACACACCATCTTCGAATAAGCATTTTGTAGCTTTTGACTCTCATGTGCAATACTGGATACGATCATTTCAGACCCCATTTTTGTTCGCTTTCTCTTGGCAAGTTTTGTTTTCACTTTCAATTTTCTCTTGCTTTTGGTTAGCAGCTATTCTTCATTCTGCCATTCATACCTTCTCTAGATGAACCTGTTGCTTCTTTACATGTCCAATTCCCATTAGTCCTGTACTACCAACTCAATAGTTATTTAATCCGTTTGCCTTCTACCCAATCACAGAACTTCCTTTTTGTCATTTTTCCCATGGCACTTGCTGAAAATGTGTCGAATTTATAACCTGTCCCAGTTATGATGAAAGGCCAGAAACCTGAAAAACTGCATGGAATTCTGTCATAATGAGAAGTTCTGATGTTGGAACACAAATCTGTGGCATGGCTGCATGATGAGTGCAGAAGGGGAGGAATTTTTCAAGGGTGACTAACAGGGAAGCAGGCAGGTGGGATGGTGAAATACTAGCATGTTAGAAGCAGATGTCATATGTAAAGGGAAGCAGCACCCTGCTGCAAACTAGTACAATGCAGGAAACAAGAGGTTGGATAAGGGTAGTGACTGTCAGTGCTGGAAATGCACGTCATTTTAAGGCTCAAACAGATCAGCTCGAGAGTACACTGACAGTAATGCTCATTGGACTTTTGTATTATAAAAGCTGAGCCCTTGTGGTGCAGTGGAGTGTCCCTATCCCTGAGTCAGAAGGTCCAGCTTCAAGACTTATCTGCTCCAGAGGTGCATCACAAAACATCTGAACAGATTAAAAATGTTTACATTTGGGGTTCTTGTGGCACAGTGACACTGTTCACACTGTGAAGAATAACAGACCTAGGTTCAAGTCCCAAATGTTCCAGATGTGTGTATTAAATTGTCTGAATAGGTTGGTTAAAAATATCTAAGAGTTGAGTGCTTTCGCAGTGGGACACTGCCTTCTGGACAGGGAGAGTTTCCAAAAGGCAAAGGTGAAAACTGATGTTTGCACTATATGATGAATTTATGATAAAACCTTTTTCAATCTTGGAAAGTCTTATGCTGCTGAATTCACCATTTGGATATCAGTGTACAAAATATGGTTGCAGAGGTTTAAACTTGATCTCTTCAGATGTCAATATAAAGAAAGCATTCCTATTTCTAACAAGTGGCAAAGCTCCCAATAGATATTTAAAGTGAAATGGCTGAGTCATACTGCACTATCATGAATGATGTCTACTCACTGTAGTTTTTGAAGACAGATCCATATAAGCAGTGGAAGAATAAAGCAGAGATGTAGATTGGGTCACTTCGCTAAGCAAGAAGCAGAAAGGTATGGCTTTGGCTCTATCCTTACTAAGCAGGAGTAAAATAAGAAATAAAGGGCAGAATCTTACAGACACTGACGTGGACCATTGCAAGATGTGCGGCAGAAATGTATAATAAGTCCATCAAAGCTCAACTCTTTGTATGCAACTAACGCCATCTTTTATGCTTTTTACAAGTGGCATGGCAAGGTCGTCACAAGGGAGAGGCAATATGCCAACTGACAGTGATTACTGCTTGTTAAATGATCAATCTGCCACATTAATATTCAGACTTTTTTTGTTACCAAACTTGCCAAACAACCACGATGTCAGTAAGACTTGACACAAAAAGCAGAGTGCGCATCTGGCAGATTCAGGTCATCACGTAGTCTCAATAACCTTAGCGTTGGGCACTAGACACTAACATCTCAGGGCATGCTCCATGTTAAACAGCCAAACACACAGCACATCGTAGGCAGTTGAATTTGACATATGGCACCTGTCATGGCACATCTCTGATCCACTTATACTACTCTTCTGCATTTTAGTGCTGCATCGGCAACTACCATTATAATGCCGCAGCAAGAACATGCAACCAGCTCATGACCTGGGCCAGGCTGAATCTCCAGGCACTGTCATAGTGCTCACTCACTCAGAGCCTACCTACAGCATCCCCACTTTGACCTTTTGTAATTCCCCCCTCAGCCCGAGACACCGGTCTCATAGTGCTGGTGTCTTGCCTTGCTATGTTATTTAGCACAGACACAAAGCCAGGAAGCTTGTCATGTTTGTCAGCAGGCCTGTCAAGTCAAGGGGGATAGCTTTCAGTCAGGGGTTCCCAGCACAGGCAGTAAAGGGCAACCTCTGATACCAGTGCTAGGTCTGCTCTAGGCAGTCAGAATCAGGATCCTCTCCACATAACTAAGAATGGTTATTTGCTGGGTAAGAAAGCATCTAAAACTTTAACTTGTGAGAACGTGCAATTTTAAAATGCTACAGCCATGACCTTTGATCAGGTTTATCATCAAGGGGTGTATGGAAAGAGTTGCCTAATTAAGAACTGGCTGAAACAGGATTTCTCATTACTGACTCAGACAAGCACTGTTTTTTTGGATTGGATATATACAAGTAGACAACTTAAGTGTGACTTACATTAGACTACTGATGTTGAGTGTTCCAAGAAGATCATAGAATAGATCATAGATCATAGAATCCCTACAATGTGGAAACAGGCCCTTCGGCCCAACAAGTCCACATCCGCCCATCCCCCAATCGCCACATCTCTGAACACTACGGGCAATTTAGCATGGCCAATCCACCTGGCCTGCATATCTTTGAACTGAGAGAGGAAACCGGAGCACCCGGAGGAAACCCACGCAGACATGCGGAGAATGTACAAACTCCACACAGAGTCACCCAGCGATGGAATTGAATCCAGGTCCCTGGCACTGTGAGGCAACAGTGCTAACCACTGAGCCACCATGCCACCCTGTCCAGCAAAGAAAGGGAAAAAGATATTTGGTTGGTTTTCGCCAATATAAAGCAGCAGACAGAGTAGGATTGGAGTATTTCTAATCTTTAATGTTAAGTCTTTAGTTTCTGCTTAGATCGCCATGTTTCTTTTTTCAGGTCATAAAGGACATCATCATTGGGTCATAAAACAAGTGGCTACTGTGATGATCGATGTGTTGGTCTTAATTTTCCAAACTCCCTTTATTTAGGGACATCCTCATTAGGTATGAATATAGTGAATGTATCTCCCTTACTCAAAAAGGGAAGGAGACAGAAAACAGCAACCTACACGCCAGTTAGCTTAACATCTGTTGTAAGGAAAATGTTAGGAGCTATTACTTAATAAGTTATAGTAGTGCATTAGGATAAGTTCAAGATAATGAGGTAGAGTCAACATGATTTGTGAAAGAGAAATCATGCCTGACCAATCTTTTAACTTCCTTGAGGAGGTATGTGCTGGTGATGAAGGAGACCTGGATGTACTGTACTTAGGTTTACAGATGGCATTCGATATGTTTATTGTGAAAATTACAAGCTCACGGTGTAGTATGAGCATATTAGCACGGACGGAAGATTGGCTAGCCAACAAGAAGCAGAAAGCAGGCATAAAAGGATTTTTGTTTCAGGTTGGTGAGATGTGATGAGTGGTGTGCAACAGGAATTAGTACCGGGGCCTCAACTGTTTACACTTTCTATAAATGACAGATGAAACGATTGAAGGTATGGTTGCCAAATTTTCTGACAACACAAAGATAGGTAGGAAAGTAAGTTGTGAAGAGGATGCAGCAAAGTTACAGAAACAATACAGATAATTTGTCAGCAGGCAAAAATCACAAGTGGAGTATTATGTGGGAAAATATGAAATAGCAGGAAGAATAAAAAGCACATTATCTAAGTGGTGAGAGTTTACAGACCTCTGACAGGCAGTGGAATATGGGTGCCATTGCAAAATGTTAGTTCACAGATACGTACAGAAAGTAATTAGGAAAGCTAACAGAATGTTATCATTTATCACGAGGGAAAGTGAATACAATAGCAGGGACATTATGCTTCAGTCAAACAGGACATTATTGACATCACACCTGGAGTACCATCCACAGTATTAGTCACCTCACTTAAGGAAGGATGCAAATGTGTTGGTGGCAGTTCAGAAAAGGTTCACTAGAATAATACCTAGAATGGGTTGAAAGCTTGGACAGGTCAGGTTTGCATCCATTGGAATTTAAAAGAGTAAGGGATAACTTGACTGAAACATAAACGCCTGAGTGGGCTTGACAGGTTAGATGTGGAGAGAACATTTTCTCTTATGGGAGAATCTAGAACTAGGGGTCACTGCTTAAAAATCAGGGGTCATCTATTTAAAACAGAGAAGAGGCTAATTTTCTTCAGAGGTTTATGCGTCTTTGCGACCCTTTTCCTGAAAAGGCAGAGAAACAGAGTCTTTTGAACATTTGTTAGGCTGAAGTGCATAGATTCTTGCTGAGCAAAGGGTTGAAAGGTTGTGAGGGGTAGGCACGAATATGGTTTTTTTGGCACAGCAGGCTCAAGGGGCTGACTGGCCTATTCCTGCCTCTGATTCATATGTTTGCATACAAGGGGAGTTTGGTTGAGGAGAAGGCAAGGTCAAGAACTGTCTTCACATTTATGGTTATTTATAATATTGTTTATTACATATCAGGTTTAAATAATAGAATACTTGGTATACAGACTTATAAGAGGCTCTAATTTTATTGTCATGTTATTGAAAGACAATTCCATAAATTCTACTGCCTAATGAAAGTCAGTCTACTCAACATAGTCCTCTGCAAATGTTTGAAACATTCACATGGCTAGGCTTCAGTCTAGCTTTCTATCTGTTTATCTCTTAGTTTTTAACTCAGCCAACACTGTGCTATTTATGCACAATGAGGAACAGCTCAGTTACATTGTTGGTATGTTGCTCCAGAGTTCTAAAGCCCTTTCACAACAATACATAACACCACATAATGTCTTCTTTACTCATTTCTGCATTATTGAAGTCACCGTAGTTGTCAGTGTTCTAGAGAATATATACTGAAAAGCTCTGGATCCTAGGAGGTCAATGTATTAAGTGTGCCTTGGCCTAATGTAAGACTGATGAGATGGTAAAGACATGAAAGTGAAGGTCAACAGGTTAAAGCAGCAAGAAGGCTGAAGTGTCTACAGAGATATCTAATGAAGGTTCCAGAGAAACTTCTTTCTTAAGTGACTGCTTTGATGAGCCTGCCTGATGTTATGTCATTGCATTTGCCGGAGGTCCCTCTTTTGCTTTGTCATTGCTCGCCTGGTCTGTAAACTCCTCTTCCTCCTCCCTCAACCAAGGGATTGCCTGCAAAGAGTTTCCTAGGTTCCAAAGTTTCGATTCCTGCTTGCAAAGTTCTGCAGAGTACAATAAATCATATTGGTGCAACAGACCTTCAATACAGCATACAGAAGAGCTGCACTAGTTCTGCACAGGCATCTAAACAACACTTTCAAACATCCTGTGACCTGGTCAAGTTGTTTCATGGCAGCTCTTGGATGTCTCTTCTGCCATATTCTGCGCAGGAACAAGGAGCCTTGTCTTCAGCTTCGCAAGTTGGTCAGGCAGTGTAAAAGGCCCTGGCATCTGGTACTAAATGCACTACCCTGGTGCAGCATTAGACAGCAGACTGGAAAATCCCATGAATATCTCCAGAGGATATCCTCGAATGATCCTGGAGCAAACTGCGACATTCACACCTATTGACAACCATTTTCTCTTCAGCTGAGATCCTCCCCCATCACAGCTCAATGACCACCACCCTGAAGAGGTCTTCAGATCTCCGATGTTTTGATACTTGCAAGAAACAGAGTCTCTCCCAGTAAACTCCTACTAGCAGGCAGCTGTGTTCTCTGTGGGTGCACTTCACTCACTCTCTCATGTCCATTTTCTCTGAAGGTCTCAAATCCAAAGAATGCAAGACCTACTGTAACTTGCTGTCTTTACTTCTTAAGGCCTCCCCTTTACACTGCTCGCATTACATGTATTTCAGACTCATCAACCTTTAAGTCTCCAATGCATTTTTCCCTTAAGTACGCCCATATACCAGCTTATTACTCCCAAGCGTAATGCATTCTCATTCTCACTGTACTGCAACGTTGGTGCTCACAAAGGTGCTAGACTCTAGCTAACATAATCTGCAACTGAGCTTCTGCTCCTTGTAACTGGCGAAGCTGTGAAGGTCTATTATGTTCAAAAAATCAAAAACCCTCCAAAAATAGAACCTATTAACGGTCTTCATAGCAGGGTTAGCTGCCTGTCTGCTACCAATGTGCAGTGTCTACCCAGCAATGGGGCCGCTCAAAGGTAACAATGAATAATGGTGCCAACACATGGGATTTTAACTCACACACCTCCCAATCCATCTCCCTCAGTGTGGGAATATTCTGCCTATTAATTTTGTAACTTGCCTTATGTAGGCTACATGATTTGTTGAGCATTTCTATGTAACAATTTTACTATATAATCACAGAACATAGACCATAGAACTGTATAGCACTGGAATAGGCCTTTCGGCCCATGATGTTGTGCCGAACATGATGCCAAATTAAGTTAATCCCTTCAGCCTGCCCTTCATCTATATCCCTCTATTCCTTGCATATTCATGTGCTTATCTAAAAGTCTCAAACACCCCTATCATATCTGCCTCCACCACCATCCTGACAGCACATTCCACACTTCTACCACTGTGTAGGAAACCTGCCCCTCACATCTCCTTTGAACTCTCCCCATCTCCATTAAATGCATGTCCCCAGGTTTTAGACATTTCAACTCTTGGGGAAAAAAATTCTGATCTTCAACCCTATCTATGCATCTCAATTTTATAGGCTTCTATCAAGTCTCCCCTCAGCCTCTGCCCTCTGGAGAAACCAACCCATGTTTTTCTGCCCTCTCTTTATAGCTCATACACTCTAATCGAGGCAGCATCCTGATAAGCCTCTTCTGCACCCTCTCCAAAGCCTCCATATCATTCCTGTAATGTGGCAACCAGAACTGAACACAATACTCTAAGTGTGGCCTAACCAGAGTCTTATAAAGCTGCAACATGACATCCAGACTCTTGCACTCAATTCCCCGATCAATAACGCAAGCGTGCCATACACCTTCTTTACCACCCTATCTACTTGCGCGGCCACTTTCAGGGAGCTATGGACTTGAACAGCAAGATTGCTCTGTACATCAGTGCTGTTCAGGGACCTGCCATTAACTGTATACTTTTCCTTAACATATAATCTCCCAAAGAGATTAATGGCTGGATTGCGAAGTTGAATCATTTTATGCCAGACAATTTGTCTTTGATGAATATAGGCTCATATTAGGAAACAGCATAATTTCAAAACAGTGGACGCTTAGTTAAAAACTCCAGGTCAAACTCTGGCAAAAGTCTGAAGTGGAAAACTCGAAGGATTGAATTTCAATCGCAATATCACCAGGTAGAGTCACTGTTGATATGCATAGGGATAAGCAATACAGAGACCTTATTCCAATGTCATTGACAATGCCAACTTGGAGACAGCGTATCAATAAACTCCACAATAGAAATCTCAATTGGGCATTACTCTAACTACTGGTGGGCCTTTGATCACAATTGGACAGACATTCAGAGTACTCCAAGTGTTTTCAGTACCTGGCAACTTTTTGGAACCATTTATCCTTGGAGGTCAATCAACATTGTAGTTCCCACAAAAAAAGGCAATAACAACACCAAATACATTTTTCTGTGTTGACTCAAATGCATTTTGTTTTGCAGACCAACAATTTGCTTTTTAGATACTACAAACTGCTTGTTGTGAGGCCAGTACCTTCAGTGGCTTCGGTATCATTCGCAGAGCATGCCCACCATTCATGTGTTGCCAGGAAGTTCTTTGGAGCACTGTACTTGATAATTTCCAGTACATGATGATTTCTACATGTTATGAGGTTAATTGGAGCAAAACACTGATGACCATTTAACCACTGTCCTCTATTTGGGTAAAAAACCTAGATAGGTTTTGGAAAAAAATACCAATGTTCCCAAGTGTACATCAAGCAACAAATGAGTTAAGCACATTGGCATAATGATTATTAAGGGACAACTTTAAAAGATAATTATTTTTTACTATCAAGAAGGAAATAATTAAACTTACATTTTATTTTAAGTGAACAACATGTTAAAATACAGAAAAATACCTCAGGGTACTCTCAGCTGATAAAACTGAATTTTGTTTCTCCTAGAAAAGTTATTTTGTTTTAACTTCTTGGTCTGGTATTATTTATTTGATTTTCAGTTATCTCTCCTTCAGTGAGAGCACTAAAAAGAAACGCAGATACTGAATGACTTTATACTCTTAATTGTAATGGGAGCAAATTTTATTTCTTCAATCTCAGGACACAGACATCAACACCAAGGATAAGAATTATTGACATTCCCAATTGTCCTGAAAAAAAGAGTGGTTTGCTAGGCTACTTCAGAAAACTTTTAACACAATCACATTGATGTAGGGTCGTTATCACATGGTAGACAGAGCAAGCAAGAACAGCAGGTTTCAACTACCAAAAGAATGGTAAGGAACCAAATGGCTTGTAGCAATCTAATAAATTCACAATTTCTTTTAGTCTTACTTTTTTTCATTTCTAGTTTTTGAGAAGAAACAAATTCAAACTCTGAAAAAGGCCATAATGATATGTGAATTGTCAGTCTAGGCTTCAGTATTATTAATCTGATAACATAACCACTGCACCACCGTATGTTTAACCACTACACTGCCTAACGTGTCAGAAAATACTTCGAACTGCATCGCACAGTTGAGTACAGATATCTCTTTGGCATCAGCAGACTAATAGCTCTTACAAAGCGAGACCAATGTCAGTTTTAGTACCTCTCAAGAATATTGTAAGCACCCTCAGAGTATGTGCGGTTCATCTTTTGGGAACGAAGTAACCTTATTGCATCTTCTCGATAGAGAGGATAAACTATATGGTACGTGCTGCTAAAAATAAAATAAAAGAGAAACATAACTATAATTAATATTAGAAAAAAGCAACATCCAGTAAATAAAGCTGGTAAGTAGAAAGTAATTATATTATGTACTACAACCACCTTACTACAATACATAGTTATAAATACAAACTTTATTTCAGGCTGAATATTACAACATTTAACGCTTTTGAAGTGTAGCATGGACAGCGGATAATGGTCTATACATTGACATTATTGGGCATGTAACAATGTACACATTTCCTGTTTTTCAAATGAATATTTGCACTTGAAAGGAGTGCAAATTGGAGATATGAGAATACAGATTCACATCAGTCACTGATGCTCTCATCAATTTGGGACCACAATGAATCCCGTGCAATTCTCCAGTCTAAACTCCTCTCAAATGAGTTTCAAGGACAGGTGAGGGAATTCATACAAAAATTACAGATTTGGTGCTTTGATAACTGATTTGTAACTGATTGCCAGCTGACTGGAGTTTATCAGTTTAAAGCACACTAATGGTGATACAGTCAGTGAGCAGACTAAGATAACTTGTCATTATTTACATTTAAAGTAGTTCCTTTGAAAAAGCTTCCCTTACTTTCAACAACTTATATTAGGGTGAAATAACAGATAACAACATGTGGTTAAGTAAGGAATACTGGATTCCAGAGTGTGACTCACAGGCAAAACATTCTGGGTGTGATTGTGTGGAGCATCAATAACTAAATCGAATGATTACCTGGAGCATAACTATAACTCTGGCAAAGTTGCTCAAGGATTAATGGATATCAGGAAAATAAGCTGAATAACAGCAGACAAATGAAGCTACTGAATAAGATCTGAGGAAAGGTTATTGATCTGAAACTGTATCCATAGATGGAATTTAAGTTTGATTTCCAGAGATGGGATTGGACAGGTTTCCGTCAGTTTTAGTGGCTGACATTGGGCGCCCAGATACCCTTTTTAAATTCCACCCCTTGCTTCTCTCTCACAGCTACAACCTGACATGCGGATTACTTCTAGCATTCTCAGTTGTTATTTCAAATTTCCAGCAACAACAGCATCTTCCTTGTATAATAAAGGTGCATCACAAAAATATAATTCAAAAAGTTTTATTTGTTTATTCCCAATCAGGTAATCATTCAACATGTATCAGTTACGTATAACACACGTTTTCCTTCTTTGTGCATTGGCAATGGGTGTGTGCTCATTTTCTTTCCTTAGAATGACATTCATTAGAGGGTTAACGATCATTAAGTATACCAAGAAATGATGCATAATGATCAGTGGAAAACTGCCAGAAACTTGAATGATCAAGTTCAGATTATATCAATTTGTATATTTTATTCTTGATTTTTGCGTCTCTCAATTTGAATTTATAATGAATAAATTCACAATTCTGCACCATCCCAGTGGTATCACAAATTAATTGATTTCTTCTTGATGCATTGAACTTCTGGACCTTTTTTTATTCAGCTTTATCAAACTGCACACTGAAACACTGACACTTTTACTGCAAACTTTGTAAGAAATAACAAGTAATTTGTTCCTCAGAAATTCGAGACTGTATTTTATGAAACAAATGGAAATATTTCTTCTGAAGGAGCAAATTAATAACCACTTGGAAAGGCCTATGTTAATTACGGATGGAGAGCATGCCTAACAAATTTGTTAGTTTTATGAAAATGTGATGATGAGGGAAGGTGAGCGTGTGGATGATATAGATGAAAATATGGGGGGGAATATTAGGCAAATTTGCAGCTGACACCAAAATTAGTAGAGTCGTTAATAGCGAAGAAGACGGTTGCACATTACAGGAAGACACAGATGAGTCGGTGAGATGGGCAGACGGTATTTAGCCCTGATAAATGCGAGGTGATGCACTTTGGAAGTGATACACTCTGATAGTCCACTGCACACCTAAAACATTCTGGGCAAAAATGTTGCCCCTCATGCCCTTTTCAAATCTTTCTCCCCTCCCATTAAAAATATGTCCGCTAATTTTGAACTCCCCCATCCTAGGGAAAATACCTTTGCCAATCGCCTAATCTATGCTCCATATGCTTTTACAAACTTCAACAAGATCACTCATCAACCTCCTAATCTCCAGTGAAAAAAATCTCAGTCTATCCATTTTAAAACTCAAAATCTCCATTCCTGGCAACATCCTGGTAAATCTTTTTATTTCTTTATTCATTCACAGGATGAGGGTGTCGCTATTAGGCAGCATTTATCACCCATCCCAGTTATCCAGAGGGCAGTGGAGAATCACCCACATTAGAACATAGAACATAGAACAGTACAGGCCCTTCGGCCCACGATGTTGTGCCGAACTTTTACCCTAATCCTAAAGTCTATCTAACCTCCACCGCTACTTTATAATATCATCCATATGCCTATTTAATAGCCGCTTAAATGCCCGTAATGAGGCCGACTCCTCTACCCGGTCTAGCAATGCATTCCATGCCCCTACCACTCTCTGAGTAAAGAACCTACCTGTGACGTCTCCTCTATATCTACCTCCACTCATTTTAAAACTATGTCCCCTCATAATAGCTACCTCCACCCGAGGAAAAAGTCTCTGGCTGTCTACTCTATCTATACATCTGATCATTTTGTATACCTCTATCAAGTCACCTCTCATCCTTCGTCGTTCTAAAGAGAAAAGCCCTAGCGCTCTCAAACTTTCCTCGTAAGACCTTCCTTCCATTCCAGGCAACATTCTGGTAAATCTCCTCTGTACCTTTTCCAATGCTTCCACATCTTTCCTGTAAATGAAGCAACCAGAACTGGACACAATACTCCAGATGTGGCCGAACCAGGCTTTTGTATAGCTGGAGCACAACTTCACAGCTCTTGAATTCAATCCCTCTATTAATGAAAGCTAACACACCATACGCCTTCTTAACAACTCTATCCACCTGGGTAGCAGCCTTCAGGGAACTGTGACCATGAACCCCAAGATCCCTCTGCTCCTGCACACTGTCAAGAAACTTTCCATTAACCCTGTATTCTGCTTTCAAGTTTTTCATCCAAAATGAATCACCTCACACTTTTCAGGGTAAAACTCCATCTGCCATTTCTCAGGCCAGCTCTGCAACCTATCAATGTCCATTGTAACCTGGAACAGCCCTCCGCACTGTCCACATCGCAACCCACCTTCATATCGTCCACGAACTTACTAATCCACCTTCCACTCCTTCATCCAAATCATTTACAAAAATCGTAAATAGAAGAGAACCCAGAACATATCCTTGTGGTACACCACTCGTAACTGAGCACCATGTTGAATATTTTCCAACCACAACCACCCTTTGTCTTCTAAGAGTCAGCCACATTGCTAAGAATCTGGAGTCACATGTAGTCCTGATCAGGTAAGGATGGCAGTTTCCTTCCCTAAAGGGCATTAGTGAACCCGATGGGTTTTTTCGACAATTGGCAACAGATTCATGGCTACCACTAGATTCTTCATTCCAGATATTTTTTATTGAATTCAAATTCCACCATCTGCTGTGGCGAGATTCAAAACCAGAATGTTATCTGGTCACTGGATTAACAGTCTGGCAACATAAACCACTAGGCCATACCCTCTCCAGTTTAATAATATCCTTCCTGTAATAGGTTAACATAACTGCACATGGTGCTCCAGAAGATGCCTCATCAATGTCATCATCATAGAATCCCTACAGTGTGGAAACAGGCCCTTTGGCTCAACAAGTCCACACCGACTCTCAGAACATCCCACTCAGACCCACCCCACTATAACCCACCTAAACTACACATCCCTGAACACTATGGGCAATTTAGCATGGCCAATCCACCTAACCCGCACATCTTTGGACTGTGGGAGGAAACCAGAGCACCCGGAGGAAACCCACACAGCCAAGGGGAGAATGTGCAAACTCCACACAGACAGTCGCCCAAGGGTGGAATTGAACCTGGATCCCTGGCACTGTGAGCCAGTAGTGCTAACCACTGAGCCACCGTGCCCCCCATATATGTCCTGTATAACCTCGACATGATATTCCAACACATACACTTAAAGGTCTCAGTAATGAAGGCAAGCTTGCTAAATGCCTTCTTAACTACCCTGTCTACCTGTGATGTAAATTTCAAGAAATATGTACCTGAACCTCTGGGTCTCTCTGTTCTACAACACCATCCAGGGGCCTACTATTAATTCTATAAGTCCTGTCCCCGTTTGTATTACCAAAATGCAATAGCGGAGAGGTCTTGGGGTAATTATTCACAGATCCCTGAAGTTGGCAGAGTATGTGAATAGGATAGTTAGGAAAGCATATGGGACAATGATTTTCATCAGTCATGGTATAGAGTCTAAGAGCAAGGAGGTAATGTTGGAGATGTACAGAGTATTGGTTAGGCCACAGCTGGAGTACAGGCATTGCCTGGGATGGAGAAATTGATCTTTAAGGAGAGATTAGATAGGCTTGGATTGTTTTCTTTACAGCAGAGAAGTCTGAGAGGGGGAACATGATTAAAGTGTATAAAAATGAGGGGTATAGGCAGGTTGAATAGAAGGCAGCTGTTCCCTTCATTGTGGGGTCAATCACGAGAGGACGTTGTTTTAGAGTAAGAGGCAGAAAATTCAGAGGTGATTTGGGAAGAAGTTTTTCACTCAGACGATGGTGGGAATCTGAAATGCGCTACCTTAGAAGGTAGCAGAGGCCGAAAACTTGAAAAGTTTTAAAAATATTTGGATGAGCACTTCAGATATTATAACATTCATGGATATGGGACAAGTACAGGAAATTGGGATTAGCACACCTTTAGTGGTAGTCATTTTGGTGCAGATTCGATGGGCCGAAGGGTCCTTTCTGCACTGTATGAAACAATGAATCTATGAATTTCTCAAATTAGCTTGAAGATTTGAATTCTATTTCCATCTAGTTTGGAGAAAGAAGAAAAGAGTACACACTTTCAGAGGGAGAAGCATTCCTGCAAGAGACTTTATTAAAATGACAACTCTATGCTGGTAAAAAATTCTTGATGGGGTCAGACAACCCCAAGGGATAGCTGGAATAAGTTACAAAAGTGAGATAAAATAACGCTGGCTCCATCAGCATTTTCAAAAATACAGTAACACTGCATGAAAACAATAACTGCACTAGTCAACAAAACATTTCAGCAAAATGAAAACCAGTAACATCAAAAAAAGCATGACAGCCACTGAATACTTTTGCTTCAAAATAGCAAACCAAATGGGTTCACATTAAAGGATCCTTAGAAGCTTAACTGCAGTGAATACAATGATAAAATAGTACAGCACAACACTTGAAAAAGAATAGAGTGTCATTCAGAAATGTTGAACCATTTTCTAGAATTGCTCTGAAACCCTATTAAATTGAGATTTTGGTTGAACATTGAATTTAATTGTATACAAGACAAGCAACTGTACACATTTTCTACAATTTTTCAATAGAGAATTACAAGATCATTAAATAAATAAGACACCAGAATGACCAGTACCAGCTGGTTTAAGCCAGCATGGCACATAAAATCAAATATAGACAATTAGCCATGCCAACATTATGCAGTAAACTTAAAACAGTAATTTATCATTAAAACAATTCAAACTAATGATTATCTCTGCACTCTTTACAAGTGACTCCATCACAAATCAAACTTTTAACAAATCTAAACTTGTGTCATGTTTAGAAAAGTAAGCTGGACAAAAAGATTGGCTTTAGCCGGTTTTGTAGTTGATGACAGTTGTTTTATCTCAAATTGAGCTAATGAAAATCTTACCTTGGGTTTGAAGGATACGAGCTCAAGGAATTAAATAATCTACCTGATATTCCAGTGCATTAATGATTGAACAGTGCATTGTCTTTCAGATACTGCTAATTTGAGGCAGCTTCGCCTGATTCCGGTGTAAGAAAGGTCTCATGGTATTGTTCAAAAAACACAAGTTCTCCAAGTGCCTAGGATAACATTCCTCCATCAACCAGGGCCATCAAAAACAGGTCATTCATTCACTAATTGCAGTGACTGTCACTATGCACATATCGTCAAGATGTTTACCTACAAAATCAACTATACTTCAGAAGCTATCTGCTTGGTAGTACAGACCTTGAACATTCGTAAAAGGAGACACGCAGTCAAAACTTGTCATCTTCTACTCAACAGGATGAAGAGTCAAGAAACAAACTTGAAAAAAGGATACCAATTCATACAGTAAGACAGAAGACTGCTAAGTGGTTGGACCATTGTTGGCATAGAATTGCTGCAGGATCTGTTATAGGTATCCTTGCATGGGTTAGAGAGTCACTGCCCATCCCTAGTTGCCCTTGAACTGATTGAATCTCTAAGTCATTTAGAGGATTGATAAGAGTCAACCACATTGTTGCATGTCTGGAGTCAGACAAGTAGGTCAAATTTCTTTTCCTCAAGAACGTGAGTGAACTAGTTTTTTTTAAAACAATAATCAACAATGATTTTTATTGAATTTTAATTGCATCATCTGCCATGATACGATTCAGTCCCATGTCCCAGGAACATTAGCTGATGGCACTGGATTACTACTATTATATAGCACTAAGCCACAACTTTTCTGTCAGTCTTAGTTCTCAGAGCAGGTACGTAGACTGACTGATCAAGATTCTTGGGAATGCAGCAGAGATTAGCAGTCTCTATGGCCCTTTTACTTTCATGACCTTCCATGATCAATCTCATTGGCAACTTTGTGAATAGGGCCCTATCCATTTCTTTACTATGTAAGATTGATTCCTAGGTAGATGTATCAAAACTATTCTGCATGATAATGGCTGTCCTGGTCAAAACACCATTCACCATATATTGCACAAACTCATGAAAGTACAACACTTTTGGCACTAACACATGGATTAACTGATAACTCTGAATTTAGTTTTCATCATGTTATTTATTTTGTGCAAGAAAAGGCACATTGAAGAATTCTTGTGCCACAGCAGGCAAGATCACAGTTGTGAGACTGACACAGGAAAATCTTCTGATCTTTTATCAGAGAAACTGGTAAAAAGAAGTTAATGAAGTGGAAGGATTGCTGATTCAAATGTTGCTAACTAATGTATCCATAAACGCTGATTCAGGTTGCTCACTCTGTTAGACTCAGCAAATCCTCTCACCCATTTCACTCACCCAAGTCACTAGTACCCACTGTTAAAATGATATTAAACAAAATCAGCAAGAAATAGGGGGAGAAAAGCAACAGCACATTAATGCAGTTGTATTAATTTTTCTGTGAGGACACCTATAAGTTGAATTGTGATGGTTGTGTAAAGTTCAGAACTAAACTCTACAAAAGCACACCAAATAGTTCTGACGGAGTGTGATACTAGACTTGAAACTCTACCTCTGTTTCTCTTTCCACTGATGCTACCAGAACTGCTGAGTTTCTCCAATATTCTCTGTCTTTGTTTCAGATTTCCAGCATGCATAGTATTTTGTTTTTATTTTACCAAATAGTTTACCATGTTCAAGTCTCTTGTTGCCATTATAAGGACCACAACTTACTATAAATAAGCATCCCAGTGGTCCTAAATGCATTTTTGTCCTAATTTTATGAACCAAATAACTGCAGTAGGCTTATCAGTTTCTGAAAACAGAACGCAGATTAATGCCATATGCATCATAGCTTAATCTTTTTCTTCTCAGAAGTTTACTGATCTGCGGCAAATTCATGGTCACATTCTCTACTAATTTCAGATTTTTTCCTTTTTTGTGCTTCGATCTGCAAAGTTACTCAAGATTTCTGAAAAGAAAAATAATCTTTTACAATGGTTAATTAGTGCTTGATACCTCAATCACATCATTTTGACAGAAGTATATCCTACTCACGTATTTTCAGAGAAAAGAAAAAGAAATCTAGAAGTTCAAGCTAAATCATAATTAGGGATGAGCAATCTGATTGGGTAGTTCACAATGCTATAAATTGTATCATAACAGGCCTAAACTATTTGATTTACCTACAAATGTGCTTTCAGTATCGCTTCCAGTTGTAAAAATGAAACAATGATATAAATGATACTTTGCAGATTTGGAATTCCATGATGGCCTTTCCCACAATTCATGGTGACTAGGCTCAATAATTCAGGTGTTTTTTTTTCCTTTATGACATTCGTGATTAATATATTGTTCATTGTTTATGCCAAACTCTTATTGTGGTTGAGAGCTATAATTGAAAATTTACCCAAGCATTCTGGGTCCCATGTTAAGTGCAGCATATCCATTAGTACAAACATTCTAGTGATATTTCAGCAATCTAATTGATTTGGTGGACAAATATTTTAAAAAACTAACATGTTGGATCTCAGTTTTAACAATTCAGAAGTAATCTACTTGCACAGTTAAAATGAGGCCCTTTGACTAAGAAAAAACAATGTTTAAGTCGATATGTCCAGATGCTCATTCCTGCTCATAATATTTATACATAATCACACATAATTAAAACACAGCGACACACCCATCCAATATACCTGAAATCCTTGTGATGATGATCGATGGCATGACTGTGTCTGGACCGAGGTAGTGTAAGATACTGACTGCAGCGATGTGGGAGGTAATGGTAAAGACAAATGTATGGCATTTGAAGAATGGGGATAGAAGTCAGCAGCACCAGTGAGCAGGAAAGAGAAGAAAATGGAGAGAAATATGATGAACAGGATGCACAAGAAGGTTATAGTTTCTAATTAAAAGCCAAGAGGAGTTTAAATGCTGCAAAATCATTTTTTAGTGAAGGCAATTTATCAGCTTGAAAAAGAGCCGTTACTTATAGTAACACTGCATTTGTTTTAGTCACAAATTATATGACTAACACTACAGTAAACTCAGAAGAAGCTTGACTCTTATCATGCTTTAAAACACAGTATCAGATATGAAAATATCCAAACCAGTAAAAGTGAGTCTTGCTATGCTTGGTTCATTAACCCATTGCAAGGTCATACCTGGAAGTCAGAGACCTATTCAGGATTAGTTTCTGCAATGGCATAAACAGGTCATTGATACATCCTTAAAAAGGATGTGTTTATCTGTCTACTATATGAATAGAAAATACCACTCTAGCCAAAATAATGGGTTAAAGCGAAGCAGCTCACTCGCTTGGGTGCAGAACAATGCATAATATGTGCCCTGGATAACTGGAGCACCAATTTTCCATCTCCCTATGTGGAAGTACTTGGTGACATTCATGCTTGCTCATAGACTTACACTCACAAAGCAATATCACATAAATTATTTAGTGAGTCAGAGATTTACACCAATGCACCACACTCTAGGAGTTATTAAACAGGAAAAAGGAGTCTTGCAATGAAGGATGCTGTAGAGGCTTTGTACACCAAGGATTAGGTCCTTAACAGGAAATGCCCAGAATACGCAAAATGATTATGGTATGGTGGCGAGGATGTAAACAGGGATACAAAGGGGAAGTTCTGAGCCTCTAAGAAAACATACCTACAAAAAATGGTAGCATTCAAATTTCTTATCCAACCATCTACACAAAGCAACATCAATGGTTCCAGTCAGAGAATATATTGACCACATTCCATTGAATACTGCGATTACACCAACCACTGGAAATCTATGCTTCTTCCTCAAATTTAACTTAAACAGCAATAATTATCCTTTAATCTGCTGACTTGCATTTGAGTGATTATCACATCAACACATTCACTACGTTGGAGGTAACTACTGAAAATAATTTGCAGCATCCTTGGTACAATCAACGATATTATAGTTCCCTACAAAACAAAACAGTGAAGATAACAAAGCCAATGTTCCACCATTACTTAGAGTGAACATTCACTTGCGGTGAGGATAAACACACTGACTGCTCAACAAATTAAAATAAATGATAAATAGCAAAGCAAATTTAAAGTTGACTCATACGGTGGATTTAACAGCCTATTTTCTAACTGCCATGGTGACACTTTTAAAAAAAAATGTTGCTTATTACCACACTGAGCACTGACTGCATGAGAAACAAGCATCAACAACTTTAGCAAAATAGTCATGTTAACTAAGAAAATACCTATGGCACTGCAATCAGAAAAATATGCAGCTTTTTAAATTTTTGTTATTAAAACTTAAACAAGATTGAAGTTGGAAGCATTACACAGGATCAAACAGATCAACATGAAAGCTTCTAAGGATATTGAATACTCGAACCTCTGAAACACTAGGCATAAGTTGCTCACATTCACTTATAACCGTCTAAACTATGTTGAGCTGGTTACACATTTAAAGAGATCACAAACTTTCTTGAAAAAACAAATCAAGTCAATCATTTCTAATTACCTTTCCCTTTCCGGAGAATAGTGGTCATCCAGTATCCTGTGTCTGTCCATTCGGCTGATAGTGTTGTACTGTTGAGAACAGCGACTGCTTCTAAGACCCAGCTCTGAGCTTCTGCAAAATAAAAATCAATTAATACGCTTTCTAAGAATTTGAGATACTTTATTTTCCACCAATGGTCAGTAATCCAAATAGAAGACATTCGACTTTGACAAATAGATTTTATATTACATATTTAGGGTGATATGTAAAATAGGCTGCCAGTTCACTCTTGTCTGTACTGTCATACCACTGAAGACCAATTTCACTTGTCACTGATTTCTTACATTTTAATTGTTTAATATTGCATATTTTATCTCCAACTGCATTTCAGTAGATGTAGTTTACAGACACTAATATTTTAGTTAGATTTTGCTAGGGCAGCACAGTGGCTAGCACTGCTGCCACACAGTGCCAGGAGCCAGGGTTCAATTCTACCCTCGGGCGACTGTCTATGTGGAGTTTGCACATTCTCCCTGTGTCTGCCTGGGTTTCCTCCCACAGTCCAAAGACGTGCAGGCTAGGTGGATTGGCCATGCTAAATTGCCCATAGTCTTGAGGGTTGTGTAGATTGGGTGGGTTATGGGAGGGATGTTCTGGGAGTTGGTGTGGACTTGTTGGGCCAAAGGCCTGTTTCCACACTGTAGGGATTCTAGGATCTAGGACCTTAAGATCCCTCCAGACAGTGATTCTGCAACATTGGCCATCAGTTGACTAGAAGAGAGAGTTCTGCCCATTCCAGAACAGGGAGTCCTACCTATGAGAAGAGAGGATAAAGGCGCTTTCCTTGGCAACACCAGTGAGTTTTGAGATCATGATGAGACGACAGTTGAATAACAGTAAGGCCTGGAATTTCATGACATTGGTGGCCATCAGTAGTTGGGGCAAATACCTCCAGATGCTCACTATGCTTTGAAACTGCTAGGATGTGACATTCTCTGAGGGTCAAAATGTAAAGTGACCTGGAGATCAACTTGCTGCCAGAGGTAGCTGACCCAAGATAGAAATTTAGTCAATAAAACAAAGAACTGCAGATGCTGAAGATCCGAAACAAAAACAGAAATTGTTGATGAAAATGAGCAGCTCTGGCAGCATTTGTGCAGAGAAAGCAGAGTTAATATTTTGAGTCCAGGGAAGTTCTGAAGACGGGTACTGGAATCAAAATATTAGCTTTGTTTTCTCTCCCAGATGCTACTGGACCTGCTGAGTTTCTCCAGCAATTTCAGAAATTGAGTCAAGCCAGCACCAGAGCAGGCAAGTTAAAAGGTCCACCTTGATTCCCCCAAAAAAATTTCAAAAGTAAGGAATGACTCATCGATATACAGTTAAATCTTCTCACTATATTAAACTCTGCTCAGCCAGTCACAACTTTCCATTTCATGACGAGAACACTCAATCCCTTTTAAAACAATTGCAAACTGCTAAATAACCCACAAAACTCCTACGGTAAGCAAACAACTTCAAAACAGATGTGCAAATGATTATGAACATAAGAACATAGACGCATACAAATTAGAGCAGGGTATTCCTCTAGTTGAGCCTTCTACACCATGTTATATAATCTTGGCTGATCTGATGTGGCCTCAACTCCACTTTCTTGCCCACCCTCTATACTTTCTGACACCCTCGTTAGTCTAGAATCAACCTAATTTTGCCTTACACACACTCAAGAATCTTGCATCTGCATAGGGAATTCTACAAACTTGTGACCCTCTGAGAAATTAGGCAGTTATATTAAACCAAAAACCAAAATCTGGCAAGGCAACAAACAGAACTGTTATCTCAACATATAATAGCAATGGCAAGAAAAAAATGGATATTATCCTACACTTCAACTGAGTAAAATACAATTCACTGTTCTGTCCATTCCATGAACTTTTTCAGTTCATCTAAAGGCTTTTCCATATTAGTGTCCCTACCGCTGAGCAAAGTTCAAGTCCTACCTGCAATGGATGTTTATCATCCATGTCTGAACTAGTTAATTAATAATCATATTTTAATCGTGAATGTAAAAGGAGACAAAACAATTTTAATTAGATTTTAAATTCTTCCTGCCTCCCAACCATGGTCGCACCTTCAGGCAGCTAATGTAATGTAAAGCTTGCAGGTTGCTACTAAAGCCACCTCACTATTTATCGCAACCTATTCTTGTGTCATTTGTGAAATTAATGACTAATGATCTAGACATAAATATAGGAGGTTTAATGTACACAACAAAGCAAGAGAGCCAGCACTGAACTGTGTGGTACACCAGCAGACACAAGCTTCCAGTTGCAAAAAACAACCTTCAACCAGCAACCTCTGCTCCCAGCCACCAAACCAATTTTGGATCAAATTTGCCAAATTGCCATGGATTCCAAGGGTTCTTAGCTTCTTGACTAGCTTACTACGTGAGACCTTGTCAAAAATCTTACTGAAGTCCACGTAGACTACATCAACTGCATTCACAAACCTAGTCTCCTCCTTGAAAAATTCATCCAAAGTTATCGGACATGATCTCCTACTGACAAACTGTGCTGATGACTCTTGATCAACTTTTGTCAATCCATGTGAAGTTTAATTCGGAGCCTTAGAAATTTTTCAATAGATTCCCTACCACAGTTGTTAGACTCACTGGCCTGTAGTTTACTGGTTTATCCCTACCACGCTTTTTGAATGATGTTACCACATTAGCTGTCCTCTGCCACATCTCCTATGTACGCAGATGGCTTGAAAATTAACGTCAGAGCTCCTGCAATATTCTCCCATGGCAGCCTGGGATAGATCTTATTTGGTTCTGGGGGTTTATCCATTTTCAAACCTATTAAAACAGCTTTGACATAAAAGTCAGAGATGGTCAACTCTGCTTGGCTGGGATTGTGCAAGAGATATTTAATGGCCATTGGGTTGATAATTGGTTTGAGGATAGCCTTCTGCCCCCGTCAGAAGGCAATGACCATCCCTGTTGTTGCACGCATTCCTTAATGAAGAAAAGCTCATGCAGTCCAGACTTCATCTCAAATCTCAACAGGACCAGGATCATCAGGACACAGGGCTAATTAATAGTCAGGGGGATATTAGCTTTTTGGGTGGAGTGAAATTTTGATGAACATGGGGTGCTTTCTTTCTTAGTCCCCAATGCTTCTTTTTCCAGCTATATGTTTGTCAGGCAAGAGTTTGATAATTGGTGTTGACCTCCCTGCCATAGGTAAAATCACAGGGAAGGGTATTAAAGGACTTCAGTTGGCCAATGAGTGTGCGAGCTTCCGACCCCTTATTTACTGCTCCGAAAATTGGAATGGGAATGGGGAGGTGGCAGGCACAAAACAACTGACACACCATTTAATTTTATAATGTTGTCCCACCCCCAAGGTATGAGGGCAAAAGGATAGAGGTGAGGGGGAGAAGAGACAGTACAATTACAGTCCATAAGAGAGAAGAACAATACACTGAATTGTGCTGATGATACCCCTTGCTAATTTTTGGATCAATCTATGGAGATGCGTTACCGATATAAACATGGAGGTGTGATTTAAGCATGACGCCAGTTGCTACTGAAATTACCCTATAAAGGGCCAGCAGCTTGTTGCGAGCACAGCAGTGCTTGTTTTCTTTTTTGCATTTTACCGTAGATGCAAGAAGGTTGCACATTTTATTTGCGTTTTATACTCAACAAATTTGGGCGAAACACTTCCTTAAGTAAGTTGCTGAATTCAGAATGCACGTGTATAGACAATGCTCTTATTTTAACTTTAACCTTTCATATTTTTACCAATAGAGCAGTAGATGTTTCCTTCCCTCCAGTATTCTAGATCCATGCATAACCCTACCTTTGATGAGGAGGAACACTGGGGGATCGGGAGCGCATCCTGCCCATAGTGTCCCCACGAAGTGATGAGCCTGACTGTGAACAATGGTTTGATGACATTACTTGCTCTGGAACAGATAATGTTGAACTCTGAATATCTCTCCCATTGTGTCTATAATCTGCAGTGAGAAATGTAAGGAAAAAATCAGTTTGGATTGTTGTACATATATTCTTAAAGAATAACAAAACAGAGAAGAGTGCAAATTTGTTTGAAGCAATAGTCAGTCGGGAACATCTGCCAATTGGTTTTTCCACTGCAGTCACAGTGTTGTTGGCTTGCAATGCCCATTTTGTAACGTCATCAAAATCAAATTTCTACCTCAGACTTTCTTTGAACAAAGAATCACAGATGGCACAGGAGGCCATTCCACTTATCGTGCCTGAACCTGTTCTATTACCTGGTGCCAATCTCTTTTTTCCCCCTATCCCTGCACATCATTTCTACCCAAATAATTAATAATGGGTAGATGGTTAATAGTGGTGATGTATGTGCATTAATATTGCAGAACACCTGGCTAATATTCAAGGGGCACAAATAGCGATTGCTGCTTCTACAGTTCTGAGGATAGATAAGCAGACCTGAAATGTTAAATCTGATTTCACTTCACAGATGCTGCCAGACCTGCTGAGCTTTTCCAGCAATCTCTATTTGTGTTTCTGATTTACAGCATCCACAGCTCTTTTGGTTTTAATAGTCAAGGGACATAGGTCAAATCCATGGCAGATGTGAAATTAGAATTGAATTAAACTGCAATCAAAAGCCAACCTAATGATCATCATGAAATCATAGTCGATTCTCATAAAAACCCCTCTGGTTCATTATATTCTTTAGGGAACTCAGAAAGGAACCATACATGATCTGGCCTACATATAACTCCAGTCCCACAGCAATGTAGTTGAATCTAAACTGTTCTCTGAAATGGCCTACAAAACCAAACAATTCAAGGGCAATAGGGATGGACAACAAATCTTGGCCATGGCAGCAGTATCCATAAAATACCCACATTTCCTCCAACCCCACCCACCAAGGACATACACACACACACACACACACACACACACACACACACACACACACACACACACACACACACA
>JAHRHZ010000051.1:614608-678166 GCA_024137785.1 Ginglymostoma cirratum
ACACACACACACACACACACACACACACACACACACACACACACACAGACACACACACACACACACAACAGATAATAATCGATTTACACCGAGCAAACAATTCTACGAGTAAACTTCTATTTTGGCTTTGTAGGACTTAAATCGTGAAAACACTTATATTTGGAACATTAAGTTATAAGTCCTCACCTCGTAACTGCTTTAAGATCTACAGAAATCAGTGTAACCAATTAAGTACTTTTGATTGAAATATTGTCAAAATTGTACATGTGTATCGGGATAAAGAGGAATGGAATGCACTTGTTTAACTTTCATACCTGAAGCAATGACCCCAATTCCATCATCACAGTCATAGTCAGAGACTTCACTATCACTGATGCGCTGAGATCCTAAAATTTAAAAGAACATATTTTGCAAATGACATATGTGTTTTTGCAGAAGGTCTCCTTATGAATATTTTTTTCTCATGAGCAACAAGCGAACCTTGCTTTTCTGAAAGCAGGGATTTGATTCTAAGTTCTGAAAAGCAGGTTTATTACTTATAAGTGACTGCATTTACCAAACTTAGAGGAGAAAAAGCTGAGACAATCATACTCATGTACGATTCAAGAGCATGCAAGAGGTTTATTAAAATCATACTATCCAATTTATGAAGAGTTGCTGATGCAAAAAGAGCTTGCAGTTCCTAATTTTGTTTTTAACTGCCTCTCTTCCCCAAATTCTGATAGTTATAGTGATCCGTATATTTATAGCCTTGGAAACAAAGAAATGTATTGCTTGGTCATCACAACTCTGGAGACATTTTACTGCAATGTAATTTTGCAGATTCAGGTTGTTTTTCTTCAGCAGTACAATTTTTAGGAGGAGATTTGAATGCTTATAAAAGGCAGATAAGGTCTACGAAGCTATAAAAATTACCTGAACTTTCTGAAAAAGAAACGACCAGCTATATCTTGTAATTGAAAAAAAAGTGCTTGCACTTTCAATAGCTGCATGTTGACACAATCCTACGGGGTGTCATTATAATATTATTACTGTTTGGCTGTTACCAGAACTTATCATTACCATTATCAAGTGGAGGGCTGTATATTCACAGTTTAGTTACTATTCCCAACAAGTTATTACAGGAATAGTTATCTTTGATGTAGGGCTATAAAACAAATGTTTGTTTTATAAGGGATTAAGTACTTAAGGGCCAATAATTGTATTGAATGGCAGTATCAATGAGTGTTTTATCTGCAGTGAAAACGTATCTGCAAAAGATACTTAGAATCTTGTTGCATTTTATCACCGCACCTGAATATTCCGCGCAGTTTTGGTCTCCCTACTTAAGAAAAGAGATACTTGCCATGGAAGGAGTGTAGCAGAGGTTCACTAAACTGTTACCAGGGATGATAGGACTGTTGTACGAGGACAAATTGGTTCAACTGGGCCTGTAATCACTGCAATTTTGAAGGATGAGGGGGACTTGATTGAAACATATAAATTTCTAACAGGGATCAACAAGCTAGATGCACGTTTCCCTGGTTGGGAAGTCTAGAACCAGAGAACAGTCTCAAGATACAGGGTAGGTTAATTACAAAATGAGATAAAAATAAACTTCTTCACTCAAAGGACGGTGAACCTATGGAATTCTTGACCACACAAGGCTGTGGAGTCCAAGTCAAGGAATATATTCAAGAAAGAGAAAGATAAAATCTTAGTTTTTAAAGGCATCAAATAGTATGGGGAGAAAACAGAAATATAGCATTGACACACAGTTTCAACCATGATCATACTGAACAGTGGGCAGTCTTGAAGGGCTGAACAGCCTAATCCTGCTCCTGGTGTTTATTTTTCATGGCTCCCAGAGGGATATTGGGTGAGTTGGCATGAAGGTATAAAGGCATACAGTTGGCAGTAAATTTATACTAATTTAATAGGGCCATAGGGTTTAATGAGTGAGTTGGCATGGAGTTCATAAAAGGATCTGTTGGTTAGATAGATGGTAAAAGTTGTCAGACAATTTGACGGTCAAGTATGTGTAGGTGGGGTCATGTTTAGCATAAATTAGCATGGATTAGGGTTTCTGAGGCAGTGAGTGGTGAGGGTTGGAGGGCCTAATATTAAATAAAACATGGGATGAAGTTGAATGGGTCAGAGGCGGGCCTTTTAACCAGCTTCAACACTAAGCAGCACACGTGCTCACCTCCGAATTGTTTTGAGGGGTGGTCAGCCTGACTCCAGCATGCATAAGACCTCCCACCATCAGGAAAATGGCCCAGTTATTTGGGGCATCTTTACCCACGGATAGGTACAGGGAATTGAGGTTCTGACATTTTGCATTGACCTTGGGACTAATAATTCAGGCTATAGATTTCATTTTATCTGAATCTTAACAAAATTTCACATTATGGTTTGCTCATGCTGAGCTCCTAAACAAAGGCAACACAAAATACCCACAAAATTTGTTCAAGATCCCCTTGTGAAATAGTTTTAGTATAGGTGCTTCTGAAACTGCACACATTTTTTAAACTTCAAATATCAGAGATGTTTAAGTTTAATTCTTCTTTTGTGCTCATTAAATGAAAAATAACGCAGATTTCCTTGTTGAACGCTTCAATTAAACTGTGCTGGTAATAACGTTGTGTACAATTTAAGTGTTAAGAAGTTATTCATCAGCATTACTCAAACAAGAAACATCTTTTCATCCTGCTTGTCAGGAAAATTCACAACTTATTAGTTCATTTCTCAGAGTACTGGCCTGAACAATCTCAGCCAACCTGCCTAGTTTAAAACTTGAACAAAGCTTGATGTGGAGATGCTGGTGTTGGGGGGGGGTGGTGGACAAGGTCAGAAATCACACAACTCCAGGTTATAGTCCAACAGGTTTATTTGAAAACACAAGCTTTCAGAGCCTCACTCCTTCAGGTGTTAGTGACCAGGTAGTATCAGACACAGAATTTATTAGTAAAATGTGAAACAGTCACACTACTTATGAGGATGTACTAAACAAACCTAAGATGCTGCTAAATCTTTAATCATTTAGAAGTTTTTAATTGATTAACATGTATATGTAAATTTCTGAATTCCTTTGATGTTACTGTCCTGAGAAAATTAAAGGTTTTAGCAGTGTAAAGAAGAGGTGACATTTTAGGTCAGACAATGCAGGTTAGGTGTGAGGCCTTGTTCAGAATCTGTTTGTTTTGGTTTGGAGTCAGATAGATTTTATTTCTAAAGTAGGAATTTACAAAATGCCACATTGACTGACTGTCTATAAATTGCGTGCTCTTTGAACAAAATAGAATGTATCTTGACAGTGACTTGAAAGGAATTCAGGGATTTACATATGCATATTAATCAATTAAAACCTTCTAACTTATTAAACATTTAATCGCATCTTAGGTTTGTTTAACACATCCTCATCAGTGGTGTGACCCTTTGATCATTTACTTATAAATTCGGTGGCTGATACTACCTTTCTCACTAACACCTGAAGGAGGAGTGAGGCTTTGACAGCTTGTGTTTTCAAATAAACTTGTTGGGCTATAACCTGTTGTTGTGTAATTTCTGACCTTGAACAAGGCTTGGCAGTTAACTGTCAATTGTCACCGATTGCTGAATTCTCCATTGCAATGTTTCAGCCACTCAGAGTCTACTTGACAACTAATCTCTTCTCATGCAGTATAAATGTTGTTTTCCCCTTTAATTGGTATTCTTGCAAATTGGCCTGCTGAGTGGAAGAAAAGCTTTGATAAAATGTTTCTTTTTTTAGCAATGCTGAACCTCTCTATTACTAAACAATTATAAGTTACTCATCGTTACACAATACACAATTGAACATATCTTCTGGTATTGGGAGGAACAATGAACTGAATGTACACCGTTGGCAGACACCTTGACTGCAAGAAGTCCTGACAAATGCATGGCTGTGGCAGTTGCCTGGCGTGTTTAAAGTTGACTGTCTGAAATGCACAGGCTGGGACCCTGTGCATATGTCTCTTACACTGATCTAACTGTTAGACACTTGAGCGAGATACAAGTTACTTACTCAGATCCTTACCCTAGAATAGTGATACTGTTTACTTGCTAGAATAATCAATGCAAACTAAACCATCACATTTACATGCATATCACCCATGTCCCAAACCCCCAATATGAATATCCACCTCCCCACGACTCAACTATCAATCCCTGGACTCAAACTGTCATTCCCACTCACTCACCCATTAACCCAATCATGCACATATACACTCACCCACTCACTTAATATCCCACTCACTCACAAATGTAACTTGCGCACTTGCTCACTCACTCATCCATAACTTCTCTCGCACACATACACTGGCCTCCAGTCACTCACTCATCCATTAGCCCCTTCGTGCACACATACACTGGCCCACTCACTCATTCATCCACATCCCCACACACTGAAACCCCCATTGAAATACTTGTGATGTTTTAATAAAAAGCATATCTGGGTATAGTAGCTGATGTTATAAAAAGGTAATGGGTGTTGGGGGAAAAGGGACAAGGGAACAAATCAGCTCTCTCCACAGCTCTTTTTTGGGTGTGTTCTCTGTGGATGGCTGCATTGATAAATTATTTGGACTATAGTCAGGGGGCTGTAAAGGTGCAAGAAGTTAAGAAAGAAGGAATGATCTCCACAGTCAGCAATGATGCACACAGCATCACCATTGATTGGAAGATCTGGCCCATAATATTTAATAGGTAATCTCCTCCAAGGTTTTGACATGCATATACTTTAAAAGCTAGGCATATATTTCTACAGTAAGCTGGACAGACTCAGAATCATAAACTGAGATTAATTATCGAGATAGTAAATTCTAGGAATAGAATAATTAGTCCAACATGAAGAGCTCTGAAAAATACTATATTTCATTATGGACCTTGTATGGTGGTTCCTGCATTGCTGTTTGTAAACAGCAGCCTGAAGAGACTGAAGGGCAGAAACGTGGTACTTATTATTCAGGAACTTGTTTAATTACCTTTGGAGGTAGTAACTAATTATGACGAACTTTCCCTGATGGGAATATAAATAATTTAGGTGGATATCTGATTTAAACTCCTTGTGTAGGAAGATGTGACATTTGTGGCACAATTAAAACAATGTTACGTCACTTATCACAACTGATCTTGCTGCAGTTCTTCACTATTTGAATACTAACATGTTCATTTCAGCAGACATTTCTGAGACCTGACAAAGACGGATCCCCCATTAAGTCAGATTTGTTTGGCGGAACAGCGTGGACCGAAAGGAGGTTAAGCTGGCAAGTTTTAAAAGTTTAAATCTAGGATTCCCTGTGGATCATCTTGTGCAAAAGCGCCTTGAATATCTCTCACTCTCAAAATACCCACCCCTGATGTTCTAACAGTGACTGGAAGGCACCATTCCCTTTGTTCCACTGCTGTGGTTTTCTAATACCAAATACTACCCAAAGGCCAGCCAGGTCTCATAGGAGAACAAATGAGGGAAACAAGGTACAATGTAAAGTTTGTCTAGAAATCAACCTATCCAGATCCTCCGGATTCACCGCCTTTTTCATAGCTCATATGGACTCCACCCACATCTATGCCTTTCTCTTCTCCAGATTTAACCATTCCAACGTACACCTGGTTTAATCTTCTGCAAACTTGAAGTTGTTTCTGTTGTCCATGCCTGAACTCGATCCAAGTCCTGCTCACTAGTCTACGTTGACTACATAAAGCTTCAGTTTAACGTTCATGTACTTGTTCCAAATCTCTCAATCAATTTGCTTCTTCCCATCTCTGTAATCCATTTCAGTCTTAAAGTCCTCGAGGTCTCTGTGCTCCATCAGTTTCTGACCTTTTGATTATCATCAATTTTAGTCACTCTACCACAGGCACCATGCATTCAACTGCTCAGTGCTTAAATTCAGTAATCACATCCTGAATCATGCCACTGTTCCATCACTCTTTCCTTCTTTAAGATACTCCTTTAATCCCTTTAGTTGAGCTATTGGACAGCTGTCCTTATACCTTCTTGTGTGGATTACTGTAAAACCTTGTTTTATTGTGTTCTTCTTTCAGCTTCTCCCATTTTACTTAGGGTCACACAATGCTGCTTGATCTTCCTTCTCCATCTCTTGGTGCCAGTCATTCATTCCTCATCCAATGTCAATGCATTTAAGGTTCTTGCCATTGTATTTTTCGATCTGGTTTCTTCTCTTTTCCTCCTCCCAGTCCCACATCCACACTTCCTCTCGCTGAAAAAAAATGACCTCACCATGATAATCCTGTCACAGCTGTTTTTTCAACACTTCCATATTCTTCACTGTCCCCATGATTTGCCAGTTCCTGACTTTTCTTTTTTCCCTTTTAGGTCAGCATTCGCAATTCATTAGCATCGAGCCATTGTTCCCATCTCGATGTTGCCTAAGTTTCTGAACTATATAAAAAGGCAGGTCAAACAACTGTCTTGCAGATGCGTCCTTTCGGGTTTAGAAATACTTTCCTATCACAGAACATATAATTGTGCCTCTTCCAATCACTCCAACCAGAGCAAATACATTGTTTAATTCCTATTTTTGTCTTGTATCCCTACTGACACCTGGTACTTGAAACAGTTCACTCTCTTCAAATCTTTAACCGTGACATTTACACCTCACTCTATTATGCTACATTAAAGTCCCCATAATTACAAGTTGTTGTTGATGTATCTACATCCTCTTTAAAATCCCAAGCCATGACATAACAGACTTTAATGGTCTGAAGGTCAAATCGAAAGGTACATTTTTCACAGATTGAGCATCAAAATACCACTTGAAAAAATTGGCAATATGCAGAGGAAAAAATGATTTTGTAAGCTGTGATTTCATTCCGCCTGAACACCACTGTCGTACATCTTTGTGCATCGCACCCAATGAAGAATAAATGAATGTCAGAATTAATGTTTAGATTGCCAATTCCAGTGGCAGGCAGTTCAGGAGAAAACATCTTGCAACAAGAAGGAAAAAAGACACATTGCAAAGCTTTCAGAGTTGCAGTCTTGTAGCATTTATCTTTAAAAGAGAGGTAGGTTTTGCAAAAGACAATTTTTATCTTCTTTTACATAGACAAATTATTGAAGAAAGATGCAATCTTTGTTTACTCACTGCGAGGACCTGTGTTTGACATAATGGTTTCCTCTTTGTAAAATTAGCTTATATGGAACCACACAAGTACAACAAACACAACTTACCTCAAAAACTTAATATACCCACTTCACCTTCTACAGTACCAGCATCAATTGCCATAGCAATTGCAATTACATATCTGCACTTGATCATCCATAATAACAAAATACAATACACAATAATTATGACCCAACAGTGATTTGTTACTTTAGATGTTTTTATGCAGCTGCCTACTCCTCACTCAAGCAATTTTCAATCATGAAGTAAGAAACACTGCTCAGCAAACTAAAAGCTACTGGGGTTCCAAGGAAATAACAGACAAATGTTGATTGTGTCAGCACGTTTTACTTTTCCACAAGGTCACAGGGGTAGTTTCCTACTTGCTTCATCAAACTCGAATGCCTTCACCATTTAGTTGCTATCAGCCTTTCCTGCCAGAGGAAGTAACAACATCAGGGAAGGAACTTAAAAAGGTAGCAAAAACATAGAGTCTGCAGATGCAATACAAAAATTTAACACAAGCCTTCAACCAAACGTTAATTTTTTTACACTTTTATAATATTAATGACAACCAAAACAAAATCATTTACTTCTTAGAAAAGCCAAGAATGGTGAAGAGTGAATATTTTGCAGTTATCTCCACATGGGTTCGTGTAAGGGCTGAACTTCTTACTTAGTGAGACATCTTCAAAAATCATGCGCTGCTACATGTACCAAACATTATCAGTAATGTGTACATAAAGGACAGCAATAGATCCCAACAGGAATTCTCCAACCCAGGTACAGATCACTGTGGCTATGTTGCCACAGACTGTAGCTAATTCAGGAAGATTCTTTAAAAGATCTTTAATTTTTAAAGATGAATGACTCTTAAGTCATTTTAAATGCAAAATATCTTTGTTTACAAATCACAAAGCAGAAATTAAAAAAGATCCACTAAGTTTGTCCACTGATGTACACTTGGATATTGTGGATCCTGCCCAACTATTTCATCTTTATAGACAGTCCGTGATCTCCAAAAGCCATTAAAACAAAACTCCATGTCACATACTAAATCTATGTTTCCACTATTGAACGCTGCTTGGCAACACTTCACAAACAGCACAGAAACCACCATATCCAATAAAATATTTACTGATTTAAATTTAATGCGCTTAAAACTTCAGTCACATTTCTTAGTAGATGTGCATTTATCTTCTATTTCAAGAGATTAATTGACTTGAGATCAATTTTTTTTTGCTGGGAATGTATTTTGAAAATCTTCTCCTCTACAGGTTTGTGGAAATTCCTTCTGATCATGTAAGAAGGTTTTTAATTTTAATCTGGTTTTCTTCTAGTTTTATGAATATAATTCAAGTAAATGCTGAATTTGGCTTTTGTGGCACTGTGCCAGTTTCCTATCACTAGGCCAGGAGGTTTAGGTTTATGTCCCCTACCAGAGGGGTGTCATGCCTATACAGGTTAATTATAAGTAATTTTTTGCACTTAGCCTTCACGACAAGTCCTTGGAAATAAGTGTTCAAATGCTTGTTTTATTTCTTAGTGAATGAGAAATCAAGTCCTGCAGATGCACATTCGTTAATGTGATCCACTTTACTCTTTTAGAAATGGTCTTAAGATAAGCAAGGTGTTCAGTAAGAATTTAACACGTACATTGACAAGTTTAAGCATGCATAGCAATGTATGACTATTTCCTGACTATCACCAAACTACTTCCACAGTTCAATGATTTCCCAACAACCCATATATCTGATGATCCAAACATGAAGCAAACACATTTAGCTCCTCCAGTATATATCAAATCAATGCATTATTGCAGCCAAACTGCTTTCACATTTATAATGATATTTTTGTATTCAATGAAGTCATAAAAAGCTCAAATATTCCGCTTGACTAATTTCCCCTTTCCACCATTTTAACATAAAAAAATTATTAACAATTATTATTATTTTTCCTAGACTAATACCTTGTATAAACTCGTTGAAGTAACTTTCATTTTGAAAATTAGGAAAATTTATTTTTCAATCTCAAGGGTCCAATTGGTAAATGCAGAGTCCAGTCTGGCACTGAACCACTGACCCATAAATGTAGGGTTTGTTTCTTAAGATGACCAAGTTGATTTTAGGCAGCTTAGCAATAGTTGAACTATAATTAGGCTATATTCCTATCACTGCTTCTTTTGGGTGTCTGATTTCAACTCAAAATACATCATCCAGAACGTAAAAATCTATATAAAAACACATTTATATTGATCTTTTGATATAACAAGGTGTAAAGCTGGATGAACACAGCAGTCCAAGCAGCATCAGAGGAGCAGGAAGGCTGACATTTCGGGCCTAGGCCCTTCAAGTTAGTTCTGTATGACCGAAAGACTAAGAAGTAACAGGAAATGTCTAAGACCACGTGAGCTGAACATTTTTATCACAAAACAAAATCAAGTAAGTGCTGTTCTATTAGTTATGTCAATGTTCAGAAATAAATATTCAAGACTGGTTTCAGCAACTGTGGAAAAACTCACTCTCAGGCACAACAAAATAGATTGAAAGGAAGTTCACTTATATTGCACAGAAATGCTTCAGAAGTAATATTAACATCAACAGCAAAGCAATTCATTCAGGACTGAGATAAAAGGTACTGCAGATGCTGGAGAATCCGAGATAACAAGCATGGGGCTGGATGAACACAGCAGGTCAAGCAGCATCATAGGAGCAGGAAAACTTGACGTTTCGGGCCTAAACCCTTCATCAGAAATCCCATTTCTGCTTGACCTGCTGTGTTCATCCAGCCCCATGCTTGTTATCTCTCATTCAGGACTGAGATAGCAACTAAAGCTTGGGTTAGAAGGAAGTTGATCTAATGGTATCTTAGAATCTTTCTACATGCATAACTAGAGCACTCCATAACAGTCACTCTCAAGTCATGTCTAACACACTAGGTGTTTGCATCTGTTTAATTCATTGATGCATGCTAGCAATTTACCTGAATTTAACGCATATGGACCTGTATCTGGAAAACAAATGTCAGAATGGGATACAAATGAAACAGACATGTAGGAGAAAAACACATATTCCAGCAACATAATAGATATGAACAGTTAAAATGCCCAGATTGTTAGAAGCTGTAATCAGACATGTTGGCAAATTCATTAGTAATTTGGATTACTGCAATAAGTAACGCCTCTGACTAATAGTGCAGCATTGTCATACAAATAAAGACAACTGAACGAATGAAAAATAAATGCTTCAGGATTGCCACTACTTGCTTGAACTTGTGTCTGTCCAAACTACTAATTATTTTAATAACCACTACACCTTGTTCTGTACAGGAATAAGGAAAGGGGCTTAGGTTTTAGAGAGCAATAAATAATATGCAACACTGACTTCTATCAAATGGAATTTGTTTTTATTACCTCCTACTGGATTTTGTTACAACATGAAATCATAATAATCCAGTTTCACAACTTTGCTGATTTAATCTTTTTAAGTAAGAGGTTGGAAGAGCTTTTTTTTAAACTTATATTAGTTCTCCACTGAGTATTTGATTAAATCAGTTGTAATGTTCACTATAAGAATATTAATTGTGAGAGAAAACATAATGCTTTATCTAAAAAAAATTACTGGCTGATGGATCACAAAGTGTGATGCTTAACACTATTTAAAGGTGAGGAAAAAGATATATGAGATTTATGGTTTTCAAACTTATCTATTTCTGCACAAGTTAGAAAGAATGAGTAGATGAATAGGAAAGCAAACATCATTGACAGCATTTGCATACTTTGGTGCTAATGTATAGTGATGAGCATGTCACAGGTGGGAAAAACAGCACTGGGTAATGCTAATAAGAACAGAAGATTTAGGAGCAGAAGATGGTAATTTGGGTCCTCAAGCCTGCCGTGCCATTTAATATCATCATGGGTGATCTCAGCCTCAACTCCACTTTCCTGTCCATTGCCCGTAACTCTTCAATCCATTACTAATTAAAAATCGATACTTAAATTTACTTAATATCCCCACATCCAAGGCACTCTGGGATAGTCAATTCAACAGATTCATGACTATTTGAGATAAGTAACTTCTCCTCATCGCTGTTTGAAATCTGCTACCCCTTATCCTAAAACTATGACCTCTTGTTCTAAATTGCCTCACATGTGGAAACATCCTTTCTACATTTACTTTGTCGATCTCCTTTCACATCTTATATATCACAACTTGATCTCCTCTCATTCTTCCAGATTCCAAAGAGTGAGGTGAGTATAACAGACTCCTAGCCAATTCCCGTCTAAACCTGCCATTTGGAGGTGCACAAGAGAATCCAGCAGTTGACTTTCCTTACTTTTCTTCATCCTATGGTGAACTCAACTTTTTGGATTCAACAGCAATTTGGCAGAGATTGATAGGACAGTGGAGCGAGACAGTCCATCATTCTGTTGGACCTTGAAAAGTACTTTTTCCTTACGCTATCTAAATTTTATTCTTTTTATGTCCTAACCAAAGAACAAATAGCTTCTTACCTGTCTATGCATGTAAGTACAATTCTGACAATTACAACAGTAATAGGGGTAAAATGACAGCAGAAAAAGGAAATTTCTATTCGGTTATACAGGGTAGTATTTATTATATATTGGCCCATATCTCTATGTCACAGACTGATCTAGAACCAACATTTTCGCATTGTGATTTTAAATGTCCATTTGACATAGCAAAATTGTTTATGATCCCCATTTGTTACCCGAATTTATTTCAATGTCATTCATTAAGGAATTAAAGTGCACCCTAACTATATGAATTCTAACCTTTTTTTAGGGAACAAAAAGAAAACACCTAATATCTCTCAACATACTTTGTAACCTTCTTGTTGGGCTTTCACCATGTGGGTGTCTGCGTGGCAAATATGGTGAAGGTTGAGGAAGTGGCATTGATGAAACGTCGTGCATCTGGAGTTTGTACCAGTGTGGTTCATCATCCAACAGGGCAGTTTCCAATTCTATGAGAATCTGAAATCAGGAAGACAAGGAACTAATAGTACTGTATGCCAGCAATATAACACAATGAAGAAACCCAAGAGAAGTCATAAAATATTCAAAATGCTTAAAAATATTAGCTTTGAGAAAAAGGTACACAACATGACATAATATTTCAGAGACTGCAATGAAAATATGACATGGTCTTCCCCTCAATCAATGTTAGCATTCACATATGTTCAATATATGTAATCTTATTTATCTCCAGGTAAATTTAAGTCGAATACAAGAAGAGCTACGGGATTTGGCATTGATCATAACTCAACCTACAGCATTATCACGCGTATGTGATTACAAATTGCAGCTTCTGAGTCTTCACACTGTATCTGTTACTTATATAATGTACATTATCAAATTATTTCCTAGGAATTGCCTGAACATGTAATGTGGAGGATCTACTCAATTCTTTGTTAAAAGTGTCACCTTGTATTCCAGGGAAGAATTTGTTTCAGTTGGTCATGGGTTTGGATAAAGGTATAGATCTAGAAAGTAAATATTCTAGATGGCATTCAATAAAATTTCCTGCAAGTAACTTGTTGTAGTTCATTTGCATGGTATAAATGAAATGTAACAGCTTTGATAGGAAGCTAGTGAACAAGACCCAAAGAATTAGCGTAATGGATGTTTAGATTAGTAAAAAGTTAGAAATGTTTATACCCATACATTCAGCCTCAGTTCCAGTCCCTTTTCCTCACTATTTGTATATATGTGGTTTAACTTGGATGTAGAAGCCACCATATCAGAACTAATATTTTCCTGATATTTTATTCTATCCAAATGACTGAACTGAAAGGATGGGTGACATTTTAGATATTTTTCTGTTACTTTCTCCTGTGCCTGAATATTCTACAGTGATCACTCATGGACCTAATATCAACCCATTCAAAACTGTACACCGTGTGTGCACCATGTACTCTTTTCAGAAGATGCACTACAGGAACTCACCAAGATTCATTCAACAGCACTTCCCTCCCCTGGAACAAATGCTACTGAGAAGGAGAAGAGTAGCAACGGGGTGGGACCACACTCAGCAGCAAACACCATCCAGATGTACATTGATATCACCAACATTGCATCATCTCTGGATCTAAAGTATGAAATTTCCCACCTCACTGTTTTGTGGGGAAATTATTACCACAAATGATTACAGTGATTCAAATCTATTAACACATTTTTAAGCTAACTAGAGATGGGTTACAAATGCAGTCTTGTTAGCAATACCTGCATGTTGAGACTTTTTCAAAGATGTTATAGTATTCATAGAAACTGATACCCTCACAATATTAGTAAAAACTTTATTTACCTTCACAATGAACTGTTATGCTTTATGTGGACATTCAATAGGTAACTAATGACTCTTAAGAACCTCTCTTGTTCTGTAACCTTCAATGGGTGCCAGTGCACCAGCAGATGCATATCTGGAGCTTCCCACATTCAAATACATCACATTGCCCTCAGCAAACATGAAGGGCATCGCCATAAATGTTTCAAGTCAGTCAAAAGGATTCAGATTAATCTTCCAAATCATGCAATATTTATACATCATCTGAAAACTTGTGATTGGTTCTGTTAATCACTTCATACAAATCACGCTAATGGTCCTACCTTGCCTCCATGGCCCAGTGACAGAGGGAACACGGCTGGAGCTACCCCCCACAAATATTTCCATGACAAGGACGATTTCAGTTCCAAGCCAAGACCAGTGAGCATGTTTTTACCCCTTCATCTATGATCACAATGGTAACTTCACGTAGAAGATCTGAATGGGTCATTGGGGAGTCTTCTTCTGTGGCTGTGCACATTTTTGTTTCTGAATGTTATGTAAATAATGACATTTGAAGTCATAATAATGAGACTTTTATTGTTGGTTCAATAATAAGAGGTATGAAGTGGTGGGGAAGATAGAAGGTTCCTTAATTATGGCAAAACCTTCAGTGGATGTGAACCTTTCATTGAAAGTAAGAGTTTCCATGTTCTAGGCTGGGTTCTCAATGGCAGTGTTAGCACAAGGAGGTCAGAGGAAGTGTAATACAATGCCGTTCGTCCCGCTCAGACAGGCTCAGAGCATACAGCACAGATCAATACAGCACAGGTCCTTTTGCCTGCCATGTGTGCGCCAACCATGATACCATTCTAAACTAATCTGTCTACACATGGTTCATATTTCTCTATTTCCTGCCTGTTCGTATGTCTGTGTAAATGTTTCTTAAATGTCGATATTGTATTTGCTTCTACAACATCTGTTGGAAGCATGTTCCAGTCACCTACCATGATCTGTGTTTAAAAAAAACTTATCTCACACATCTCCTTTCAACTTTTCTCCTCTCACCTTAAACCTTAACTCCCTAGTATTTGACATTTACATTCTGGGAAAAAGACTCTGACTATGCACCCTAGCCATGCCCCTTTTAATTTTATATACTTCCATCAGGTTGCCACTCAGCCTTTGACGCTCTGGTGAAAAAAAATCCAAGTGAAAATCAGGTGAAATGTTCCTGAACAAAATGACTCCTGTCATAATATAACATGAGGGGAAGCCTCACCTTTGAGGATTGCACCATGCTCAGTCTACCCCTTCTGTCTGCCAACAGCACCTTGGTATTCTCCCCTTCCTATTGCTCCAATGAGCTGAGTACTTCCAAACTGTTACCATCTTCAAGGTTTAGCTCAAGAATCACATTATGGACTGCCAGCAAATTACCCCAATGAGTGAGATGCTGGAAGAAGTGAGTGCTAGGTGCCAGCCGTCCAGTCTAGGCATTCGAAACATATTTCAAGAGGCACAATTGCTTAGTGAATGGTGATCTTGGCAAGCAGATGGCTTCAGTTGTATTGCCTTTGCATGGGACTTTCAAAATGGTGAGTGATAAACAAACATCTAAATATGAATAGGAGTATAAATTTAAGCCCATCAAAGCTGCTTTCCAAATCAGTATGACTTGGGTTCATCTTTTATCTTAATGCCATACCTCAACATCTTTAGCTTCTATAAATATTACTATTGTTTTCTTAAACATAATGAGAGATTTAGCTTTCTCCACCTTATGTCATAAAGAGTTCCATAAGTTCACCACTCTGTGTTAAGACATTTCTCTTCATTTCAGTCCTAAATGGTCTATTCAGTACCTTGAGACTGTGACCCCTGATTCTAGGCACCCCAGATAAGGGAAGTATCTCTGCGCGTACTCCGATTGAAACATATAAAAGTCTATTAGATTCCCTCTCATTCTCCTAAACTCCAGCGAAGAACTATTCTGAGGAAGGGTCACCAGACCTGAAACGTTAACTCTGTTTTCTCCTTCACAGATGCTGCCAGACCTGCTGAGCTTTTCCAGCAACTTAGTTTTTGTTCTTGTTTTCAATAACTTGTGTGCAAGGACACTCAGGTCTTTTTGTACATCAACATTTTTTGTTTTATCAATGTTTAAATAATACTGTCATCCTTTTTTTTCTTATCAAAGTGAATAATTTCACACTTATTCATGTGTTACCACTCTTCCATGTATTTATCCACTCACTCCATTTCTCTAAATCAGCCTGAAGCTTCTTGACTTCTCCCTCACCACTCATGATTCTTCCTAGCTTTGCGTCATCAGCAAACTTAGAAATATCACATTTGATTTCCTCATCCACAATACATAAATAATACACTATTCACAATACGTAAATATTTGGGGCCCAAACATTGATCACTATAACAACCTACTGGTCATTGCTCTTCACTCCAAAGAGAGCAGTTTATTCCTGCTCCCTGTTTGTGTCTTTTAAGCAATGTCTACATATTACCACCAACTCCATGTGCTTAAATCTTGCACATTAACCTCTCGTGGGACTTTATCAAATGCTTTCTTGGAACGCAAATATACCACATGCACTAGTTCTCCCTTATCTATTCTACTTTGACTTAGAATTCTTAGAATTCCTACAGTATGGAACCAGGCCCTTCGGCCCAACAAGTCCACTCTAACCCAACCCCCTATAACCCACCTAATCTCCACATCCCTGAACATTACGGGCAATTTACCACAGCCAATATACCTAGCCTGCACATCTTTGGTCTGTGGGAGGAAACCAGAGCACCCGGAGGAAACCCACGTAGACACGGGGAGAATGTGCAAACTCCACACAGACAGTCGCCTGGCGGTGGCATCGAACCCGGGTCCCTGTTGCTGTGAGGCAGGATTGCTACCACTAAGCCACCATGCCACCTACATGTTAAACATGATTTCCCTTTCACAAATCCAATGTTGACTTTGTTGAATCCCATTGATATTTCAAAGGGTCTTGTTATTTAATCCTTTAATATATATTCCTGGATTTACCAACTACTGATATCCAGTTAACTAGTCTTCAATTTCATGTTTTCATTCTCCCTCCTCTTTGGTTTTAAGTTTTGGGGTTACATTTGCCACTCTTCAATCTGCTGGGACTATTCCAGAATCTGCAGCATTTTGGAAAATGACGACCAAAGTATTCGTGATTTCTATGCACACCATTTTCAGTACCCGAGACACAGATTACCAGGTCTTAAAGATTTGTCATTTTTCAGTGCCATTAATTCTCCAGCTCATTTTAAAAATATTAGCTTCCTTCACATCCTCCTTCTCAATTGACTCCTGCTTCCCTGACATTTTTGAGATGTTATTTGTGTCTTCTTCTGTGAAGACAGAACTAAAGTAGTCATTTAATCACACTGTCATTTCTATATTCTTCATTATCAGTTATCCGACTTCAAACTATAAGGCACTTCTATGAGTCTTTACTAATCTTTTACCTTTTATCTACTTAGAGGCATTTTCAGTTGGCTCTTATGCTCCTTGCAAGGTATTCTAATTCAATTTACCCTATTGAATCAATTCTTTTTTCATTTTGCAAAGACTTTTTTTTTTAAATTTTTCTGTACTTTTGATTGGGGAATTAGTTGGAAGAAAGTGTGTTAAAAAAATCAAGGATCGTGGAGGTATTTATTGTACTCTTTAAAAAGCAAGATATCTACAATTATTTTAAGTGCAGTTTACACTGTTGCCTGTTTAATGGTAAAAGGCTACTATATATGTGCTTGAGCTGAAGGGTTTTAATTGATTTGATTTATTACTGTCACATGTACTTAGGTACAGTGACAAGATTTGTTTTAAGTGCAATACAGGCAGATCATACCATACAAAGTGCATTAGGATAATACAATAGAGTGAAGAAGAAAGTGTAATGATTGCACAGAAGGTAAACAAACAGCAAGATCAACATTTAATCTAAAGTTTGAGAAGTCCATTCAGAAGTCTAATAACAACAGGGAAGAAATCGTTCTTGAATCTGTTGGTACGTGTGATTAAACATTTGTATCTTCTACCCGACAGAAGAGGTTAGAAGAGATTATCACCCGAGTAAGAGGTGTTTTTGATTATGTTGGCTGCCTTCCATAGGCAGCGAGAAATATAGATTAGGGTGACATGTGGCTCAGTGGTTACCACTGCTGCTTCACAGCGCCAGGGAACCGGATTTGATTCCAACCTCGGGCGATTGTCTGTGTGGAGTTTTCACATTCTTCCTGTGTCTGTGTGGGTTTCTTTCCACTGTCCTAAGATGAGCAGGTTAGGTTGATTGGCTGTGCTAAAATGCCTATAGTGTCTACTGAAGTGCAGAGTGGGTGGATTAGCCATGGGAAATGCAGGGTCACAGGGATGGAAGTGGGTGTTGGGTGTGTCTGGGTGGGATGCTCTTTGGAGAGTCTATGTAGAATTGATCAGCTGAATAGTCTGCTTCTGTACTGTTAGGGATTCCATGATTCTATGAACAATGATCAGATAGAGTCGATGGATGGAAGTTTGGCTTGCACAATGGACTGGGCTGTGTTCACAATTCTCGGTGATTTCTTATGGTCCTGGGAAGTGCAATTTCCATACCAAACGATGATGCATCCAGCTAGAACGCTTTCTATAGCACATCTATAAAATCTGGTAAGAGTCTTTACAGACATGTTGAATTTCCTTGGCCTCCTGGGGAAGTAGAGGCATTGTTGTGCTTTCTTGACTCTAATGTCAACGTATGTGGACCAGGACAGGTTGTTGATGATGATCGCTATTAGGAACTTGATACTGTTGCCCATCTCTACCTCAGCACCATTTACACAGACACGGGTGCGCTCTCCACTCTGTTTCCTGAAGTCAATGACCAGCTTTTTCATTTTGCTGACATAGAGGGACAGATTGATCATTTATACCACAGCACCAAACACAGTCTCTCTTTCCTTCATTGTCTCCTCATTGTTTGATATCCAGCTCTCGATGGTTGTCATCAGTGAACCTGTAGATGGAGCTGGATGAAATTTGGCCACACAGTCATACATGTAAAAGGAGTATATTAAGGGGCTGAGTATGTAGCCTTGGGGGGTGCTGGTGTTGAGGATTATTGTGGAAGAGGTGTTGTGCACTAAGTCAGCTTTAGCTAGCAACAAATTGCTGATTCGTTTGTGGAATGGTGACAGATTGTTGACCACAAAGACTTTCTGCCTGCCAACAACTAGGGCATTGGTGCCTAAGTAGCCAAATAGTTTGTGGGTGTGAACAGCAGACTTCAGATCTCCAGAAAAGGAGGTGGCATTACTCACTGTTTTGCACATTTTCCAGGAATTCTTTCACCACCTATTATTGTCAAATGTATTTTGACCAGTCTATTTGCTATTACATGCATCTTTTACATTCTCTTCATTGTTATTCCCTATCTCACTATTGTACAAGGGCCTAAGTAGAACATGCACTAAACTCTACCTTGTTACTACTCAGCTCCACACAGACCAATTCTATTTCACATTTTATGAGCCAATATCTAGTCTTAGTATTGTAAAGATTGTATTTTTTAAATTAGCAATGCTACCCCACCTCACTTACCTTTCTGCTTGGCCTTCAAAATAGTGAATATACTTCAATATTCACTTCCTTGTCCAAGTCAACCTGGAGCCATATCGCCACAATTGCAACCATATTGCGCGTGCTATCAATTCATCTCTTTCATTATGACTGTTCCCTGTATTTATATTGATACCTTCAGATTGGTCTTATTAACATTTTTATACATTTTCATTTTGTACTATGACACTATTTGCTGCTAGACCTTGTTTCTTCTGCCTTCTAATTTTGCTTTCTATTTTCCCATCTTTCATTTCTTACCTTTTTCATTTTCTCGTGTCTCCCCATTCAGGATTCCATTGTCTACCATTCTAATTTAAACCATCCTTGATAGAGCTAGCAAATGCCCAAGCAAGGATATAGGTTCTTATCCCACTGAGTACAATCCATCCACATTGTTGAGATCACATCTTCTTTAGAACCAGTCCCAATATCTTAAAATCTAAGTCCCTGCCTTCAACACCATATCCCAGCCATGTATTCGTCCAATCTATTCCTGACTCTGTGAAGACCTAGCACTGAGAGTAATCATAAGATTACTACTGTCAAGGTCTTACTTTTTAATTTATTCTCTAAGCTCCTTATATTCTGCTTACAGATCTCATCTGTCTTTTTTGTTAACCCATGTCATTGATACTGACATTAACCATAACCTTTAGCTGTTCACTGCCCCATGGAGAATGTCCTCTTGGTGTTCCATCTGTAGCTGAAGATATATCCACCTGTACTCTTTACAGTGAATTTCATATCATTATTCCCCTTCTATTCACTTCTCTGCTCTACCGCCCCCACCCTGAGAAACAAGGGCAATCCGTTTTCTTCAGTACAGTCCTTAAAGCTGGTCTATAGTTTAGATTAAGTAGTGTTTTAGGAAGAAGGCAAGGTCAGGTCTATGACATATATTTAATGTTCTTTAAAGCAGAAATAAATGTAAAGGGAATAATTTAACAGTAAGTTATGGACAGTAGCTTGGCCAGGGAATGCTCCTCCTGTGTGATGCGAGAAGTCAGAGACACTTCCAGTGTCCAGACTGACGATGTCTGAAAGAAATGCCACTAGCTGCTGCAAGTCTATGCTCACACTGCATATAAAAACTGTGCAACATGAAGGGAATGTGTGACTCACAAAGAGAGTTAAAGAACACATAGTGTATATGCATGTGCCAGTACTGCTGTACTCCGCTAAGTCCACCTTCACCTCCAATAGAATTTTCTTTTCGGATACTGCTGAGGGAAAATGTTTCTTAGGAGAATTTTAAGAAAGCATATTTCCAAATACTAGTGCCTGCCGCAAGTTGATATGTTGAGGGCAAGTAATCTTTCTAAGTGATATTCCTGTGCTGCATGATACACCCACAATCTTTAAGAACTGGAGAAAAAAGCTTTAGCAGCCTAGAATGGCAGACACGATGGAATAATGCCAACTACCAAAAAATAGTATAAACATGCAAGAGGCTTTTGTTGTTATGGTTACAAAGTAGTTCAACATTGAGGAAGTAGCAGCCCTGTAAGTACTGCTTAAATGTTGTAAGAGTTTCTGACTCAATCCCCATTTCAGGCAGTGAGTTCTACACTCCCATCACCCTCTGGGAGAAAAAAAATTGTCTTAAACTCTTTGCCTTCACGTCTTAGCTTAATTCTGTAACCCCGCCCCCGTTATTAAAATCCACACCATCTATGTTCCTCACCTCTTTTAGGCCCCTTCTCAACATTCCTTGCTCCAAGAAGAACAACTCCATCCTATCAAATACTTCATCACAGCTCAGACCGTCATGTCTGCAATGTCCAGGTAAATCTCCTCAGTACCTATATCAATGGTCCCAAAATGAACAATGATCACCAACAGTTCACCATCTACCTTCAGACTGCCCTCCAGGTATTTCGTGATATCCTTTACCCTGGTACCTGGAGGCAACATGCCATTCTGGATTTATGTCTACAGCTACAAAAGCATATATCTTTCCACCTCAATAATGAATCCACAACAGTTATTGTCCTACCACTGAGAAGCTGGATCACCCACGATAGGTGTTCTGCTGTAAGGTTAATCTGCTAGGACCCTACATCCAGTAGAGAGTGAGAAGTTTTATTCCATGAATCTGAAATAATTGAAGCAAACCAAACGCCACATGAAACCAAGGCAACAAACCACTCCGGCAAAAATGAGAAAACAGAATTATTTCGCATCATCCTCTAAGGCCAGTAAGCATGTTCCTGATTAGATAATAACACAACAATTTAGAAAGTAGAAATAAAAGCTTTAAAAATCAGACTGCTCTGGTTAGAATCATTAGATGAGACATAAAATAAATTATGATTGCTAAATTTCAGTCAGAACTTAATTCTTGAAATTTGTGCCCATCAGCTCACAAGGGAATTCCAGACCACAAATGAAATGGCTTTGAGTTTTTCATGCAATAATCGTTCATGAGGCTTTATGAATTGACCCCTATGTAATAGAATAAGTGGAAGAACTGGTTAGAGTCATTCCTAGCATTAAAAGATGATTGCTGAAGTTGTTACAGGTCAGTCATCTCAGCTCCAGAATATTTCTGGAGGATTTCCTCAGACCTAGCCATCTTCAGCTGATTCATCAATAATCTTTTCACCACCATAAGGTGAGAAGAGGGTATGTTCACTGATGATTGCACAAAATTCGACACCATTTGTAACTCCTCAGACACTGATGCAGTCAATGTCCAAATGCTGCAAGACCTAGATGTATCCTGGTTTGGGCTGAAAAGTGACAAATAACATTCACACCACGCAAGTGCCAGGTAATGAACATCATCAACAAGAGAAAATCTAGCTCTTGCCCCTTGACATTAAAAGGCATTACCATCACTGATGACCTCACTATAAACACCCTGGGCGTTTACCATTGACAATAAACTGAACTGGACTGGTCATTTAAATACTGCAGCTGTAACAGCCAGTCGGAGGCTAGCAGTTCTACGGCGGGTAACCTCCTGTCTCCCTAGAGTCTGTCCACATTCTTCAAAGAACAAACAGGGAGTACGATGGAATACTCACTACTTGTCTGGATGAGTGCCGCTCCAATAGCGCTCAAGAAGCTTGACATCATCCAAGGCAGAACAGCCAATTTGAATATTATCTGATCCACCAACTTCAACGCCAATGCACTGTGGCAGTAGTGTGTACTATCTAGAAGTAACTTACCACAGTTTCTTGAACAGCAGATTCATATTTCATAAATTCGATTGCCTAGAAGGTAGCAGATGCATGTGAATACCACCACCTGCAAGTTCCTCTCAAAGACACTCACCATCCTGACTTGGTAATATGTTGCCATTCCTTTAGTGTCGGTGTGAATTCCAAAGAAGTTTGGAATATTATAATCACTGTTCTGCTGATACTTCATTTCAGACACTAAGATGTAGGCAATCAGACCCTAGGTACTTGGCGGTCTTCAGTTTCAATAGTTTGTTCCGCAGCTTTCCCCCCGTAATGATGATCGTTCCAAGTTCTTCCCTTTCTAAAACCTCTGCATTACCTGTCATAGTGGGATGGTACTGATGTCCTTCACCACGAAAACTTCAGCGATATATTGATTTAGTGACTCTGACATTTCTGAGTTACCCACTATTAACTCTGTCTCATCCTTCAAGATTCACATTAGCTACTCTCTTCACTTTTGCTTTTTTTTTTATATTTTGCACTCATTTTCTTTCATGATTTACCCTTGCTTTTTCCATTACTGTTTTAGAATCATTTATTGATATTTTGAAGTTTCCCAACTTTCCAACCTGTAACTCACCTTTGCAATATGGTACTCATAGTTTTTATTTATCTTTATGACATCTTTAACTTCCTTGTTTAGCCATAGATGTGCAAGGTCTTAATGAGACTACATTTGCAGGACTGTAAATAATTTTTTTTAGTCTCCTTATTTAAGAAAGCATTTAATAGTGTTTAAAGCTAGTTAGGGATAGATCAAGCAACTAATTCCTGGTCATGAAAACATTAGTTTATCAGGAAAAGTTGAGTTGGAAGGGCCAATATCTATTAGAGTTTAGAAGAACGAAAGATAATCTTATTGAAATGCAAGATGCTTTGGAGATTTAACAGAGTGGATGACAAGAGGAGGTTTTCCCTTGAGGGGAATCTAGAATTACAGGAAGCAATTTAAAAATTAGGCATTTCATTATTAAGATTGAGAAGAGGAGAAAAATTGTTTTGTTCTGAAAAACGAAATATATAACAACATAAATCTGCAGAACTTTCTTCCCTAGACAGCATTGGAGGCTGGGTCATATGCAAGGCTAAGATTGCTAAGTTGGATCGTTTTTGATTAACAAGGAAATCAAGGGTTATGGGATAAGGGCCGGACTGGAAGGTGTGGACTTGAGACACCAATGAGATCTGCCATGAAACAGTTGAATGGTACATTAGGGTCAAGGATCTTAACGGCCTTCTCCTGTTCCTAATTTTTGTGTTCTCATCTAAGCATTTCTGAGTATTGCAGTTGTACCTGAGTCTGTCACGGATATTTTTAAAAATAATCACAAAAATGATCTAAACAACTACAGAGTCGTTAGCCTTTACCAATTTTGTGGAACATTCTTTCCCAGGCAGCAGTGTAGGTTTGATCATTGAATATACTCAAGGCTGAGTTAGATAAAGTTATCTTTAATAAGCATATGATCATGTTGCATTTGGATAAAAATTAATTCATAAAAGTAGCCAAAATGAATTGACAGAAGGGAGTTTTTTCTAAGCTAACATACTGCTTTCCTGCAGGGGTGACAATGTTAGGGGAAAATTAGTGGAGTTGTTTATTTCGATCAGTTAAAACATTGTATGTGGTTTATCCGGGAAGGCTGGGTGATGAAAATAAAGCCAATATCAATGAGAATGCAAAATATAATCAGGTCATCAATAGAACACGGATAATGCTGGTACAATTATTACTACAACCTAGATTCACAGATGTTAACAGCAGAGAGGGAGGCCACTTAGCTGGTCAACAAAGGTCTGATTATAAAAATTCCATTTCTAGATCTTGGCCCACTGCACCAGAGGCTCTGGCAACATACATGGAAATCTATACACTGCTTAAATGCACAAGAGTTTCTGATTCAAACCCCCCAGGCCACTTCTTTCAGGCAGTACGTCTAGAACCCTTTCAGTGAAGGTATTTCTCTTCAGCTCTCCTTTTATCCTTCAACCTCTTATCTAAAATCTATGGCCTTTGTTTATTGACCCCTCAACCAATGGAATAAGTTCTCTCCTTCGCATCCTATCTATGCCTCTCATAATCTTATACACCTCTATCAGGCCCCTCCTCAACCTTCACTGCTCCAAAGGTAAAAAAGTACCATCCTATCTAATCTTCAGTCCAGGCAACATCCCGATAAATCCCCTTTGAACGCTGCCTAGTTCAACCCCTATAACGTGAAGATCACAAATGAACTCCAGTTGTAATCTAACAGTTCCATCATAACCATTTATATTCTACGTCACGATTAACAAAGACAAGTATCCCATAAGCATACTTAATCACATTATCTACCTGTCCTGCTGCCTTCAGGGATCTGTGGATATGCATACAAAGGACCCTCTGATTGTTCATACTTTCCAGTATCTTACCAATCATAGTCTAAACCCTTGACTCCCTCGTAAGTGTATTATTTATTTAATCAATTATTTAACACATTATCACATATACCTAGGTACAGTGAAAAGTGGATAATGTCGCCATGTTCTGGTGCTGTCTTGGATTACAGAATAAATTACTGAATAACTTGTATAAGTGGCAAAGTAGTGAATAAATTAATATTAAATTGATATAACTAAAACTAAAACAGCTTCAAAAGTTCTTCTTTCCCTTTCCATAGACGTCACTCTCTCTGTTCCTCTAGTCGGCACCATCCGACATGGTCCCTGAGGTACTGGCAACCTGTTTGCCGCATCCGAGCTGGAGACGGTCACGCAGTGCAGTCCTACACCTCCTCCAATGCTAGACATTGACTGGCTTGTTATCCGATGCAGCCACCCAAGATGGAGTGGGAATGGAGACACGCGGAGGGGAGGCGCAAGGGCAACCAAAACAGATAAAAAATGTTGCTGAGCTGGAAAGACAACAATGAAGCCATGTGGATGCAGCAGAACCTGCCACATGAGCCATGAGCGGCCAAACCCTGTGCTCCGGAGCCAAACACTGCCAACCTTACCGCCGCCATGTGTACTACCTCCCATTTTTTCCTAGGTTGAATTTTATTTGCCTTCACTATGTCCACCTGACTGGTATATTGTTATCCTCCTGCAGTTTACGGCTATCCTCTTCAATATTTACCACCCTAGCTATTTTGGTTCATCTGTAAACCCCTTAAACATACGTTTAAGTCCAGATCATTATGTGCACCACAAACAGCAAAGACCTAGCAATGAGTTCTACAGAGCCCTAATTGAAACAGAAGTCCAGTCACAGGAACTTCCCTCTACCACCACGCTTCCTGCCTCTCAGCCATTTCTAAAATCAATGTGCCAGTTTGCCTTGTGCTGTTCTTGACCTATCTGCCATAAGTGATCTCATCAAAAGCCATGCAAAAGTCCATTTGACTCTGAATGGTGGGACAAGAAATCCCACCATCTGAAAAACATGTCCCATGGTTCACACATAATCGGCTTTGTGATATCTTACAATGTGAAAGGCATATATAGATGTAAGCCTTTATTTGTTTTCTAGTAATCCAATACTGACTTTAACAGTTGTCATTGTGGTTGGTTGGTTGGCTCGCCGAACTGGTTAAACAGAGTTTAAATGACAGACAGGAAAACACAACAGCACTTCATCAGAGGCTGCTCTGATGATGTTACCCAGCAGGGTAATGAAATGTCTGTGGAACAACGAACCAGCTCGGCGAGCCAACCAACCACAACATCCACAACCCGAGCTACAAATCTACTCTAAAACCTTTAACAGTTGTCATATTACCCTCTATAATTTGCAGCAATTTGAAATAAAACAGAGCTACCATTTGAATCCACATTGTCACAAAAAACAGCAGAGGAAACCCAAAGAAAACACTACACAATATTTGCTGAACCCTCATCTCATCCTCAAGTCAATCAAAAGAAAAATGTATAGCAGAAGCTCTAAACAACAACTCCAACATTCAACACACACACACACACACACACACACACACACACACACACACACACACAATTGTAATCATCAAAAAGCACTCAGTATTGACTCTCAGGTTCCTTTACACACTAGCAGTCACTCCAATAATTCTTTATTTTCGTCTAACTGAAGATTAACCATAAACTAACAGAACAGCGATCAGGCTGAAAAAAACTGATTGCCCTACTTCTCTATCTGCATTCTTTTTTCCATATTACACATATAGCAGCTTGCTTCAAATACAGAACATTTTTCTGTCAGTTTACAATGACAAAGTGATATAAAGTATTACCAACAGCGCTAACAAGCAACACTTACACAACAATAAAGTCTTCACTGACATTCAGTTTGGCTTCCATCAGAACCACTCAGCTCTGGACCTCACTGCACCTTATAGACAAAACAACTGAATTCAAAAGGGGGAGAGTGACTGTCTTTGACATCAAAACAGCATTTGACCAAGTGAGACATTATGGACCCCGACAGAAATGGGAAACTAGAGGAAAGCTATCCACTGTTACAGGTCATATGTAATAAAAGTAGGTGGCTGTGGTTGTTAGGTCTATCAAGAGTCCCTATCATGAACAACTACAGGAGTTCCTCAGGGTAGCGTCCTAGGCGCAACTATTTTCAGCTGCTTCAATGACTTTCCTCCATGACAAGGTCAGAGGTGGAGAAGTTCACTGATGATTATGCAATGTTCAGTACCATTTGCGACTTTTCTGGTAGTGAAGCAATCCATGTCCATATGCAGCAAATCCTAGATCAAGCCATCTAGACCTACAACAGACCTGTACAAAACTACACCGCAATTAATTTTGCCATGTTAAAAGCAGATAAAGGGCTCCATTAACTTACCAATATTAAAGTGCCACAACATAAAATAAACAATATTAAATGGGGACTTAATGTATTGTGGTAACAACTTCAGATCAGACAATGGGAATCTGCAGTAGGAGACTCACTTCCTGACTCCCCAAAGCATGCCCATCAACTACGTGACACCTGTAAGGAGTATGATGGAATACTTTGCACTTGCCTGGGTGAATGCAGCTCTTACACCACTCAAGAGGTTGGACACATTCAGGACAAACCCATCTGCTTCGCTAGCACCCATCCATCATTTTAGACATTATTCCTTTCAAAACCAATGCAGTGTGCACCATCTACAAGATTCAATGCAGCAATGCACCAAAGTTCCTTTGACAGCATTTTCCAAACCTACAACCTTTACCACCCAGAACAGTGCATAGTCTTCCACTTTAAGGCTACTTTGAAAATTGTCATGCTAAGAGGTTGGGGGGGTGGGGGGGTGGTGGTGTTGGGGCACACTAGAACAAGGAAGTCCAGTTACAAGTGGAGGCCTGTGTGTCACTGCAGAACAGGGTGATTATAGTTCAGCCAGAGTTCCATGGCAGACATTGCTGCATGGAACTTGAAGCCCACTTGTTCAGCCAACCCTACTTTGGGAAAGTCTAACCCTAAGCCTATTGCAGGACAAGGGCAGCACGTGCATTGCAAAACCAGCACTTGAAAGTTCCTCCCTGAGCCACTTGGAACTATATCGTTCTTCCTTTATTGTCGCTCGATCAAAATCTTGGACCCTACCTCCGGCCAGTAGCACTGTGCATGTATCTACACCACTTGGACAGAGGCAGTTCAAGACAGCAACTCATCACCATCTTCAGAAGATATGATGACAATAATCATTATCTCAGATCACCTATGGACATACTGAATTTTTAAGTGCAACATTTGCTTTGTAAAAACAGAACACAGTCAAAAGATGATTGGGCTTTGCTGGAACACTGCAGCAAGCCAGAGACAAAGATGTTGGCCAGGGAGCAGGGTGGTGTGTTAAAGTGGCAGACAACAGGCACCAGCCTGACACACATTCCCCTCCCCTCCCTTGTCTGCCTTCAGCAGGGACCATTCCCTCTGGGACACCCTGGTCCACACTTCCTTCACCCCCACAGCCCTACGGCATCTTCCCCTGTAACCGGAGAAGGCGCAATACCTGCCCATTTACCTCCTCCCTCCCCAGTATCCAAGGACCCAAACAAACCTTCCAGGTGAAGCAACACTTCACCTGCACTTTCCAGAAACTGGTCTACTGCATTCGCTGCTCACAATGTGGTCTCCTCTACACTGGGGAAAGGAAGCGTAGACTTGGCGACCACTTTGCAGAACATCTATGTTCTGCTCACAAAAAAGACCATGAACTACCTGTTGCCTGCCACTTTAATGCATCACCCTGCTCCCTGGCCAACATCTCTTTCTCTGGCTTGCTGCAGTGTTCCAGCCAAGCCCAATGCAAGCTGGACGAACAACACCTCATTTTCCACTTGGGGACCCTACAGCCCTCCAGACTCAATATTGAGTTCAATAATTTTGGCGCTTAAACTTTCCCACGTCCCAGCCCTCTACCCTACACACCAGGCCTTGTTACCACATAGCTTGCCATTACACACCCCCTGTTGTTAGTCACTAACAGTCCCCATTAACAACTAATGATACTCCCAGCCTGATCATTGGCACATCCTTTGCCTGCCCAACTGTCTTTCTCTCTCTCTGGGTTCTATCCTATCATTTACTCCCTACCCCATCCACCTCCCTATTTTCTGCATATAAACTGATGTTTTCCCAGCCACTATCAGTTCTGAGGAAGGGTCACCAGACCTGAAACGTTAGCTCTGTTTTTTCCTTCATAGATGCTGCCAGACCTGCCGAGCTTTTCCAGCAATTTTATTTTTGGGACTACAACAACCTGGGGAACCTCACTTGGTACACTTTGGAACAAAGGGCAATTACGACAAGCAACACCAATACCTCATGAAAGAATACTAAAAAATGAAATATTTCTACTGTATAACATGCTAGCCAATTTCCCATTCGTAAAATTGCACCTGCAGAAAATATGTTGGGACATAGGTTTTCGGTTTTGTCAAAAGACAGATTGACAAGAGCTGGAGTGAAATAGTTTTAGTTGGATCCTGTGAACGACCTGATCATTCCGTGTCAGTCCACCACAAACTTTAAGGTTAACTCAACCTGTAGCTCTTTATCCCTAAAGAAGCAAAAAAAACTGACACTATAATTGAAGTAGAAGAAAAATAGAGCAAGAACAATGACTTTGTCTAATTATTATTTAAAATGTACGCAAACAAGGGCCAAGAATAGCAAATGCTTAAGAACCTTGTTTATTAGCAACACATATTAGGAAATCACAGACACACACCATTAGCGAAATCATAAACCATTTCCTTATGAAATTTATGAATTAATCAGTACAGGAACCAACATTACAACTTCCGTTCTCAGTTAAAATACAGATTTATTGCATTGCTTTTAAGCAAGTCTATCCAGGTATGAAAAAATATTGGTCTATATATTGTCGGTGGAATACTCAGTCTAAGAACTAAAATGTTAAGCCAATGCTGCTCCATCAAGTTCCCAGTTTAAAACTTAGGAGATATATATTATTCTAAAAAAATTCCAAAATGACTTGTGAGGAAATGAATGCAGTTAAATGATTTAATAAATTGAGAGCTTTGTGTACCATTTCAGCCTGTAATGCATGGACGAGGACAAAAAGGTTGCATTTGTTCCAATTCCATGTGTATTGCAAAGATTTCAACATCACAACCTTTGGAGGATTGGGAAAACTCTGATAAAATCTTCTGCCTTTCAGCATTTAACTGTGCATGTGCAATGCTGTTGGCTTTGCCTTTACTATTACAACAACATCTAAGGTAATATAACGTTCCTTCCAACAAATTTTTTTTTGAAATATGGTTACCTCTCCTAAAAATTCACTCTCTTCCTCCCGGACTCGAGCTTGGTCCCACAGCGTGATTTCTAACATACGTTCCCGAAATTCTCTCCGATGAACTGGAGAATAAATGAATGTTTGGTTCCACTTTGGCTCAAGTGTCTTCTTCACTGTTTTTGTTCTTCGTTTGCTTTTGTCACTGGCAAACAATCACAGGACAGAAATTAGAAATGCATGCAGAGCTTCAAAACACATGCTAAAAGGATGCCTATTAATTTAATGATGTGGATGTCTCTGAGGACAGAGGACGTGGATTGTTAGAAGGTATATTCCAACCTGATCCTTTAAAGTCTATTAGGAGATATAGGAGGTAAACTCAGTGGATGCTCCATGTCAGAATTTCGCAAAGTCAGTCAAGGCTCAAACTTTAGGCAATAATGACAATGACATGGAGACATATAACATAGATTTCCACATTAATGGCTGATCTTGGTTCCCTTGATCCATCCTTCGCCGGGGCAAGTTTTTTCTAAAGTTGGGTCATGCTGTGATAGGAATTGGCAGAGCTACCCACCCACAATAAGCTGTTAATGGATTAAACTAATCAAAAACTTATCAAGACCTACTGTCAAACACAACTAGGATTGCCTTGTTTTTCAGACTTCGCTTGCAGTCACATGCTGCCTTCTCGAGGGCACTTTCCCACTCCCCCAAAATGGTGGTTTAGGTTTGAAGGATTATTGTTAATTTTATAATTTATAATGAGTTGGAGAGAGGGTGCCACTCAGTTCACCCTCTCCCTCCCTTACCCTGCAAGGCCATGCTGCTGCCTTTTCCAACCTGGGTACTCCAGCTCTAAGGCTTCACCAGCTATTTTTAGTTGGACAGTGAGCCCACCCTCTGGCCAATCGAGGGGAAATCATATATGTCTCCCACAGTTCAGGCTTCTGATCTCTGTCTAAGTCTGATGGTGGAGTCCTAAAGCCTGCAGAGAGGCCTGAACTAAGTGTAAATGTCACAGTAAAGCAGGGTTAGATGAAGACATAGGAGAGTTGGAACAGAGTATATATGTAATTCACTCATTTGGAAGTCATAAAACATGGGAAAATATACGTTAACATTATACACTGCTTTATCCACATTTATAACAGAATCATTCTTAGTAAGCTTGCTTTGCCTCCACTTGTGTGTAAATATGGGACGGCATAGTGGCTCAGTGGTTAGCACTGCTGCCTCACAGCAGCAGGGGCCTGGGCTCGATTCCACCCTTGGGCGACTGTGTCTATGTGGCGTTTGTACATTCTCCCCCTGTATTCATGGGTTTCCTCCAGGTGCTCCGGTTTCCTTCCACAGTCTGAAGATGTGGAGGGTAGGTGGATTGGCCATGTTAAATTGTCCATAAAAGTGTTCAGGGATGTGTAGATTAGGTGAGTTATAGGGGGATGGGTCTGGGTAGGATGCTCTGAGGGTCGGTGTGGACTTGTTGGGCTGAAGGGCCTATTTCCACACTGTAGGGATTCTATGATCTATGAATATAATGCGACAAGTTTGTATCTGCAATTTTGATTATTAAGATGGACATAGAAAGTAATAAGTTGATAAGTGACTGACATAGGATTTTAATAAATCTAATACAGCTTAATACAATCCAATCCTTGCTACCTTTGCCAGTGAAGCCATCAGGAGGGTCATCATGGTGAATCATAATGTATTTCTAATGTCAATGATTGTTTTGTGGTGTTAATGACTGAATGACAATGAAAAAGTTCTATAGCCAATAAATTGAAGCTTATTGTTTCTTTGGGTATAAAAGAAAGATTCCAACAGAACTGAAATAATTTCAGTAATTATATGTTGATAAATATTTAATGTAAGGGTTGGAGCAATTACGTTAACTGCTACGTGCCACTTAATCACACCCTGAGGGTAACTTTTGTTTACTGGTGTAAGTCAAACATAGGAGATAAAATTATTTACAGCAATTGCACAAGATAGACTCATGGTGAATTGACTTCAGATTTGGTAATCTTTGGTCTCATGAAATAATAGCATTGACCACCGACGCACTACTTGTGTCAAACAGCACCTGATCTTATGTCTGCTCAGCTTTTCTAATACCCTTCCAAGTGTTCAGCTTAGCAAACTCAAAGCCCTTAATGGCCATCTCCCCACCTTCTATGTCTGCCTTATTTATTTCTCATTCATAGGATGAATGAGATGCTGGATGCTCAGCAGGTCATCACACAGTGGTCAGTTCACCATCCAGAAGGTTTTTGAGTATATGGGCTCAAACTGCCATTGGCTGTGGCCAACACAGTGTAGACTTCACTGGCTTAGCAACAACTGTATATTGTTGGAATTATCACAGCTTGGATCCTCTGAATTGGCAATGCTGTCTTGTCAAGTTGTGCTAAGGATATATCTGAACCACCAAAGATGGGAACTGTTCAGCCTTTTCTACTGTCTAGAATACATTACCTCAGTCTCGCCACTGTACTGGAGTACACTAAGGAGGCAGGCTTTGTAAAATCCGAGTCAAGTCACAGACTCAAACAGCATGGAAACAGACCCTTCGGTACAACCAGTCCATGCTGAACATAATCCTAAACTAGTCCCACCTGCCTGCTCCTGACCTATATCCCTCCAAACCTTTCCTGTTCATATATCCATCCATATGTCTTTTAAATGTTGTAACTGTATCCGCATCCACCACTTCCTATGGAAGTTCATTCCACATGCGAACCACCCTGTGTAAAAGAGTTTCCCCTCATCTTTTTTTAAATCTCTCTCCCCTCACTTTAAAAATATGTCCCCTAGTATTGACATTCCCCAGCTTAGAGGGAAGACAACTATCATCAACTCTATACATACACCTCTCATTATGTTATAAAAACTTCCATCAAGTGACCTCTCAACTTCCCATGATCCAGTGAAAAAACTCTGAAACTATCCAGCCTTTGTTTATAACTCAAACCTTCCAAACCCAGCAATATCATGATAAATCTCTTCTGAACCCTGTCCAGCTTGATAATATCCTTCCTATAACTGGGTGACCAGAACTGGCCACAGTATTCCACAAGAGGCCTCACCAATATCCTGTACAACCTCAACATAACGTCCCAACTTCTATACTCAAAGGACTGAGCAATGAAGGCAAGCGTGCCAAATGCCTTTTTAACCACCTTGTCTATATGTGATATAAACTTTAAAGAATTACATAACTGCACCCCTAGGTCCAAAACCCCTAGTGTTCTACAACACTACCCAAAGCCCTACCATCAATTGTATAAGCCCTACCCTTATTTGTTGTACCAAAATGCAATTCCTCGCATTTATCCAGATTGAACTTCATCTGCAATTTTTCAACTCATTGGCCCATTTGATCAAGATCACTTTGTAATCTTAGAAAACCTTGTTCATGTCTACAATGCCACCAATTTCAGTGTCATCCACAAAATTATTGGCCATGCTTTCTACAGTCTCATCGAAATCAGTTATATAATGACAAACAAAGGAGGACCCAGAACTGATCCCTGTGGAACACCGCTGGTCATAGGCCTCCAGTCCAAAAAGCAACCCTCCATCATACCTCATTGTCTCTTGCCATTAAGCTAATTATGTATCCAATTGGCAAGCTCACCCTGAATCCCATGTGACCTAAGTTACTAATTAGTCTATCATGCAGAACCTTGTCAAAAGCTTTACTAAAATCCAATTAAAAAACATCTACTGCTCTTGGTCAGGTTGTTATTCTACCAGATTCTCTTAATGAGCTTCCAAATTACAACTTCCAGCTTTTGCAAATCCCGTAGTGCCTTCAGTACTAATAATGCCTGCTAGTAATTTTTGAGATGTGTGAATCTAATCAATAACTTCCAGCATAATATTGTCAATGCTGAATGGTAATACGGAAAGATCCCGAATCATGACATTCCTTGATGCTAATTCTCAAACTAAACACTTCATAAGCATGAGAGAATCAATCTAAGAAGCTCCCACTCCATTTTTATGGTACATGCTAATTTGCCTTAATAGCTTATTTTCCTAATTTTTTTAAAATCTATTCCCACCTCTTCAATTTTTTGGTCATCATTTGTTGGCTTTTAAAACTTTCCCAATCGTCTGGTTCACCACTAATGATTGTCATCACGCATCAAGTTGAAAGAAAACATGTGCAGTCTTCAACTTTCTTGGTTAACCATAGCCGGTTTATCCCCTTCCTAAAATCCTTCTTCCCCACTCTGAGTTTTGCTGTGAGTCACTAACTATATTCTTAGGCGTATGCCATTGTACCTTTAACCTTCTTTTCTGTTAAACTCCTTTCCCAGTCCACTCCAGCCAACTCTGTCACTAAACCTTCATAATCACACTTGAAAAAAAAAGAGTTTGCATTGTCTTTTTCAACTAAGTTTCTCTCTCTCAAACTGTAAGCTAAACTCATCATGTTATAACCAGTGTTTCCTAGAGGATCTTTTACGCCGAGTCCATTCATTAAGTTATTACACATTATCAAGTCTAAAAGAGCCAGAGGAAGGGTCACCGGACCCGAAACGTTAACTCTGTTTTTTCCTTCACAGATACTGCCACACCTACTGAGCTTTTCCAGCAAGTTTGTTTTTGTTCCTAGAAGAGCCGCAACGTGGTTGCATGCACCACGTATCATGCTTTTAAACTCCCCCGAATTCTAAATCAATAATTCTAAACTCTTTATAAAAGGTATAAAGGCAATCTAGCAAGTAGCATAAAAATAGAAAAGGTGCATCTTTAAATATATAAAAAGGAAGAGTGATGCCAAAGTGAACATAGGCCCCTTAGAGAATGAGGCAAGGGAAATAATAATGGGGAACCAGGAAGAGGCAGAGGACTTGAATAAATCATGAGCTAGCATTTTTTTCCCTTGTGGTTACCTCTGCCAATACCGACTTTCCCAATCTACATGAAGACTAAAGTCAACCACATTGTGGTTGATTAGTGGTTATTTTTGTCTTGTTTATCTCCTGATTTATTCCCTATCCTAACTTATAGCCACTGTTTGGGCTCTTATAGACTATTCCCACAAGAGTCATCTTTTCCTTTTCATTTCTTATCTCTTCCCATATGGATTGTACATCATCTGATTCAAGATCATTTCTTGGTATTGTACTTATACCTACAAATCTAACCTACCACCCTTTCCTTCCTGTCTGCCTTTTTGAAAAGTCACATTCCTCTGAATATTCTAGTTCCTATTTCTCGTTTCCTTGTAACCATGTCTCTGTCATGGCTATAAGGTCATATCCATTAACCTGTATTTGTGCTGTTAATTAATTTTTGTTCTGAATACAATGTAGATTTAAGCAAACAAAAAACATTATTAGCATTAGATAACAAGGTGTAGAGCTGGATGAACACAGCAGGCCAGGCAGCATCAGCCGAGCAGGAAAGCTGACGTTTCAGGTCTGGACCCTTCTTCAGAAACATTATTAGCATTGTTGCCCTGTTTGACCCAGTTTGTAGCTTCTTTCTAATGCTTGTACACTCTGCCCCTATCTGGGTATTATTCTGAAAACAGTAGTCTTGCTATGCCACTGAATTATTTTGCTATATAAGTACGTATCTCGCCTTTCACTTGAGAATGAATGTCCTTGGCAAAAGCAGTGAGGCATAGTGACTCTCATCTGTGGATTCTGTTTCCAGGTAATGAGATTTGGTTTCAAGCAGATCACAAACATGATATCCTGCAGAGATCCTCACTTACTGGCATTTCAAACAGATGCAATCTGTTTGGGAAGTCAATTGATCAATCAACCAATAAAGTTGTTAAAATTACATTAGTTAACATGAAAGCTCATGAGAATCTAAACAGAAGAAACTGCGATAAAATCGTGAAAGGAATATTTTTAAGACAACCTTTAAATATACTGCTGAATATTCAATAACTGTCCACTTTGGTTGGCATTTGTGCGTGGAAGTTCTAACATTTAATTTGAAGCACCACATTTCAAATTTGCAATTGTGGTGAACCTGGGACATCGGTTGTAAATGATCTCTGTTGATCCTTTCTTCCAAAATTGTTTCCAAGGATTGGACCGTGGACTTCCATTGAAGTTCACACATATGAGCAAGGTTCTGCAGTGGTTAGCCACTGCCTCTTGTAAGATAGCTGATCAGGAGACTCTGCCATTCCTACTGCCTGTCATCAGGCCCACTGGAAGGATTTACAGGCTGATTGTCAGATTAACGATCACATTTGAAAAACAATTACTATGGTCAACAGGCCATGGCATGGGATCCAAATCCAGAATTCTGGCCCACGGGTAGGGATGCTACCACTGCAGCACATGACCTCCCATTCAAAATGTTGAAGATCTAATTACATGAATTCTATAATATTATAAAATCCACTACAAAGGTTGCATGATTCACGAGAAAGATTCCTGTCTTGCAGAGATGTGTGTCTTGGATGTATTCATGCAGGATCCACTAACGTGTGCACTTGATTCCCAACATGCACTCCAGGCTATGGGCTAGCAGTGTGAAGTCAAAAGTCTACCTTCAAAAGTGGTGAAATTAAGAGATTTGGCAAAAGAAAACTATGGTGAAATGAAGTAAAGCTTTGTCACACAGGCAAGTGGTTTGGGTCTGGCTTGCACTGCCCAAGAGTGGAGGCAGGTTCAAATAAACCTTCAAAAGGATATTAGACTGTTCTCTGAAAAGAGAGAATGTGCCATTTTATGGGGTGAAAGTCAGAGAATTGTCCATTCAGAGAGCTGGATTCATGATTCTTAGGTTTGTAATTGAACCAATTACAATGTCATAATCTAACATGTATAGCCACTAAACAGCAGAGCCTGAGTTGAAACAGGGTCTTCCTAAGACATTTAAATAAAATTATGATTATTCCGTAGACCCAAGCTCATTTGAAAACAGTATTATTGATCAGCATTAGAAATAATAGGTACTGCAGATGCTGGAGAATCCGAGATAACAAGGTGTGGAGCTGGATGAACGCAGCAGGCCAAGCAGCATCATAGGAGCAGGAAAGCTTGACGTTTCGGGCCTTTTGCTCATTATCCAAAATTCAGTAGGAAAAAATTTCATCCCAATGGGATTTTGCTACAGCACTTTTGTAGGAATTCATTTCTCACTTACTTACTGTATACTTTAATTATCGTTAGCATTTGCACTTAGTAATCAAAAAGGATGCAATGTGACTTCTTTTTGGATAGCGTTTTGAGCAAATTGTGCCATGTGAAGTTAGCACTATTGTTTATTTAACATCTATATTTGTTTCATGATGGCAGTTCAAATTCAAGTAAATGTAACCAGATTTTAAAACACAACAAGATGTTTCAGTCAATTATGTTCTATAAGCTGATGCAGAATGTATTTTGGTCAATATGCAATGTAAGTTGTCATAACTTCTCCAAATGTTCACCTCGAATAAGTTATCAAACAGCAACTAAGGAAGTAAGTGTGTAAATCTTCAAACACCATTCCCATAACCATATAAAGTTCAGTAAGACCAGAAGGAGGCCAGCTGCCTACCCAGTCAGAACAGGAATTTCGAAAGCCCAAATTTAGATAAACAAGAGCAAATTATGAGATTAAACAGAAAAATCAGATCAAGTTCTCCAAAAATCAAAAAGTAAGTCAGGAAGCAAATATTTTACATGAACAATCCCACGTGCAAAGGCAGTTAAAGAACTCTACCTTCGATCAGGAAGAAAGTAGATTTTCACATAAGGGTTTCTTGGCCTTCCTTCTTCCCTGAAGGGAAGATCTTTTGCTCCCAGAACTGTAACTATAAGCTGGTGGCCAACTTTGTCGTACCAGAGTTTGATCTGTTGGAAGATCATATCATCATGTAATAATTGCTTGTTAAAACCTCTCTGACCACATAGGTTTAAAGTTTTCTAAATATTCTCTAAATTCCTTCACAATGTGAAATCATATGTCATTTCAGTTCAACTGCACAAGCTACATTAAATCTAAGACAGTAAATACTAATGTACATGGGAACTGTAAGTAAAGTGGTATTATTATTTTGTTTCATCATATAAAGGGTCCCATCTGAGGATGGAATAAATCTCAGTGTTTCAAGCAATATCCAAAAGAGAGACATTATTCTTGTAGATAATAATTCCAATATTTATGAATAAAATATTTGGTATAACTACATTCTACTTTCAATTACGCAAAATAAATGTCTTTTCCAGTTGTTATGGTGTGGAGGATAGGTATCAATGATTTGGTGAGAGACCAGGTCTAAAAGGATAACAATAAACATAGTCAGTAATGATAGCACAGCTCCATGAAAATTATCAAAAATGAGACAAAGTCACAGAACTTAGACAATGACATTTATAACTTTCCATTAATTCAATAGGTAAAACAAACTAGAGACCAGAAACTAATCTGTGGTTCACTGCATTTTCAATGCATTTTATGAGTTTAATAATTGCATAATTCAAATTTGAAATCAAGTAATCTTTTCAAAGTTGCAGAAGCTGCTTCTCCCTCTCAACATCACATCCTTTCTAGCTCTCCTTTGCTTATGCGGTCTGTTTCTTTCCTAGGACCCATCTTTGTACCCCGCTATAATTCTATTTTTAAGTACTTTTTCTCTTCCCTACCTCCTGAAACTCAAAGAACTACATTTCTATATATGATGTGCTCCCTCTGTTATTACTGTTTGTCTTACAGTTCTTACTAATCTTCTTTATTTCAGAGCCATTTTATTGGCATTTGCCTATTCTTGTTCTCTTACTTAATTTCTCAGTTTTAATAGTTCTCTCACACTCCTCCACTATTCTAAGTACTACCCTTCTCCCTCAATCTCTCAGAGTGTTCCTTTCTTGCATTGCATGTCACTTTTCCACTCACTCATTCTTTCCATTAATGACTGTTTCACTCAGTGAACGTAATTTAACCTGCTGTTAAATGAGCAATAACAGCCTCATAGAGGGATAGGTAACCCTAATAATCCCTAATTATGCCGGTAACACCATTTTCAAAGGCACCCAAGTTGTGAATGGGGAGGGTGGTGTTAATTGGCTCAGGATGAGACCTCTGTCCCGAGTGGACAGAGTGCAACCGGATCATGGCAGTGATTATTGGTGAACCTGGAAGGAGAGGTAAGCTGGAGGTATTTAGATGGGTCAATGAGGCCCTTATGTGATGATTAATTGCTTAATGAAGGATCTCAATTGGCATAAAGATAGATGAGCTGCCCACGTTTCCCCAAATGGTGTGAAATTTCAGTGGGGAAGAGGCACCAGCATTGGAGCCTATAAGCACTGTGCCAAACTTTACACCCTATCTACCAGCAATTTCCATTCCTGGAGGAATGCAAAACTCTGCCATTAATCCAGAGAGGAGCATGGATTGGAAATGGTCAGAGCATGGGCGGCACAGTGGCTCAGTGGTTAGCACTGCAGCCTCACAGCACCAGGGACCCGGGTTCAATTCCAGCCCCAGGTGACTATCTGTGCGGAGTTTGCACATTCTCCCCATGTCTGCGTGGGTTTCCTCCCACAGTCCAAAGATGTGCAGGCTAGGTGGATTGGCCTTGCTAAATTGCTCATAGTGTTCAGGGGTGTGTGGGTTATAGGGTGATGTGTCTGGGTGGGATGCTCCAAGGGTCGATGTGGACTTGTTGGGCCGATGGGCCTGTTTCCACACTGTAGGGATTCTAATGAAAGTGTGTTGTGCATTTTCCATCATGGATGATTAAGAACAGAATTGCTGTTATTTTTGTGAGAAGGCAGCGCAAGAGTGCTCTTCCAGCTCTTAAAGAAAATCCAAGCTGTTGCCAACCTGCTTCTTCTATAATCTGAACTCTTGCCCTCAGTCAGGTATTCCTTCTTCACTGTAATTCTCCTTCTGCTGACTAGAATAGCTACAAATTGGTAGGAGTCATTTCAGTGAATTACATTCAGGTCCCCAGTTGATGCCTCAAAGCTTGAAGACTTAGCACTAACAAGGCAGTAAAATTCTTTCTGTTTCTCTGCTTTAGATATGGAGGATAGTGTGCGAGTTCTGTCTACTGGTCATTCAAAACTCAATTCACACTCTTTTCATTCCAGATTATTTCAGTGCTTCCATTCCAAACTTCCCCACTCATTTTCAGTTTTTCACTTGAGATTGTTGCATCCACTCACTCTTTCCAGCTGGATTTTTTCTCATATTCACTCCTACTCCAGAAATTCTCTCTCAAACAGTCATTCAGATCTATATATTCATTCATGAAAATTCAATGTCAAAGGAAACCTGTTTGTATAATAATGAAAACCACAGATATAACTGAGCATAGAATGAATGCACAATTCCTCAAACATGCAACAAAGCAAAGAAGCAGCCTGCCATATTGCAAATGAAGGTTTGGTAAATATAGTTACAGTTTAATGATCTATGGGGAGGCAAAGATGGAATCTAATCTTAAGCTTTAATATGCCAGCAAACAAATTGTACCTAAGTACAAACCTTATCCCAGCTATACCTCAGTCAGAAACGCTTTCACAATCAACAGTACAAAATAATCTTGGTATTTATTTGTTTACATAAGATCAAAAGATGGGATTTCTCCTCGAGCACAGGTACTCTGATTTTGCAGTGATCAATCACACTTCTTTCCAAACTGCTAATTTTCCTTTACTGGAGAAAATATATTTACTAAAAATAACTTGTGTTTTTTTAACACCAAATTAATACTTTTCGCTTTTCAGTAGGTAGTTGTCATAAACAAACAGCTCACACATGTCAAGTAAAAAAAAATTGCAGCAAAAGTGTACCCATTAGTGGTGCTTTGCCCAACTGAGAACATGACACAAAAGAATGGAGATAATTGTAACATGGCATAGCAAGAGCAGATGGAGATATGGAGCAGGCCATATCTCTGACAACACAGGTATATATATGTAACATCCAGTCTGATTTTATCCAAATTATGTGCATGATTGGCAATAATTCATTGCTCAACATACTTCTGTCTGGATAAATGAATAAATGTTGAGTTGTTGTGAGAATAGTGTCTTTTTCACTTTAAAAGACAACCAAAACAGCAAGTATCTTTTTCTTTGTAATGAATTATTTTATAATACAGTGCACGCTTCAGCTAGCGTGGAATACATGCTCAAGTCTCGGCACATTTGGAAGCTTTAGAGGAGTTGCAGAAAAATTTGGAGAATGGTTTCAGTAATGAAAGCGTTTAGCTACATTGTTGGATTGGAGAAACTGGAATTGATCACCTTGGAGAATAGAATGTTGAGAGATGATTTGATAGATGCATTCAAAATCATAAGGTTTCTGGAGAGACTAGAGAGGGAGAAACTGTCTTCATCGGCAGAAAGGATGAGAACGAGGAAACATAGGTTTAAGGTGATTGCAGATGAACCAAAGGTGACACGATGAAGAACTATTTTTTGCAATGAATGATTAGGGTCTGGAAGACACTAACTAAGCTGAGAGTCAGATTAAATCACTTTTGAAAGTGAATTAGATAAACATTTGATGAAAACAAAATGCAAGGTTATGGGGAAAGGGCAAAACAGTTACTGTCAGCACAGACCCGAGAAAGTGAATGGAGTCCCTTCTATGCTGTATCCAGTCTATGATTCTCTGAAGACGTACAGAAGGGGATACTGCAAAGTGCATTGGTGTTTCTTGGAAGAAGACCTAAAACAAACATGTGAAACATCTCTTGGACTTCTCAGTTTGAGTTTGGAGGGACTCCTCAATCAGTTAGCTGAATGGAGCATCATATCAAAGGAACAGAGGTCCTCACAGAAGAAGGAATAAGAAAAGGACGACTAATGAAATTTGCAAACCACACAACCTAGAAACAAACTGGGATGCATAAATGATCGCTGCAGAGTTTGTGGTCCCAACTGTCCCAATTATTATAGTTATAAGCAAACTATAAAACAGAGAAATAATTTTAAAAATCCTGACTTATTAGGATCATAGTTATTTACAAGTTCCCAAAGAAGAGAGACCGCCACAAACTTTGCCACAATATTCTTTAAAACAAACATGTATAATATCTGTTTGTATAGGTATCATTTGTTTGCCAATGGTCAATTGAAGAATCTAATGTAAACTGGAAAATGCAGCTCACTGTTCTTTAAAACAGCATAATGGCAATGTGAATGAATATTGTTTCTTAAAACATGCACAGCTTTATTTAATATTGCTGAGATGTTTGAAGGTTATAAAATATGCATATATGCTGTAAAAATATAAAGGAAAGAAGGAGAGCAAACAGCAAATAAAATCACTGTAACTGATTTACTTCTCTGCATTTTCCAAATGATAATATTATACAGTGCCTTTACCTGAACCCTAGGAACAAAAGGCGCTGTTCTTCTACTAAGGCTTTGGCTCTGGTAAGCAAAATTAAACAACAAAGAAAATAAATAAAAACAAACAAAAAAAAGGTACATCCATTGTCAGATACTTAAAGAGTGCTCTAAAATGAAAATGAGACACAAATACAGCAGCAAATGTTTTACCATAGCACCCTTGATATCCCTCTTTGTTTATCAAAAACATAAGGACTGTAGTTATGAAATTACAAACTTTTTTGAACTCATATTTGCAACAAGTTTCATTGATGAAACAACAAGTTTCAACAAACTGACTCCATTAAGGACTCCATCTTGATTTTGATACTGCCTATCCAATTCTTGAGGTTTAGATTTCAGTGGTATTCCAACATTTTGCAATTGCACTGTTCATTCAAAAAGAGATTCTGCATGTTGCAATATATGACAGTGTTTTGGCAGTTTGCGTTTTTTTAATCCTACATTGTTACTTTTCAGGGAAATGTTTAAGATTTTCAGTCTGGATCACAGCCTTACACACAAATCTTTTCTTTCATTTCCTATTGATTGACTTTTCCTCTGACAAAGCCAAATACTCAAAATAAATCAGCAGCAAAAGTCCTGCAAATCAGATATGAACGAGGTTACAATGTCAATTCAAAGGATGGTTAGAAATGCAATATTAATGTACAAAGAGGAAGCAGAAGCACATTCAATCAATCAGTAGCAGGAATATTACTTTGCACTTTATGACATAGGTTATTACCAAATAAACCAGGCAGTTTAAGACACAAACAACAGAGAATTCAGAAACCTCAATATGCACATTGAAGCACTTAGGACCATGTTCCAGTTTAATCAGTTGTTACAAGTTCAGCAATTTTCTCCATTCAGTACTGCACTGCACATAAAATGGCTGACTCAGCTGTATATATAATCAAACTCAAGTACCCTATTTAAATTTTTTACATGAAAGTAGGTCACCATTGTATTTCCGTGTAAAATTTTGTCTCTCTATCACTCAGCTTCACAAACACACGCACTTGCCGAATCGGCCCATTCATTTAAAAAAAGCCTGTGGCTCAGCAATGTGGAGTACTGGCATAGCTGCTTGCTAATCCAATGGAGAGTTTCCTCTGAGGAAGAAAAATAATTCCACAAAACCAAAGAAACAGCAGTCAAAACTCTCTATGTCTCTCTCACTTCTGGTTACATTAAGAAGAGAAGCACATCCCCAAAGAGACCATAAAAACGGAGCAACAAAATTAAGTAACAAATCACTAAAAATATACCTTAATGTCGAACACCATTGCCCAATGCATTTGCAACATGCTGATTTGGCTACAGACTTACAGTAAGTTAATAATGTGCAGTTTTAGAGCCACACAATATTGAGTTATATTAAAATTGTAGCACTGTGTATGTAAGGTAAAGTCACCATACTCCCAGTGGACCATAGATCTGCTCTCTCATTACAGAGGGATGAGTAGTTTAGCCTGAGGATCACCATGTCTCAGAAGAGAGTGGAGGTTGAGAAGATGAGACCTTCGTGGTGACCTCAGTTAGGACAGGAATTGAACTTGCATATTGACGTCATTCCGCATTACAAACCAGCTGTGCAGACAACTGAGTTAACTAATCCCTGCAGCAAGTATGAATATAAGTGACCCTCACTAGATTACTGTGTTCATCAGTGTCTAATTGAGGGAGGAAGAATCAGCCATGTATCGATCTGAAAGGCCTTTTGCTTAAAGAAGTTAAACAGTCTGCCATTAGTTTTTTTTTCTCAATTCCTGCCACTCTGGGTGCTTTAGAATGACAATACTTTTAAATGTGTGGGACCCCTCTGCAACGCATAATGAACAAAGGGCAAGCGATCAGAAGGTCTATGTTATGATTTCTCTCAAAATTTTCTTCAAAATTTGGTGACACAGGTTGCACTAACAAGATTATTTTGTTTTGTTTAGTTGATAGCAGTTTTCTCAGAATAGTGAAGTGCATGAACAATGGACAGTATTACATGCCTACTTATGCAGGATGGACTCTGCGATTTTTGGAAAGCTGTGTCAATGCCACAATATCCAAATATATTCAAGCCTTCTTCATAATGGATCTATTGAAATGAGCGATTCAAAGTTATCGGTATTATTGGGGAATGAGGGATCACAGGGTATTCGCCCCAAGCTATGTTTAGAAATGGCATGTGACAAATGTAAGCAAGGCAAGAATCAGAGCTTAATTGCAATGCACAGAAGCTTGTCGAATCTTTCTCCAAACCTGAATATATATTAAGTCTGATGAAGTGGAGAGTTTACTTTTGAAGCCATTCTGTTTTTCAATCAACCAAAGTGCACTGTGCTCAGAAGTAGAACACTTCAAATGTGCACAGGTTTGCTATTCAGAAGTGCTGGATTGCAAAATCTATTTGAAGTCAAATCCTGATCTAATGGTGGTAATATCTTCATTTCTGACCTAAAACCTCTTTTCAAAAGATTGCCTATGATTATATTGGGAAAAATACAAATATTTTTATATTTATTTTACACTATGTGGCCAATGACTTTGACCACGATACATTTGGAGAGCATCAGAATATTGGTGTAATTAAAAGCATCTTAACTTGAAATGAACTTGGGAAATCCACTGGATTTTCAACACTTATAGGAAATGGGATGCAGTTTACAGTTTCTATAATTTTACAACTTGCTTTCCGGTGACCTTTCCACCCATCAATACAAAGCTAACGTCATTGGTGGTGGTCATAAGAGCAGAGATTCATTAACTCAATGCATCAATACACACAATGAGGTCAGGCATACCAGCCATTCATTGTTTGTAAAAGGGTCCAACTGTTTTGGTGGAAGTGTTGAGGGGATGGAGTGTAATCCAGGCAAGCAAGTTGAACACTCAAAAGCTAGTCAATATTTTCTTCCTTAATATGCTTGGATCAGTCACTGAATTTGGTGTATCTATAATCAAGAGGAAGTCCAGGTACTCCTCACAAGGCTAGATGGCCAATAGATATTTACACTGCATCAATCAGGTGAGCACCAAAAATACACCAATAGTGGTGCTTGCACCCTTCCATTAAATGCAAGCATTAAGCCCTGCATACCCCTTAACTGATTTCAATATGATCAACACTGGAGGGAGCTAAGCTCGTGGACCATTGACCATGGATGAAGCAAAGCATTTTGTTAAGGAAAAGTTTATAAGAAGTAGTCCTTGTTGCATGAAACATCTGGTCCTTTGCTGCTTATTACCATGCACCAGGATTTCAGTCACTGATGACACCAAAATAACTCAAAAGGGCATTATAGATGTATTTCCAACTTAAATCAAAAGCATTTTTTGTAAAAAGAAACTGTCCTTGGTTACCTGAACTACACTCACTTCCTGACTGAAATATGACCAAGTATTGCAATTTCACCAATACCTCTTAATATAAAGTATAATATTGTACGTGTAGAAATTAACATTTATGACTACCAAATCTGAGTCATTAATCTGAGATAATTAATATAAGAAAACACAATATATGATAATAATATATACAGTGTTTACATACTGAAAGCTGTCCAGGCAGGAACTGTGGAGCATCTCGCAACATTCCAGGACTCATGGGGGATGTGACAGAAATTGAGGTACGTTCCATCTTCTGAGACTCAAAGGAGCTAGAACCTGTGTTTTGAAGTGGTCATTGTTAAATTGCTATAATTTATTTTTCCTCTTGCATATTTAGAAGGAGAGAATGCACATTTTAATAGCTGTAATGGGTTTGAAAGAAAACTTTAAACATAAACATAGAAATGAAAGAAATTACAAACATTTAAATAACAACAAAAACCTAAACTTGCACCTGGGCAAAAACAGGGAGGGAGCTTACTGATACTGAGAAGGTTATGCTGGAACATATGTGATTTACCTCACTGGATTCTGTTTCCAAAAGTAGAAGTAAGTAGACTGACAAATAACTATGCTTTAAAACAGAAATATTCTAAATAGAGAAGATGTGTAATCTAATGGAGGAAAGACTGTAAATGCATAATTCTTCATTCACGATTTTACAATTCTTGTATAAATGTGCTCCAATATTCATACAAATCAATTGCATTGCTTTACTGTGACAAAAAAGCTTTGCACTGTGTGATAGGGATCTGTTCAATTTCTGTTATTTATGTGTAGTCATGAGAGTCTGAGAAAGGTGACAGAAACAGTTTTATTAAGCAAGGGTTTTTAAATGCTGCAGTTATGTTTGATGAACAAATAATCCACATTAATTGAATACGTTTCAAGGTTTGGGTTTTTGATTCTCACTAAATTAAAATAGCCATTAGTTTGATAGACTGATCTGCTTCTTCAGTGTGTGTTGTCAAGTCTGCCACATTTAACATCATTCCTTCTTAACTGTGGCAGGTATTATAGTATGCATGAATTATAGTCAATGCGTATTATTTTAACCATGCAGTATTACTGAGAGCAGCATCATTTTTACTGACTATGGCTATTAAGGGTCAGCATCAATCTGTAGTCTTAAATCATAGAATCCCTAGAGTGTGGAAACAGGCCATTCGGCCCAATAACTCTATACTGAACCTGAGCATCCCACCCAGACCCATCTCCCTATAACCCACCTAATCAACACACCCCTGAACACTATGGGCAATTTAGCATGGCCAATCCACCTAGCCTGCACATCTTTGGATTGTGGGAAGAAACCAGGGCACCCAGAGGAAACCCACACAGACACGGGGAGAACGTGCAAACTCCACACAGACAGTTGCCCGAGGGTGGAATTGAACCTGGGTCCCTTGTGCTGTGAGGCAGCATTGCTAACCACTGAGCCACCGTGCCTCCCCACCATCTTAAGAGGGTGAGAAAGAATTTTGGGTCTTGGCTTATTCATAAAGTTAAATGAACTGTAATTATTTTATTACCTTTACTATCAGTACATAATCCTTGAACATCTCCCTCAGATCTAGGGATGTTTGATGGATATGGTTAAAATCTTTTCACCATTAAGATGGTGACATGAATGCTAGTCGGCAGTACAGATGTTGAATAAACAGACAATTAGAAACCAAGTACTTTCTAATCAAACTGCAGAAGTGCAGAATTGAGGGAGAACTCACTATTTGAATACATACCTGGCTTGAAGGTCGAAGACAGAGAGTCATAGTGGGGGGCTACTTTTCAGATTGCAGCCCTGATGACCAGTGGTGTGCCACAAGAATCGGTGCTGGGTCCACTGCTTTTTATCATTTATATAAATGATTTGGATGTGAACATAGTTAGTGAGTTTGCAGATGACACCAAAATTGGAGGTGTAGTGGACAACAAAGAAGGTTACCTCAGAGTGCGAGATAACAAGCATGGGGCTGGATGAACACAGCAGGTCAAGCAGCATCATAGGAGCAGGAAAACTTGACGTTTCGGGCCTAAACCCTTCATCAGAAATCAGAGTGCAGAGTGCAATGTGTTCTTGATCAGATGGGTCAATCAGCCAAGGAGTGACAGATGGAGTTTAATTTAGATAAATGTGGGCTGCTGCATTTTGGAAAAGCAAATCACGGCAGGACATATACACTTAATGGGAAGGTCCTGGGGAACGTTGCTGAACAAAGAGACCTTGGAGCGCAGGTTCATAGTTCCTTGAAAGTGGAGTCACAGGTAGATAGAATAGCAAAGGCGGCATTTGGTATGCTTGCCTTTATTGGTCAGTGCATTGAGTACTGAAGTTGGAAGGTTATGTTGCAGCTGTACAGGACATCGGTTAGGCCATTATTGGAATACCTTTCCAATTCTGGTCTCCCTGATATAGGAAGGACGTTGTGAAATTTGAAAGGGTTCAGAAAAGACTTACAGGGATGTTTCCAGGATTGGAGGGTTTGAATTAGAGTGGGAGGCTGAATAGACTGGAGCTATTTTCCCTCAAGTGCCAGAGGCTTTTATAAACTGAGGTTTATGAAATCATTAGGGTAAGTAGACAAGGTCTTCTCCCCAGGGCGGGGGAGTCCAAAATTGGAGGGCGTGGGTTTAAGGTGAGAGGTGGAAAGATTTAAGGAGGGCCTAAGGGGCAACATTTTCACAGTGAAGTTGGTGCGTGTATGGAATGAGATGCCAGAGGAAGTGGTGGAGGCTGGTACGATTATAACATTTAAAAAGCACTTGGATGGGTATGTGAATAGGAAGGGTTTAGAGGGATATGGGCAAAATGCTGGCAGACGGGACTAGAGTTATTCAGGATATCTGATCGGCATGAATAAGTTGGACAAAAGAGTCCGTTTCCATGCTGTATATCTCTATGACTCTAAGTTGCATTGTGTGAAATACCGCAACTGGGTTGGAACTCCATACAATTAAGTGTTCCACATTTGGGTCAATCCAATGGAGAAGCCCTGAAAAAACTGCTTCTGTCAGACCGTAGAAGTTGGCAGGATTGCAAGGATTTCGAAGTCCATGATTAATGATGTCAATTCAGACATTTAGAGCAAAGGAGGCGGCCATTCTACCCATGAGAGATAAAAGGTACTGCAGATGCTGGAGAATCTGAGATAACAAGCATGGGGCTGGATGAACACAGCAGGTCAAGCAGCATCACAGGAGCAGGAAAACTTGACGTTTCGGGCCTAAACCCTTCATCAGAAATGGGGGAGGGGAAGAGGGTTCTGAAATAAATAGGGAGAGAGGGGGAGGTGGATAGAGGATGGATAGAGGAGAGGATAGGTGGAAAGGAGGCAGACAAGTCGAAGAGGCGGGGATGGAGCCAGTAAAGGTGAGTGTAGGTAGGGGGTTAGGGAGGAAATAGGTCAGTCCAAGGAGGACGGACAGGTCAAGGGGGAGGGATGATGTTAGTAGCTAGGAGATGGGGGTGTGGCTTGAGGTGAGAGGAAAAACAGGTTAGGGAGGTGGAGATGAGCTGGGCTGGTTTTGGGATGCGGTTGGGGGAGGGGAGATTTTGAAGCTTGTGAAATCCACATTGATGCCATTGGGCTGCAGGGTTCCCAGGCTGAATATGACTTGCTGTTCCTGCAGCCTTCGGGTGGCATCACTGTGGCATTGCAGGAGGCCCAGGATGGACATGTCATCTGAGAAATGGGAGGGGGAGTTGAAATGGTTCGCGACTGGGAGGTGCAGTTGTTTGTTGCGAACTGAGCGCAGGTGTTCTGCAAAGCGGTCCCCAAGCCTCTGCTTGGTTTCCCCGATGTAGAGGAAGCCACAACGGGTACAGCGGATGCAGTATACCACATTGGCAGATGTGCAGGTGAACATCTGCCTGATGTGGAAAGTCTTCTTGGGGCCTGGGATTGGGGTGAGGGAGGAGGTGTGGGGGCAGGTGTAGCACTTCCTGCGGTTACAAGGAAAAGTGCCGGGTGTGGTGGGGCTGGAGAGGAGTGTGGAGCGGACAAGGGAGTCGCGGAGGGAGTGGTCCCTCCGGAAGGCAGATAAGGGTGGGGAGGGAAAAATGTCTTTGGTGGTGGGGTCTGATTGCAGATGGCGGAAGTGTCGGAGGATGATGCGTTGGATCCGGAGGTTGGTGGGGTGGTATGTGAGGACGAGGGGGATTCTTTTTTGGTTATTGTTGCGGGGACGGGGCGTGAGGGATGTGTTCCGGGAAATGCGGGAGACTAACATCATCCTGCCCCCTCGACCTGTCCGTCCTTCCTGGACTGACCTATCTCCTCCCTACCCCCCTACCTACACTCACCTTTACTGGCTCCATCCCCGCCTCTTCGACTTGTCTGCCTCCTCTCCACCTATCCTCTCCTCTATCCATCCTCTATCCACCTCCCCCTCTCTCCCTATTTATTTCAGAACCCTCTTCCCCTCCCCCATTTCTGATGAAGGGTTTAGGCCCGAAACGTCAAGTTTTCCTGCTCCTGTGATGCTGCTTGACCTGCTGTGGCCATTCTACCCATTATGTTCACACAAGACAACAAAGATTTGACTACACTAGTCCTATTATCTAGCTTTTTGCCAATCACCCTGGAGATTATGATGATGCCAGTGAATATCTAAATATGCTTAAACGTTGAGAGCTTCTGACTCAACCTATGTTCAAGCAGTGAGTTCCAGATTCCCACTACCTGTGAGTGAAACCTTCTCTAGTCAACTCTCCTCTTAGCCTTCAACCTCTTAACTTTAATCTCTGACTTCTGGTTTTTGATCTTTCCGTGAATGGAAAGAGTACTTTCCTATCGACCCTCTTTATGCATAAACTCATCACTCTTATTCCATGCCTCAGCTAACAAGGCATCTTCTCTACCTTGTATTTGACCTGCCACTGCTCTGCCCACCTGACTAATCCATTAATATCCTCCTTTGGGAGAGGAAGAGGCAGGATGAGGAGAGGTGTCTGAAGGTCAGGTGAGAGCTTGGGGCCTATGCTTGGATGTCAGACGTTGGGACACTTAGAACGTAGAACAGCATTGTTTATCACAGACTCCCTACAGTGTGGAAACAGGCCCTTTGGCCCAACAAGTCTACACTGACCCCCAGAATATCCCACCCAGACCCGTCTCCTATAACCCACCTAATCTACACATCCCTGAACACCATGGGCAATCTGGCATGGCCAATCCACCTAGCCCGCACATTGTCGCAAACTGGAGCGCCCAGAGAAAACCCCGGCACTGGGAGAACGTGCAAACTCCACACAGACAGTCGTCCGAGGGTGGAATTGAACCGGGGTCCCTGGTGCTGTGAGGCAGCAGTGCTAACCACTGAGCCACTGAGCCACCCCGTCACCCCAAATGACGATGAGTAACTTTTTTGTTTGGCTTACATTGTATTTCAAGACGATTTTGTACAGGATCAGTAGACACCTCAGATCATATCAGAAATTATTAGAAGGTCCTGAAGCATACTAAGCCATATATTTGCACTTGCAGAAGTCCAAATGTTCACTTCAAGCTAAAATAATGGACATCTCTTGTTAGTACTCTCCACCATTTAGCAAGTGGGGCTGTTTGGTCATTGCTTCATGCATGCTTGCTAGTCACAAGGAGGCTGTGCAGCGCCTAAGAAACTTGAACTATGTTCATTTAGTGGTGATTTTATTAGTTTGCAACTTCTGCAGTTTGATTAGAAAGTATTTGGTTTCTAATTGTCTGTTTATTCAATATCTGTACTGTCTACTAGCATTTATGAAATAATCTCACTAGTGAAAATGATTTTAACCATATCCATCAAATATCTCTACAACTGAGGGAGATGTCTGAGTGTTAGGTATTGGGTGTAGGGGTAATAAAATAATTACAGGATATCTCTTGAAACTGGTCATTACAATAGAGAAAGGTGAAATGACTTTGACTTCATGCCACTAATGAAATTGACCTATTCTCTTTTGAGACTGAAGTAAAGGTAGAATTTTGCAGTCATATTGCACTCATGAATAATTATCGACTTGGATTTTGTTCATTTAGTGGTGATTTTTTAGTTTGCTAAAAGAAGCAAATTGTACTGAAGTGAAGAGAAAGAAATCATGCTTACTTGACTCTAGCTGTCCATGTGTGCTGTCTGGTATCCGGGGAATATCCCTTCAGGAAAGACAGGAAAAAAAAGCAAACATTTAAAAGTCATCCAAGTGCTGCTCTGCTTTAACAAAGAGACTCCGTACCATTCACCAGAATCTCATAACTAGTTCATACTTTAATGAAATCATTCTCCTATGTGCACATTGTAAAATTGGCAAAAGATGCAACAAACACACTTGCTTTTAAATTGGGGGAAATTGTATTAATACATGACTTGCATTTAATAATTAATAAATGAGTATTTTTTATGACTGTGAACCCCAGTGTAATTCATTAAATCATAAAAAAGTTACAGCACAGGTAGATGCCATTCAGCCAATGATGCCTGCACCAGCCAGAAAAAGAAAAGTGAGGTGCTCATGCTAAGCTCAACTTCCAGCGCCTAGTCCTTGTAGGTTTACAGCACTGGAGCAGATCCCCTGAGAATTCAGTTGTACACTCACCACGACCTTCATCTATTAAAATCAATGTATAGAAAATTGTGGGATAATGTGCCAAAAAGATCCTGTCATGTATTCTCAAAGGGTGACATCGCAAACTGCTTTGTAAAATTTTCTCACAGTTTAACTATCTTGAAACACGGCGCCTGAAAGCAAATTAACTGACAATTCAGCGAACAACATGGTGATAACTGCGTCAAAACTCTCTTCTATGTGGAAATTACCTTGGATGCTTCCAGGTTTACTGCTGCAGGTAATACTTGGAGTTGTAGATGGTCCAAAGACTGAATAACGTCTTAGATTTGGGATGGGGGGGGATGGATGTGTTGTCATGAGAATAACAATATATCTGAAAATATAACTACGTATAAATTTCAAATAAGCATTAACTTTAAAGACCGTAAGGTCTTTGCCTTTCTGCTCTTGTTGCAGCATGAGGACGGAAGTGTGTTGAAAATCTGGTATTTTGTAGCTGAACGCTGACATTAGCCTTCTGCTCCCAGGTTTCCCCTGCAGAGATTGCTAGATTGATGATGTCTTGCATCTGTCAGAGGATGTCTGGGGACCATGGTGGAGATAAAATTGGATCCATTGTAGAGGATACAGCAAGAATGAGAATGGATGCATAAAACTGGAAGGACAATCAAATTCTCTCGTGCTTCCCTTCTGGTCATGCAACAGGCTATGAGTGCATGAATAAAACTTGTTTCGACAGATGACAGGAGGCCAGCTTCTCAGGCAAAGCAAATGTGGAGGAAGTGGATGCCATCCTACATCTCCAACATTTTTTTGTACAACGCACCTCAGGTCAAAATTCCTCACAGCTCCACATGTTCCTCTCTCTCAATGAATTCTCACCTCTCTATCCGAGCAGCCAAACTTAATGTCACCTCTTACCCATCACTTACAGTCACAAATAATTTCAATCCACCTTGTCAACAAAATCCACTGCACAGAACTCCAGGACGAGTCTGAGATCTGGGAATTGTCCTCTAATAACACCAACACTGAATACTGAGGATGAGGCAGCCATGGACATGGCACGAAGTCTGGCCATTGTCTGGAGGTAGAGGTAGTGGGTCTCCCAGATAAGAATTCATAACACTCTGGCATGATACAAAGTAAATGCTGATTCTAATTCACAGTCACCAAGAACTGAAAGATGAGCATTAACATAATGACAACTGTGAAATCTTTATCCAAAATCAGTTTTAATCCAGGCTTTTTATTTTTCACAAGTCCTTCAGATCAGAACAGTGGGTGGAGCTAGAGTAGAGCCAAAAAGAAAAACATGCACTTATAAAGCATCTTTCATGATCCCAGGACATCCTAAAAGGGCATAACGGCCAATAAAGTAGTTTTGAAGTGCAGTCTCTGTTCTAAACCAGGAAGCACAGAAGCCAATTTGTGCACAACTCACACAAGCAGCTATGTGTAAGATGATCTGTTTTTGCCATGTTAATTGATAGTTGCCTATTGGCGAGGACATCTAGGATAACACCCCTGCTCTTCTTCAAAGTAGTACCCTAGGTTCTTAAACATCCACCTAAGAGTTTGGGTCTCAATTTAATGATTCAGGTTTAATGCTTCACTGTTCAGGAGGGTCAAACTCAACTTTTGTTCTGTAGTTGGTAGAAGAGCAAAGACTTCCTAAAGGTGGTCACGTATTCTAATGAAGCACTGTCTCATGACTCCTGCACACTATTCATGGTTCAGTAGGACCTCCTAGGCAAGTAGATGAGGTGATAAATGGTGAGCAGTAGAGTGAACGGAAGCCCAGGTTCGCAACAAAGACAGAAGTGAAGTGTATCAATGGAGATGCTCTACACACTTGAGGTTTTGTTTAGCTGGACACAAATACTGTGCTCTGGGATCATTCACGAAGGTAACAGAAATAACATGAGACTCTGTCACGTTTTTGGACAGGACATTGATGAGGCCACATTTGGAGTACTGTGTACACTTCTGGCCCTCCTGCTATAGAAAGAATATTATTAAACTGAAGAAGGTTCAGAAAAGATTTACCAGAACTTTTCTGGGACTTGAGGATTTTGTTGTTTTGCAGACGTTTCATTACCACGCTTGGTAACATCCTCAGTGCAGCCTCTGATGAAGCGTCGGTGTGCTTTCCCGCCTGGTTTTTAAACTCTGGAGTCCGTTGAGATGGATTGCCTCACTTCCGGTTTTCCTTTGTAGTGGAATGTATATGGGGTCGAGTTCAATGTGTTTATTAATAGCATACTTCGTGGAGTGCCATGCTTCCAGGAATTCTCGTGCTTGTCTCTGCCTAGCCTGTCCCAGGATTTTGCTGTTGTCCCAGTTGAAATGGTGGGTCTCCTTGTCCGTGTGGATTGAGATGAGTGAGTATTGGTTGTGTCTTTTTGTGGCCAGTTGGTGTTCATGTACTCTACATGCCCCGGCACACTCATCACACTACCCTACATCAGGAACACGTCGGAACGCACCACAAGACTCCTACGACTGCTGGGCATCACAGTGGCACACAAGCCCACATCAACCCTACGACAACTGCTCACCCGAACTAAAGATCCACTCCCCGCCATGGACAGGACCAATGTCATCTACAAAATCCCCTGCAGACACTGCGAGAAACACTACATTGGACAAACAGGAAGGAAACTAACAAAAAGAGTACACGACTTCAACTGGGAAAACACCAAGATCCTGGGACAGGCCAGGTAGAGACAAGCACGAGAATTCCTGGAAGTATGGCACTCCACGAAACATGCTATTAATAAACACATTTAACTCGACCCCATATACATTCCACTACGAAGGATAACCGGAAGTGAGGCAATCCATCTCAACGGACCCCAGAGTTTAAAAATCAGGCAGGAAAACACACCGACATTTCATCGGAAGCCGCACTGAGGATGTTACCAAGCATGGTAACGAAACGTCTGCAAAACAAGGCAGCTCGGGGAGCCAACCAACCTCAACACCCACAACCCGAGCTACAGATCTACTCCAAAACCTTGAGGATTTCAGTTATAGGGAGAGGTTGTATAGGCTGGAACTGTTTTCACTGATGCATACTGGGGGAGATGAGTGACCTTATAGAGGTCTATAAAATAATGAGGGGCACAGATAAGGTGAATAGCAAGGGTCTTTTCCTTAAGGTGGGGGAGCTCAAAACTAGGGGGCATATTTTTAAGGTGAGGCAGAAAAGATTTAAAAGAACCTGAGGGGCAACCTTTTCTTACAGAGGGTGGTTCGTATGTGGAATGAACTGTCAGAGGAAGTAATAGATGCAGGTACTGTTACAACATTTAAAATACATTTGGACAGGTACATGAATAGGAAAGGTTTAGAGGGATATGGGCCAAATGCAGGCAAATGGAACTAGTTTAGTTTGAGAAACTTGGTCTGCATGCACAAGTTGGACCGAAGAGTCCATTTCCATGCTGTATAACTCTATGACTCTGGTACACACAGTAGGTCAGAGATCACAGGAGTCTGCCTACAGCATAAACATCTTGGTGCTGCAGGTCTTTGTCTTTTTTACCACCTACATGGATAGGGTAGCCACCTACATTGAGCCACTGAGCATCAGACAGGCAGCAACAGATTGCATGCATAGCCCCACGAAAGGATTGCACAAGCAATCTGTGTTTGTTAAAAGAGGATGAAAGAAATCCTTGATGTGAAACAAATACCTCTCTGGCTCTTGGCTGGCATGCATGTGCAGGTGGGCCATGGGAGGGCAGATGGAGAAACTTAAGTTGCGACTGTACTGAAGGTACACTCACTCTTGTCTCATGTCCTCCCCTAAATTCCCACAGTCAGAGCCTCATGTGCAGCTTCCTGCCATGATGACTGAATCTGTCCTTGCACAGATGAAGTATGAGGCAGTTTTGCCTTCACAAGCACTAAGTCCAAAAGAGCTCATCCATGAGCATCTCATTTGTCTCAGCAGGAGAATGGGCAATACTCCCATGGTCTGTTAAGGATAAAAGATAAATCAAATCAACTACAAAGTTGGAGGTCTGGAGATGGGAACAGAACAGGTGGTGCTTGGATGAAGGGCTTAGGGTATTGATCTGAGTAGAGTGTGGTGAGGTGGTGTAGCCACTGTATTTATATGGCAAATCCATTTAAATTTCTGATTAATGGAAACCTTCAGGATGTTGACAGTGGAGTATTCATTGATGGTAATACTGGTGAATGTCAAGGAGCAGTGGTCAGATTGTCTCTTATTGGACATAGGCATTGCCTGGCATTTGCGAGATACGAATGTTACTTGCTACTTGTCAGTCCAGGCCTGGATATTGTCCAGCTCTTGCTGCACTTGAACATAGACTGCTTCAGTATCTAAGGAGTCATGAACATTGTACAATTAACAATGAACATCCCCACTTCTGACATTATGATAGACAAAAGGTGAAGATGAAGCAACTGAGGACAGTTGGGCCTAGGACACCACCTTGAGGAATCATGCAGAGATGTCCTGGAGCTGAGATGACTGACTACCAACAGGTACAACACAACCATATTCCTGTGTGCCAGAAGGACTTTAACCAGCAGACAGTTTGCCTCCTCATTCCCACTGATTTGAGGGAACAACTTGAGGAATTCTCCCTAAATCACAGATCTTTTTACAAAATGTGTAATTTGTTTATGGATAAAGGTAGCTAGTAAGATTAAGGAAGTTTTAATCATGGAGGCAAAGGCAGCCATGTAGAATGTGTGCCCTGTCATGTGGGGAGTCACAGACCCTACCGGCGTTCAAGATGACCATGTTTGCGGGAAGTGAGAGGTCCCACTTTTCCCAAAAATGGTCCCCCGTGTTCTAAGAAACTAAAACTCTCCCTCCTCACTAGTTCTTGAGCTACGCATTTATCTTCTCCATTCTTCAGTTTCTGTGCTCACTAGCACGTGGTATTGGGAATAATCCTGATCTTACAACCTTTGAGATTCTGCTTCTTAATCTACAGTCTAACTCCCTGAACTCTTGAAGTAATACCTTGTTCTACCTATATAGTTGATACCAACGTATACCATGACTTTTTCTTATCTCCCTGCCCCTTAAGCATAGCCTGCAGCTGCTCAGTAACATCCCTAATCTAGGTACCAGGGAGGCAACACACCATCTGCAGCCACAGAAATGCCTGTCTTACCCCCAACTATTAAATCCACCATTGCTCCTGCTTTCTTTATCCTCTCCACCCGTAATCAAACTGCTTGTGATGCTAGAAGCCTGGCTCTGACTGCGCTCCTTTGAGGTACCAGTGCCCTGAAAACCGATCTATGAGCAGGACCATAGGGATACTTGCACTACCTGCCTGCTTCACTTGACTGCCATCTTTCCTCCAGTCCCTTCAGCTGTAGTGTGACCACCTGTCTAAATGTGTTGTCCACATAACTCTCAGCCTCGAAGATGTGCCACATTGTTTCCAGCCATTGTGCAAGCTCCAAAACCCAGAATTCAAGTTTGTACAGTTGGGAGCACTCCTTGCACACATGGTCATCTTGAACACCAGTAGGGTCCATGATTCTCCATATGGCAGGACATACGTTCCACTTGGCTGCCTTTGCCTCCATGATTTAAACTTCCTTAGTCTTACTAGCTACCTTTATCCATACATAATTTTAAACTGTTTCAAAAAAAATATCCTCGATTTAGGAAGAGTTCCTCAAGTTAATTCCCTTACCAGCGAATCAGCTCTCTGCTTTCAGGTGATGTCACTCCTTTTTTTCTTTCATTAGGAATGAGTGAATTAGTCCTCATCCATAAATTTATATACTCACTGCTCCATGTACCTCCCCAACAGGCTCCGGAACTGTCCTGGCTACTGCTAAGTGAGCCTGAATCCTCAATTCTAAATTTATGCACTCATCACTCTGTGCACCCCACAAGTTCCCCTGTAAGTATTGGGTTGTGACCTAATTACACTTCTAAAAAGCTCCAGCACAATCTCCCTAACCTTGTATGTTATTCCTTGTGTAATAAAAAGTAAGGATTTCATATGCCTCTTTTACCACCCCGTTGATCTGCCTTGCTACCTTCTGGGATCAGTGGAAACTTAGCCCAAAGTCCCTCACTTTGTCAACGCCACACAGTATTCTCTCTTAATTAAGTATTATTTTGTCTTGTTTGATGTCTCCAAATGTAGCCTCTCAGTTTGCCAGGTTAAATTCTAATTGCCTCCCTTCTGTCTGCTCAAACAGCCCACTGAGTCCAAACAGACCAGGTATCTTCCTACAGTCTACAGCTTCCCTCCTCACTATTAACCACATAGCCAATTTTTGTGTCAGCTTCAAACAGCTGTGTTGGTGGTGGTGGTGGTGATGGTGGTGGGGGGTGGGTTGGTGGAATCGTGCCCCTACATTTAAGCCCAAGTTGCTAACAGATATCTCAAAGGCACAGGAAATTAGCACTGAGCCCTGTGGAACCCCACTGGAGCCAGTCTTCTACTTGAAATGCACACGTCAACCATTACCTCTGTTATCTGCCATTAGTTGGTCAGTGGAAGCATACTTATGGTTGTTTACTGCACTCTGTCAGCGGTGATGGGTGAACAAGACTTGATGCAAGGTCAGATAGGGACAACAGGCTTCTTATGCTGTTAAAATGGGAGAAATGGGAGCCCAGGGAGAAGTGCACAATGCTAGTCAGGCTTACAGGTTATAACTTCATGGATAAGGGTTTCAGCAAATGACATGGTAAAAATGTAGAAGTAACAAGTCCGATTGATGCTAGGAACAAATATTTCAGAAGGTTTGGTGGAATTGAAGACATTAGACAAAGAAGTGGACTAGATATCAAGGGATTGAGTCTGTGACGGAGATCAAAGACAATGGCCATGTTCTTTCCAATTTTTAGTGGTAGGAAATTTATACTTATCAGTCGTAGTAGAGTCCAGACAAAATATAAAGGAGATTGAAAGAAAAGGTTTAGATCCAGTTCACCACCCAAAAGACACATTGGAAAAAGGAATTTACTTTCCTTAGGTTCAGTACTGGTTCAAGGAGACAAAGGAATTGCCCATTTTCCAGGTATTTGTAATAATCAGATAATTCTTTTTTTACACTGGGTACCATAAGATTATAATTAAATGTTACAACATCTAATTAAGCAACTGTAAGCCATAGAGACAGAACTTAATTCCCACAAAGCCATAAGACAGGCACAGGGAAGGTTAATTAACTGAGAAAGAAATCCCAAGTTGAAGGTATCACTAGTTTCCCTTTCTTTGCTTTCCTCATGACAGTTATGAAGAAGTGGTGACAGCGATAATTGATAGGCATAGGTGTTTAATCCTGCAAAAGTTTCATCACACAAAGAAACATGTTAATTGTTAACAATTATCAACATGTAAGAAGTTAGGCTTTTAGTAATATTGCATTTCCAATCTCCTTAATGTCAAGTCTTCCTTAAAAGTCTCAGACAAATGCTTCAAGAAGTTGCCAAATTACTTATTTCTAAATCCACCTAATGGGATTCAGAAAACTGAACAGCAGTGTTTCCACAGTTGCAGAATTTGACAATAACACCAGAAGACAAAGCAGAAGCAAGCTATTTAGCCCATTCAAGTCTACTCCTCCGATCAGTTTAATTACTTAATTTACTAGTCCCAATACCATGGGCTTTTATCTTACTAAGTAGTCTCACTTGTGGCATCTTATCAAACCCCTTTACATCTTCTAATTTCCCAGTATCTATCATACTTGTTACCTCCTCAATAAATTTGTCAAGCATCATCTTCCCTTCATGAAGACATGGTGACTCTGCTTGAATACATTATGCATTTCTAAATACTCTGCTGTTACATCCTTTATAAGCTTTAAGCGACATAAGATTACTTCTTTCTGTCCCCCTCAATTTTTGAATAACGGTGTTACACTGGCTGTTTTCCAATCCGCTGTGACTGTTGCCAGAATCCAAGGATTCTTGGAAGAGTATTTCTAATGTATCCATTATGTTTGTCTGTACTTCGTTTAAAATCCAAGGACGCAAACCATCCAGTCCAAAGGACTTAGCGTCTTTATTTCCCTAATACCTTTTCTCCAGTGATAGATGTTTTGTATATTTCCACCCTTGCTTTTGCCCCTTAAATTACACAGTATTTCTGGAATGCTGTTAGTGTGTTCCACTGTGAAGACTGATGCAAAGTACCTATTTAACTTCTCTGACATTTCCTTGTTCCCCCTTATTAGTTCCCCAGTTTCATTCTCTAAAGGGTCCAAGTTCGCTTTGGTCTCTTTCTTTCCTTTTATACATTTAAATAAACTATCTTCTTTTTTATATTACTCATTAGTTTACACTCAAAGTTTATTTTCTCTCTTTGTAATCTTTCATTGCTTTTTAAAATTTTCCTAATCTTCCCTTTTACCACTAATTTCTGCCACATTATACATTCATTTCTTTTTTTCAATTTGATATTCCCCATAGTTCCTTGGTTTAAACACATCCTAGAATCTTTCTTCCTCACTCAGATACACTTCCGTTGTGAGTCAACAACTATTTCCTTAAATTATCTGCCTTTGTTCTTCAACCAACTTTTCTGCTAGTCATCTCCCAGTCCATCCCAGCCATCTCTGCCCTCATTCCTTTGTGATTACTGTTTTAAGCACAATTGATTCCGAGCCAAGTTTCCTACTCACAAACTGAATACTAAATTCTATTCCCTGGTGGGTCTCTTACTCTGTGATCATTTGTTAAACCTGCTTCACATCAGACTAGAAGATCCAAAATAGACAGATTACTGGTTGGGGCGACAAAATAAATGCTCCAAGAAACTTTCCCAAATACACCCTATAGATTTTTCCCTCATGGCAATTTGATTTTCCCAATCTATGTAAAAGATTAACGTCCCCCATGATTATCTATCAAGTTTTTTACTTGCCCTGATTTACTCTGTCCTGCAGAATAACTATTGTTAGGGAATCTGTTGATTTTTCCTACCAGTGTATTCTTCCCCTTGTTATTTCTTATCTCTATCAATCAAGGTTCCACATCTTCAATACCAGTAACATTTTTTACTATTGTATTTATTCTACAAATACTTAACTGACCTAATTCCTAACCTTCCCTTCCTGTCCTTTCAAAAAAGTCAAACAGCCATAAATATCTAGCTCCCAACTTTGATCTCCTTGCCACTTTGTCTTCTTAATGGCAATAAAGCCATATCCATTAACTCAATAATTCATTTATTTTGTTGCAAACACGACAGTTATTCAAGTAACAAGATGTGAATTTTGCCATTTTTCTTGCTCTTTGATGCTATTTTCCTTTTTAAAAAAATGTTTGCATACCATCTCCGTTCCTATTCTACTCTGAGAATCACCTCCAAATTAGCTCCCCTGCAATGCCACCATTAATTTTGTTTTGTAAGGCTATGTATTCCCTCACTGGAACGCTCAGCCCTGTTTAGTTGAAAGCCTTTCATAGAATCCTGGTTGCTCAATTCACATAGTGAACAATTTATTCAAACAATTAAAATATTGTGGAAGATGGTCAATAAGCCAAGTTCAAGAGTCTTCATTTGAATTTTTAAGGGAAGTACAAGCTGTGCATTGTTTTGTCTAAAAAAGTAGTGAAAAGTATCAGATGTAACATGGTGTGGAGCTGGAGGAGCACAGCAGGCCAGGCAGCATCAGAGGAGCAGGAAAGTTGGTGTTTTGGGTCGGGATCCTTCTTCAGAAATAGGGGAGGGGAAAGGGGGCTCTGAAATAAATAGAGAGAGGAGGGATGGGGCTGGGGAATGAAGGTGAGATGGTGATAGGTGAGTGCAGGTCGGTCAGTGAGGTGGTAGGAGCGGAGAGGTGGGAGAGAAGATGGACAGGCTGTATCAGATCAAGGAGGCGGGGATGAAAGGGAGGGTTGGTCATGGGATGAGGCCAGGGGGGTGGGGAGATTTTAAAATTGGTAAAGTCCACATTGAGAATGTTGGGTTGTAGGCTCCCAAGGCAGAATATGAGGTGTTGCTCCTCCAGTTTCCGGGTGGCATCATTGTGACACTGTAGGAGAACCAGGATGGACATGTCGTCCAAGGAGTGAGAGGGGGAGTTGAAAGGGTTTGCGACTGTAAGGTGTTGTTGTTTGTCACGAACAGAGTACAGGCGGTCTACAAAGTGGTCTCCGAGCCACCGCTTGGTCTCACCGATGTAGAGAAGGCCACATCGGGAACAGCGGGTACAATACACCACATTGACGGATGCGTAGGTGAACCTCTGTCTAACGTGAAATGTTTGATTGGTGCCTTGGATGGAAGTGGTGGGGGGTGGTTGTGGGGGGTGGCGGTGGTGATGTGTAGCACTTCCTGCGGTTGCAGGAAAAGGTGCCGGGAATGGTGGGGCGAGTGCGGAGTGTGGAGCGGACGCAGGAGGGCGCAATCCCTACGGAAGGCAGATAGGGGTGGGGACAGAAATATATCCTTGGTAGTGGGGTCAAATTGTAGGTGGCAGAAAATGATACGTTGAATCCGGAGGTTAATGGAGTGATACGTGAGGACAAGGGGTCCTATCTCCACTCTATCCCCCCCCACCTACACTCACCTTTACTGGCTCCATCCCCGCCTCTTTGACTTGTCTGCCTCCTCTCCACCTATCCTCTCCTCTATCCATCTTCTATCCGCCTCCCCCTCTCTCCCTATTTATTTCAGAAACTTCTTCCCCTCCCCCATTTCTGATGAAGGGTCTAGGCCCGAAACGTCAAGCTTTCCTGCTCCTATGATGCTGCTTGGCCTGCTGTGTTCCTCCAGCTCCACACCTTGTTATCAAGGTAAGTTCAGTGGGGCAAAAGCAGGCAGAGACAATGGGTCAGCTGGGGCAGTCCGGTTTGTGGATTTTGGGAAGGAGATAGAAACGGGCAGTGCAGGGTTGAGGAATGATGACGTTGGAGGCTGTGGGCGGGAGGTCACCAGAGGTGATAAGATTATGGATGGTCTGGGAGATGTTTTGGTGGTCAGGGGTGGGGTCATAATTGAGGGCATAGTAGGAGGAGGTGTCAGCGAGTTGGTACCTGGCCTCAGTGAGGTAAAGGTCAGTGCGCCATAACACAACTGTGCCTCCCTTATCTGCGGGTTTGATAGCGAGGTTAGGGTTTGAGTAGAAGGAGCAGAGGTTGAGGTGATTGATTTTCCAGGGGGATGGGGTGTGTTGGAGGCAGGAGAAAGGGTCTGTAGAGGGTGGGTTAGATTCCCAGTTAAAGAAATAGGCGCGGAGGCAGAGGCGGCGAAAAAAATGTCCGACGTCCAAGTGAGAACAGAATTCATTGGTGTGTGGGCAGCGGGGAATGAACGTGAGTCCTTTACTGAGGACTGACCGTTCACCCTCAGT
>JAHRHZ010000051.1:683166-723699 GCA_024137785.1 Ginglymostoma cirratum
ATTCTATCCCTCAGTACCTTCTCCAGCAACTTTCCCACCACTGACGTTAGGCTTACTGGTCTGTAGTTACCTGGAATATCCCTACTACCCTTCTTGTACAGGAGGACAACATTAGCAACTCTCCAGTCCTCCGGCACTTCACCTGTATTTAAGGATGCTACAAAGATATCTGTCAGGGCCCCAGCTATTTCCTCTCTCGCCTTCCTCAGCATCCTGGGATAGATCCCATCCGGTCCTGGGGATTTGTCCACCTTAATATCCTTTAGCCTACCCAACACATCTTCCCTCCTTATGTCAACGTGATCCAGAGTAAACAAACTTCTATCTCTAATCTCAACATTCATCATGTCCCTCTCCTCAGTGAACACTGATGCAAAGTAATCATTGAGAATCTCACCCATTTTCTCAGGTTCGACACAAAACCTTCCTTCCTTATCCTTTAGTGGACCAACCCTTTCTCTAGTTACCCTTATATGAATAAAAGGCCTTGGGATTCTCCTTAATTCTGTTTGCTAAAGTTATTTCATGACCCCTTTTAGCCCGTTTGATTCCTCGTTTAAGATTGGTCCTACTCTCCCGATATTCCTCCAAGGACCGTTCTGTTCTTAGCTGCCTGGACCTTATGTACGCTTCCCTTTTCCTCTTGGCTAGTCGCACGATTTCTCCTGTCATCCACGGTTCACGAATCTTTCCTTTCCTATCCCTTGTTTTCAAAGGGACATGCCTATCCTGCACTATCTTCAACCTATCTTTGAAAGCCTCCTACATATCAAATGTGGACTTCCCTTCAAATAGCTGTCTCCAATCCACATTTCCCAGCTCCTGCCGAATTTTGATATAATTGGCCTTGACCCAGTTTAGTATTCTTCCCTTAGTCGCGAACTATTTCAACTCCCCCTCCCATTCCTCAGACGACATGTCCATCCTGGGCCTCCTGCAATGCCACAGTGATGCCACCCGAAGGCTGCAGGAACTTTTCTATTTACACCAGCAAGTAGCTACTTTCAGAGTCAAACTCCACATCAACATGTTGTTCAAGGGTGAAAGTATGGCCGGTGGCATTTACTTGACCTGTTTATCACAGGGAGGTGCAATATACCTGTCTTTCTCCATACCCATATCTACTACAGTGCACCCGACATTGAATACGGTACAGCCTAAACCTACCAAGTGCAGATTGTGACAATAACCATTCTCTTGTCGACAGGAGAATGGATGTACAACTCTAAAGGTTTAGTAGTCACGAACATAGCAGGTCATAATGCATCAATATCCCTCATGTAAGAAATGATGCCAAATACCAGCACTTTGCATTTGCACCTAAGCAAAAGCTAATTCTGCTGGAGGTGAGAAAGAGGGCAGCATGCTGGTACACCACCATCCTGCCTCCTTAAGTTTTCTTCCCACTTCCGGGACTGAAAGGTAATGGCATTACACCATTCTTGTTGGTTTTAGACACTTCTGGGAAAAGGCTTACCAGGAAACTCTGCTGTTGATAACAAGGAAGCTTAGAAGTCACTAAGTTCAATCATTTACCAAACAGTAGCAGCAACCTTTTGTAAAGGCAAACAAAGACAGGTTTGCAACCTACTCATCCAAGAAGTCATCTGTCATTGAAGCAAAACAAAAGCCTCCCTGATAGATAACATAAAACCAACAATTATAACATTGCATCACTTGAAAATAGCCAAGGCAGTTGTGAAAAATGACAGAGAGATGCATCACAAATAAACACCGGATCAACCCATGCCAAATCCAAACTGTCTGTGTAGTCCGCTGTATCCGCTGTACCCGTTGTGGCTTCCTCTACATCGGGGAAACCACGCGGAGGCTTGGAGACCGCTTTGCAGAACACCTGCGCTCAGTTCGCAACAAACAACTGCACCTCCCAGTCGCGAACTATTTCAACTCCCCCTCCCATTCCTCAGACGACATGCCCATCCTGGGCCTCCTGCAATGCCACAGTGATGCCACCCGAAGACTGCAGGAACAGCAAATCATATTCAGCCTGGGAACCCTACAGCCCAATGGTATCAACGTGGATTTCACAAGCTTCAAAATCTCCCCTCCCCCAACTGCATCCCAAAACCAGCCCAGCTCATCTCCACCTCCCTAACCTGTTTTTCCTCTCACCTATCCCCTCCTCCCACCTCAAGCCCCACCCCCATCTCCTATCTACTAACATCATCCCACCCCCTTGACCAGTCCGTCCTCCCTGGACTGACCTACCTCCTCCCCACCTGGACTGACCTATCTCTTCCCTACCCCCCCACCTACACTCACCTTTACTGGCTCCATCCCCGCCTCTTCGACCTGTCTGCCTCCTCTCCACCTATCCTCTCCTCTATCCCTCCTCTATCCGCCTCCCCCTCTCTCCCTATTTATTTCAGAACCCTCTTCCCCTCCCCCATTTCTGATGAAGGGTCTAAGCCCGAAACGTCAAGTTTTCCTGCTCCAATGATGCTGCTTGGCCTGCTGTGTTCATCCAGCCCCATGCCTTGTTATCTCGGATTCTCCAGCATCTGCAATACCTTTTATCTCTTTATCTCTATGCAGTAACTGAAATGCAAATACTACGATGATCGAGACGCAACCTTGGTCAACAGTCACCAAAGCTTCCCCAACTAAAATCAGAAGATGGTAAAGTCCACATTAACAGAAGCAAATAGGTGTCCTGTGGGGTTGAACACTACTGTAAGATGAGCTCCCATGAGATGGGGATCTTCTGTACCACGTCTGAACTCTGTCCAACATCTTGTTATAGTTAAGTTCAACAAACAACCCTCATCACAAGTGTTAGATGAGGCCATGAATTGGCCATAAAGGTCAAGGCAAACGACTCAAGCACAGAAAGTCCCACCCATGGTCACACCTTCTTATGGTCCTTTCTTTTTCTTTTGGAAGGTAGCATCCATTCCACTGGACGTGCATGATAAAACAAAACGTTACTTTATACCAAAACAAAGGAAAGGCAGGAGATTGTAATAATTGTAGGGCCATCTCATTCCTTAATCTTATGGGAAAGCCTATGCTAACATACTCTTAAAAGTCTATCAACTTGCAGACCAACGGTATCCAGAAGCACGGTTTAGTTTCTGTTTGAAAGCTCTACAGTAGGCCTGCTTTTCTACTAACACTGACTTCAACAGGAGAACAGGGACCAGGATATACCTCTTTAACAAACTTTCATAGAGCTCACTTAAAGCATTCAATGCACTCAGGAGAGGACTCTAAAACATTTGGGGAGAAAATTAGCTGTTCACCAAAAATCCACAGTCTTCTGTTCCTTCTATGACAACATGCACTGCACCAGATGATCTTAACAGCTCCAATTTTGACAGCATCAGAGTGAAGAATGGAGTGAACAGGACTGTGTCCTAGCTTGCAAGTTGTTTGGCATGACCTTCTCAATGCTCCTAACTTGTGCATTCCCTGCAGACATGAAAAGTGTTTTACTTATAGATATTTTTTAATCAACCTGTTTCGAAGATGTTAATACTCACCTCTGGGGCAGGTGTGATTTGAACCCAGGCCTCCTGGGTAAGAGATTAGGACACTACCACTATGCCAGAAGTTTACTTATATATTTGGTCAGATGGCAAGCTCTCCAATCTATCTATATTGAAAGCAAACACAAAATTACAGCTTATCTTGATCAGTGAACTCTACTACACTGATGACACTGTGCCAGTCATTCAAATAAAAACTCAGCTACATAATCTCATGGACTATCTGCCCCATGCTTGTACTTATTCTCTGCGATGATAAGCATTAAAAAATGACCATAAGAAACAATATCACATTTTCTGTAATCACATTAGACAACAAACTGCTGGAAAGTGTTATAAACTCTTCTAGATTGTCTGCCAACATCAGTGCAGAATTCAAAACACTGTCACGCATAGGGAAAGCATCTACCCATTATTGGACAATTCCAAAATGTGCACGGAATAAAATCGAGCAAGGGACATAGGTCGAATCTCCCTCCCCAAAGTTCAATACCCCTTCCACCACTGGGCTGAATTCCCAAACCCAGCCACCTCCCAGCAAACCCACCTCCCCTCTCTCCACTGGAAACACATCTTCTCCCACCCCACAAAAGCCCAAACTAGCCTAGGAATTCCTTGGTACCTGGAACTCGGCCTAACAGGTGCCCTGTCAACCGAACCTCTTAAGCATACGCCAGACTAACTCCATAACTAGCTACATACTTACCCTTTCAGAGGAGCTGTGAAAGTGGCTGGCTGTGTTGCTGGACATTTAAATCTTAGCATATAGCATCTGCTGCCATGAAAAAGGGGGCAAGATTCAGCTTCTCCCAAATCTCCTCCACTATGAGGGCACTGGTAGATTGCCAAAAAAGGCAATTCAACAACTTTCATCCTCACTGGTTGCAAAGTTAAGCAGGGTTAACTTTGGTGGCTTGGACACCTCCACTGGATTGAAGATAGTCACATGCCTAAGGAGTGATATGACTGGTAGGATGCCCAAGGCTCTGCTTCAAAGACACTTGCAAAAATGACACGAAGGCCCTAAACATCTATTCATCCATTCAAGCGCATGGATGAAAAAAGCTGAGAACAATGGAAATAGCATCATCACTTGTGGGTTGGCACATGTCACCAAGACAATTAGGGGCTACAACAGTTTGGCAACTTATGTTAACACCAGGAAACGCCAAAACCACAATGAAACCCAATTACCACTTCATATTCAAAATGCATCTTAGGAGTTGTGAAAATGAGGGACGGCTGGAGTACATTACATACAATGTGATGTCTGTGCGTAGTAATTTACCATTTCTTATCAGAATAAATCTTCATGTTGCTCACAATGACTCAGATGATGTGATTCAGTGGGAGATGATGATATAGTGGTAATGTCACTGTCCTAGTAATAGAGAGAGTAATGCTCCTAACCAAGCAGCTAGTAAAACAGAAACATAATGAATTGAAAATCTGGAATATGAAGCTAGTCTCAGTAAAGATGACGGTAACAACTACCATCAGCTGTAATAAAAAGCCATCTAGTTCACTGAGAGATAGCAAGAACTGCAGATGCTGGAGTCAGAGACAACACAGTGTGGAGGTGGAGGAACACAGCAGGCCAGTCGGCAGCAGAGGAGCAAGAAAGTTGATGTTTTCTGTCGGGACCTTTTGGGGTCAACCCCCTTGGGGTCGTCCCAACCGAAATGTCAACTTTCCTGCTCCTCCGCTGCTGCCTGGCCTGCTGTGTTCCTCCAGCTCCACAAATAGTTCATTAATGCCCTTTTAAGGAAGGAAATCTTCCATCAGTAACTGATATGGCATATATGTGACCTCAGCAATGTGTTTGACTCTTAACTGTCCTCTGAAATGGCCTCACAAGCTATTCAGTTCAAGGGCAATTAGAGATGATCAACAAATGCTCTTTTGCCAGCTATTTCCAGATTTCTCAAAAGAATGAAAAAAAATTATTTTGTTTTGTAAGGTGGCATACAATGTAAAACATATGTTTTGCTGTTCTGTTCAGGTACATTCAAACCACTTGAACGGCACAGTTTCACTGTCATTAAATGAACATAGGTGAGGCCAAATTTCAATTGCTTTTATTCTGTATATCAGGATCATTTTTGTTTTCATATTTAAAAACTTTGATTATTAAGATCAAAGTTTCCAGATATTTAGGCTCCTTTGATTGTTTTAACTATTTACAGATTAAGTGGGGAAAGATCAAGGAGCATGTACCCAAATGCCTGATACGTGCACATTGATAAAATTACTCTTTATGAGTAATCCGGTAATCTTAAAACAAATGTTAATATAGATTATGATAGATTAATATTAAACCAAGACAACTAACCCAATAGGCCTGGAAACCAGAAGTTCAACTTGTGGCTCAGGTTTAGATTCAAAGATGATGTTATACACCTCCTCAAATGTGGCTCCTTGTAATGACCTGCCATTCCATTCAAGTACTTCATCACCTACATCATAAAATAACAGGGGTAAAAATATTAATGGATCATCATAAAGAAAACAACTTTTAATACATTATAAGCATTCTTTCAATAATTGTAATTTGTAGACTCTGTTGGCTGCATTTAAGGATTTTAAAATAAACTTCAGGGTCTGTTTCAGGGAGTGCCTGTCGGACATCAGGATTAATCCGATAATAGGTTAGCTACCATATAGTTAGCAACCTGGCTAAATGAAAACATTTGTTACAATCCATTTATAACATGTAAGAGGTCAGTTAGCTCAGTTGACTGGTTTGTGATGCAGTGTGATGCCAACATGAATTCAATTCCTGCAGCTGTTGAGGCTACCATGGAGCATTTTCCTTCTTAACCTCTGCTATCACCTGAGGCATGGTGATCGTTTAATGAAAGAGCAGCCCTTGGTGCAGTAGCACTATGGCAATTTCATCTTTACAACATATGTAGGAAAGAAGTGGAATAAATAGTACAAATCACCTTGCCAATTATACAGGTTTATAAAATCATGAAAGGCATGGATAGGATGAACACCAAGGTCTTTTTCCTCAGGTGGGGAAGCCCAAAACTGGGGGGGCATAGATTTAAGGTGAGACAGGAAAGATTTAAAAAGGACCTTAGAGATAATTTTTTTCCACACAGAGGGTGATGCATGTTTGGAGAGCTGCCAGAGGAAGTGGTGGACATGGGTACAATTACAATATTTAAAAGGTATGGGAACAGGTCAGATTGGGATGTCTAGTCAGCGTGAACAAGTTGGAGCGAAGTGTCTGTTTTCATGCTGTATGACTCTATGACACTATAATGATTTGTCTTGTTGCACTGTTTATCCTTAGGTACCATGTTCTGTTCAGAATAGTGCGCTGATGGGTACTATCATAGCACTTTTCCAATTTTTGACTGGTTTTTTGTTCAGTCACTTTAACTCTTTTTTTTCCCCAATGACTTCTGTAAAATTCAAATATTGAAACAATAGTAATGATAAAACTAAAACAAGAAATACTGCAAAAAGTGCAGAAGGTTGGGCAGCATCTGCGGAGTGAAACAGAGTTAACACGTTGGGTCAATGATGGCTCTTTATCAGAACTGAGCAAAGATAAGAATGTAATAGTTTTCGCGTGAGAATGAGGTGGAGGAGAGAAGAATTGGGCAGGGAGATTCTGAGACACAATGGAGAGCAGAAGAAATTAAGTGAAACTAATGTTCCATAGTAATACATAAAGAAACAAAAAATGCATTCTGTAGCAGTATGAATAGCTGGCTAGCAGCTGTGTGAAGGCTTAAAGAAAGAAATGGGACAATAATAGAGGCAAGGTAATCAACAAACTGAAACATTAATTGTTTCTCTTGTCATAGAGCAGACAAACCTGAACATTTTCAACATTTTCTGCTATTATTTTAGATTTCTAGCACCTGCAGCATTTTGGTGTTTTTATTACCAATTGTCATCAGATGCAGTTCCATGCTTCCTCCTGCAGCTACTCCCTATTGTTCTTGTCCCACACACAGGCATGCACTGCACAATTCACATTGGACACTGATAGTACGGTTATCAGAATCAGAGTAACATGAATGTTAACAACAGAAGGAAACTCATAAAAGAATTGTTATGAACGGTACCTGGTCTCAGATGCCCCACAATGTCTGCTAAACTCCCCTTCTTCACCTTGGTAATGAATGCACATAGTCTGCCAAATTCAGTCATCTTTCCACCCACCACCTGTTCCAAAAAAAAGGTGAAAATAAATAATATTATCATTTGTCCTACTTTGAATAAAAATAATTTTAAATAAATTTATTGCTAAGTTAAATCTTGTCTTTATGGATAACAAGGATCTTGATGAGAGGAGCTTCACTTACATAGCATTCCGAACTTCTTTAAATTCTATAACACTCTGCTGTTTCTCTTTCCTGCTTCACACTTAACTCAAATATTAAAACAGCTGAGCTTAGTCCCTGCTAGACACACTATAATTTATTACAGAAGCATCACTACCAAGTGGAATAAGGGTGGAGGAAAAATTGGACAAGCCCTGAGAACGGGCAAAGTGGCCAGGATTTGAAGAACCTATACTTATTTGTTGCAATTCTGGGACCATTCAAGTAACTTAAACATTGATAACGTAGCCCACTGATGAAAGTGCTGCTGAGTGGTTGCATTGTGTCCAAGTGCTGCAAGTGGCTCTCCAATACACAACAGAACCCGCTGTCAAGACAACGCAGGCAATATAGCAAAGGGCCAAGCTATCTTTAAACGAGACACTCAGATAAGTGTGCCACAAGCCTCAGACATGTTCAATGCACTGTTCCCCCTTAACTCATCCACCAACAACCCTAAGCCTAACTAAAATGCCAGCCCCATTGCGGAAAATTGCAGATAATGAATGTGAACTGTTAGGATTTGAATATTCTCTGATAATTGGAGGTTTCAGAGTTTGGAGCTTATGACCAGTGAAAAAATGCCCCAACCAGAGAAGAAACAAGTGGCCTTGGCATTGTAACTTCCTGCAGGAAGTAACATTAGAAGTGAAAGATCTCACCAGTTGGATACCCATCAGTTTGAACCCAGTCAGTTAGAGGGTCATGAAAATTTGGACTTTACATCTGAATTCTTGTTTGAAATCTACAAGAGAAATGACCTAGTCAATGGTTAAGTGGCACGTCAGAATTTGACAGATTTTGAAAAACAAGAAGTCATTCTGTGCAAAAATATATCATGGGCTTTATCAGATAAAAGATGCAGTTTCTTTCCCTAAAGGACATTAGTGAACCACATGATTTTTCCTGACAATTGACAATGGTCATCATGAAAGGCTTAATCCAGAACTTTTTAAAATCAGATTCAAATTTAACCACCCGCCGTGGTGGGATTCAAACTAGAGTCCCTGGAACACTGATGGGTTTCTGGATTAACAGTCAGCAATAATACCACTAAGGCCATCGCCTCCCCCAGGATTATTTCCACTTTAACCACCTTCATGGTTTACAAGTTCCAAGCCATAACCACTCCCCATGTACAAATATTCTTCGTCACATTCCTCTTGCATTCCTTGCTTAAAATTTTAAATCTGTCTCCCTTAGTCTTTACGCAGTCAGCTAATGAGAACCTTGTCTACTTCACCTATTCCATGCATAATATTGCGTAACTCTATCAAATTTCCTCCCAGTCTCCCTTGCTCCAAGGAACATAAACACAGCCTTTCTAACCTAACACTGAAATTAGAAAAAACCCAAACTTAGAACCTTTCTAGTAAATCTCCTTTATCCTGGAAATTACCCTCTCAAGAACCCTTATGTCTTTCCTCAAGAGTAAACAAAAATTGGTGCAATACTCCAATTGTTGCCTAAGCTTTGTAAGAGTTCAGCATAAAATTTTCCTGTTTTATGCTCAATGTCTCCATTTATGAAGCCCAAGATCTCAATGTCTTTGTTAACCACACTCTCAAAATGTCCTGCCACCTTTGAAGATCTATGTACAAGTACCCGCAGTTTTCCTGTTTCTGCACATTTTTTTAGAATTAAGTTTTATGTCTATATCACCTCTCTTTAAACCTTCTGCCAAAATGCATCATCACATTCCACTTCTATGTATTAAGCTCCAGCTATCACTCCTGTGTCCATTCTGCTAATCTATGTGCTGTTGCAGGCAAGTTGTATCATCCTTACAGCTTGTCACTCCATCATATTTGCTATAGAATCATAGAGTTGTAGAGATGTACAGCATGAAACAGACTCCTCAAACTACCTTGTCCATGTCAACTAGGTATCCTAAATAAATCTAGTCCCATTTGCTAGCATTTGACCCTTATCCCTCTAAACCCTTCCTATTCATATACGCATCCAGATGCCTTTTAAATGCTGTAATTGTACCAGCCTCCACCACTTCCTCTGGCAGCTCATTCCATACATGCACCACCCTCTGCATGAAAAATCCAAGCCATTTATATATAGTAGAATAGACAGTGACACTTGGGGGAACACTATTGCCTTTCACCCTCCAGCCTGAAAAGTAATCTTCAATCATGGCCCTAATAAACTGGTGGCCAAGTAGGTGCTGTATTAGTGGAGACGGGAGTTACGTGCCAGGACTAAGTAGGATCCCAGACCCAACTGACACTGTTTTTGCCCAGGAAATTAGAGCCTATAATTCCACTGCATCTAGAACATTCTGTAAGAATCTATTAGAGTCAGAGAATTTGGAAGATTCCACTTCAGTTAAACTAATAGTTAGTCAGGAAATGTTATAGGATTAAAACCCAATCTAACTCATGTGTAATGAAAAAACTGAACATCTAACCTAACCACTCATTTGCCCAAATACATCTGCCCGTTACAATACACCCCGCCAGATGCAAGGCAACCACCAGTCAACTGCATCCCCAATTACCACCAACCTGATTTCAATCTAAAATAAAACACAGAACAGCAGATGCTGGGAATCTGAAACAGAAACAAAATTTGCTAGAGAAGTTCAGCAGTAATAGCAGTACCTGTGGAGTGATGAATCCAACCTTCCATGCCAGGGACCAACATTTCCACTCCACTGCTGGTCTGAATCCCCAGACCCAACCACTCTGCATCAAACACAACTCCCCTCTCTCCCCCAGACCTAATGCTGCTCCCACCTTCACCACCCTATTCCAACTCCCTCAAAGCTGCTGGACATTTAAATCACAGAATATGCCATCAACTGCCATGAAAAAGGGAGCAAGATTTGACTGCCCCAAACTCACCTGCACTATAAGGGCTCTGCTAGAGTTTAAGCACTCTCTCCACACCTGATGAAGCCATGATTTAAAATGCCAGCAAGAAAAGTGGAGCTCAATTCTAATGCGAATAAGGAGGAGCGGAGTAACAATCCTCGTGTGACTGTCACTCTTTGGCTCAGAACTCACTTTTTCTTCTCAATTACCAATTTCTTTTCTTCAAGGTGGGCCATCAGTGTCAATTTTGTTCACCAGCCTTTTATGTCAATATCTTGTCGAACACCTCCTTAAACTCCATTTAGACAACCTCTATTGAATGCCCTTCGCTAACACTGAATTTTATTTTTGGATCTAGTAAGTAACAATTTGTCAGACATTATCTGCTTCTTTTTCAGAAATATGTGCTTACTCTCCTTAATTAATTGAAAACTCAAATGACTGATATAAATTCCCAAATCTTACCAACTGCTGATGTTTAACTAACCTGTAGTTGCTAGGATTGTCCTAACACTGTTTCTTGAATATAAGTGCCACATCTCCCATTCTCCAATTCTCAGGAATACTGAAATATTCTGCTATCATCATCTCCACTTTCTTCGGCAACCTGGAAGCAAGCCTTCTGGAGCAGGTACATATCTACCCTAAACCCGCTATCCTTTCCAGTACCTCCTTTCTTTCACACTATCTATTGCCTTCACTATCTCTGCTTCTAGCAATATGCTGATAAAAATAGCTCATTAAGTATTCCAGCCATTACCTGTGCTTTTAACCAAATATCCTCCTGATGTCTCTAATATGATCTACTCCACCTCTTACCACCTTCTCACTATTTATATAATGGCAGAAGAGTTTCAAATTGGACTGCATTCAACTCTCATGCTCTCCATCTTCCAATATTAGAATTAGAATTAGAATCCCTACAGCGTGGAAACAGGCCCTTTGGCCCAACAAGTCCACACCGAACCTTGGAGTATCCCAACCACACCCGTCCCCTTGTAACCCACCTAATCTACACATCCCTGAACACTACGGGCAATTTAGCATGGCCAATCCACCTAACCTGCACATCTTTGGATTGTGGGGGGAAACCGGAGCACCCGGAGGAAACCCACGCAGACACAGGGAGAATGTGCAAACTCCACACAGGCAGTCACCCGAGGCTGGAATCGAACCTGGGTCCCTGGTGCTGTGAGGCAGCAGTGCTAACCACTGAGCCTCATCTCCCCTATCAAATTATAGTATTTGACCAGGTTCTCGCCTGAAGAATTCACCTTACATATAATGTACATGCTCATTATTTTCATTATAGAAACATGGAAAATATAAGCAGGAGTAGGCTGCTTGGCCCCATGATCTTGCTCCACCATTCAATATAATCATAGCTGATCAAATAACTGTTCCCACTTCCTCCACAAACTATTTGATCCCTTCCCTTTATCCTTAAGAAATTTATATAACTCCTTCAAGCAATCAATCCCAATTGATTGACCAAAGGGACCCTGTTTTTGGTTTCCCTTCCACCTGTATTGGAATCTGTAAATGAATCATTACTTCCTGAAAGAGCACCCATTGCTCCATCAACGTTTGTTTCTCTGTCAGAGCCAGGTCCCCTCCCATCATCTTTATTAGATATTTCTTTGTTCTTCTTCATTACTAACTTAAACCTTATGCTCACTCTTACTAAATGCCCCAGACACCTGGTGTTCCTTGTCCGCTGATTTCCCCATAGCAGATACAGCAACACTTCAGCTGGGCTGAAAACAAAACTAACTGAGGTAATGTGTTTCAAAGAATTTCTAATACAGTGTCTGGAGGCAACTCTTAGATCAGAAAATAGTTACATCGTGTATAAGAGCGAGCTCTTGGTAATGCAAGAGGGAGACCTTGTAGTACTAGTTCCACTAGACATAAAAGGAAATCATTTGAATGTATTTGAAAATTAAATAAATGCCACAGATAGTCATGAGGAGAACTAGAAGCACAGTCTGCACATCCTTCATATTATGGTGGCAGCCAATAAACTTGAGAATAAATTAATAAGATGCAAAACAAAGGGAATTACTCAGTTGAAAGTAGATTGGAGTTCATTTTGAGGCAACTGATAAAGATCAGCCAGCTTTCTCGCATTGTTAGATTTATACAGAAAAAAGTTCTTGTAGATGAGACACGCAAGCGGCTTGGTTCAGACAGTGAGAGGTGGAGGTTAAAAGATTTTCTTTCTTCTCACCTCTTAGTTGACTGGACAAGCAACATCTTGAGGAGGAGTTTTTTAAATCATTTGAATGTTGTGACTGTAAAGAATAGACATAAACAGGCTTCCTGGTAACTTTAAATCAAAGGACATTAGCACAACACAGGAAACAGCCACTCTCTCAAACACACGTAAAAGATTAGATGTGGAGAAGAAATATGCAATTAGATTACTAACAAAATAAAAAGAAGTAATTCACATATTCTAAATTAAGAGAAGCATTGCAGGCCTGAAGGAGTGTCACTGAAGAAGTTTGTTGAAGACAATACTGTTGAGAAATTTCTCAGGTTTCCACGCAAAATTGTTGCAGAGTTTCTATAGAAAAGAAAAATAGTATTGCAGGTGAAGACAAATCGGTTCCTTTTATCTAAACTGCCTGAGATGACTGCTCATGGTGGGGACCTTTCTAATTACTGGGTGATAGTCTCGCTATGTTACAGGTCCCAGTCTGCCTTACAGGATTCTCTTGTGAAGTATAGAGTCATACAGAACAGAAACAGACCCTTCGGTCCAACTCACGCGCACTGACCAGACATCCCAATCTGACCTACTCCCATTTGCCAGCATATGGCCCATATACCTATAAACCCTTCCTATTCATGTACCTATCCAGCAGTGGGAACCTGCTCTAAAATGCGAAGACATTAGGGAAAAAATCTGAAGGCAAAGACGAATATTTTGAAAAAAAATTCTTCCCTCGACCTCAAAAAATACAGAATATGAACGTCAGAAAAAATACATTGTAGAAACTGTGTGCCTTTCAATCTGGTTTTGGCTGCATACTGAAACCATTTCAGCAAATATCAGATCTAGATTTACTTTAAGAAAGATATTTGTCTTCAAAATGATTATTAAGTAATAAATGAAGAATATTTTTACTAAAGTAATTGCTTTAAGATTGATAATCAGTATTAATGAGCAGTTTGATAACCCAGAGAACAGGCACATTGTCTCTTGCGCTAAAGAGACACTCTAAATTATAAAACAATGTGGGAATGTGTTCAACAAGGAAAACAGGCACTGACCAGAAGCAGTAAAGTTTGATGTGATTTTTGTTTTGTCCAGAAGTTTGTTTGGAGTGAAATATTTCCCTCTTCCAGCTCTCAATCTACCTCCTCTCCTGCAATCCTTCCAGTGACAAATGGTTACAGAAATAGTGCCCCTGTTTCTCTCTCTACAGATTCTGCCCCAGCCTGCCGAGTGTTTTCTGTTTTTAGTTCAGATATGCTTCATCTGCAGTACATTGCTTTTGGAATGAATTCCTGTGTGCTTGCTTAATGCATTGGCCTATGTGTTCAATTCCTACTTAAATACATTAAGTAACCCGCTTCTTTGGAATAACAAGTGGTTAAAGACGATCAGAATACAGCAGGTCAGAAAAAATGAGATAAAACTGCTAAATTCAAATTCTTATAATTTTTCTTTTCTTACATAACCACCTTACTACTCTCAATAATGTATCTGCTCAGTAGTCAGTTCAGTTCAGTTGAATAAACAGCTGGTTTGTAATAAGATGACAAGCCCTCTCCCATGTGCTAGTTTATTTTTTTGTTTGTTCATGAGTTGTAGGCATTGCTGATTTGGCTGGCATTTATTTTTCATCCCCAATTGTCCAGAGGGTGCTTAAGAGTCAACCACATTGCTGTAGGTCTGGAGTAACTTGTAGGCCAAAGCAGGTCCTGACAGTAGATTTCCTTCCCAAGAATATTAATCTGTAGCTCTGGATTACTAGCCTGGTCACAATATCACTATTCCACCATTGCCTCGTGAAGTTATGTAATTGCACTTTTGGTACCTTGCATTGTCCACATAATGGACTGGAGCTAATGTGTTAGTTTAATTCAATGTTTCATAGCTTATCAACACACCCATAGTGTTAACAGCTAGGATAGCGAGGAATTTGTGAAATGTGTTCAAGAAAACTATCAATATGTACATGTACCTACTAACTTAAAAAGAGTGAAACTTGAACTTTACCTTGGAAATAAGGCATGGCAAGTGACTGAGGTGTTAGTGGAGGAGCATTACAGGATCAGTGATCATAACTAAGTTAGTTTTAATGTAGTATCAAAAATAATAAGCCTTGTATAAAAGGTAAAGTTCTTAACTGGAGAAAGGCAAATTTTGACGGTATGAGATAGGAAATTTCAAAAGTTGATTGTGGTAGTCTGCAGTTAAAGGGATGACTGGCAAGTGGAAGACTTTCAAAATGAGATAATAACAGCTCAGAGGCATCATGTTCCTGTTGGAGTGAAGGGTAAGGCTGGTTCAAGTAGGGAACAATGGATGAATAACGATATTGAGGCTCTGGTCAAGAATAAGGAGGAGGCATATGTTATATATAGACTACTGAGATTAAGTGAATCTCTTGAAAATTATAAGGGGTAAAGGGGCATTCTTAAGAAGGAAATCAGGAGGGTTGTTTGTCAGAATGGAGGCTGTGACAAGTAGTGTTTTGCAGAGATAATTGTTGCTGTTTGTCATTTATATAAACAATCTGAATGAGAATTTAGGAGGAATATTAAGTTAGTTTGTGGATGACACCAAAATTGGTGGGAAATGTTCACAATGAAAAATGTTATCTAAGATTACAAAAAGATCTTGATCAATTGGGCCAATGGGCTGTGAAGTGGCAGACTGAGCTGAATTTGGATAAATGCAAGATACTGCACTTTGGTAACACGAACAAAGGGCAGGACTTATACAGGTATAAGGTATATGGTAGGGGCCTGGATAGTGTTGTTGAACAGAGACATCTAGAGGTTCAGGTACATAGTTCTTTGAAAGTTGCGTCACAGGTAGATAAAGGGCTTAATAAGGCATTTAGCATGTTTGCCTTCATTGCTCAGCCCATTGAATACAGGAGTCAGGACATCATGTCGAGGTCACACAGGACAGGGGTGAGGCCACATTTGGAATATTGTGTACAGTTTTGGTCGCCCTGCCATTGGAAGGATATTATTAAATTGGAGATTCATCAGAATGATACAAGAACTGGAGCTACAAGGAGAGGCTGGACCGGCTGGAACCTTTCTTTCACCGGATTGTAGGAAATTGACGGGTTTATAAAAAGATTTATAAAATCATGAAATGCATAGATAAGTTGGATACCAAGGGTTTTTTTTAACTCTTATGATGAGAAGTTCAAAATCGGATGGGTATTTTTAAGGTGAGAGGGAGAAAGATTTAAAAGGGACCTGTGGAACAACTTTTCACACAGAGGGTCGTTTGTGTGTGGAATAAACTGCCAGAGGAAGTGGCAGATGCAGGTACAGTTTAAAACCTTTGGTACATGAATAGGAAAGGCTTAGAGGCGAAACACAGGCAAGCAGGACGAGTTTAATTTAGAAAACTTGGTTGGCACAACATGTTGAACCAAAGGGTCTGTTCACGCTGTATGACTCAATGGCCAGTTATAATTAACTGACTGACAGACTTAATTCTTCTTTCCATCTTCAAGGGACTGACAGGTCTGTAGCCATTGTCTTTAAATCTCTTGCACTGAAATGGTGTGGGAGGTCAATTTTATACCTGGAAAACTCAAGTGAATTAACTTTTCACACATTTTGTCTCTGTTTGTCCAGGAACCACAAACAGAAGTCATCTAACTTTCTGGTATCCATTTTGGTGTTAGTTTCTTTTTAAAAATAACACCAAGTCCATTGCCAATTATCTTTAAGACTGTCACAGATCAAAGTGAGTCTAATTGCTAAGGGTTTTGAAGGTAAAGATGTTAGACCGGACTCATCCACAGATGGGAAAGTAACCTTGAACATCTTTTCAGTTCATTTGGCTATAGTTCACCTAATGCCACTTCTTCGTCTTTTCCCAGTAACAAATATTTACTCTTCAGATGATGATCCAAATCTGTTTTGAAATTCTTGGTTAAATCTGAACCCGACTCTCATGCAGAGTATTCCCTATTGCTGCTATTCACTGAATGAGAAATATCTTCCTCTTCTCACTTCTCTTGCTGATCATCTCTGCTTCTTGGACCTTCCATTAGTGGCAACAATTTCTCCCTATCTATGATTTTGAATACCTCTAAAAAATCGCCACTCAACTTTCTATTCTACAACAAGACAGTCACAACATCCCTGATAACAAGCATGGGGCTGGATGAGCACAGCAGGTCAAGCAGCATCATAGGAGCAGGAAAACTTGACGTTTCGGGCCTAAACCCTTCATCAGAAAATCCCTGAGTCTGTTCTGCACCCTCTCGAAGCCCTTTGTGTTGTTCCGAAAGGGTAATTTCCAGAAGTGAATACAAAAACTCAAATGAAGGCCTATCAGTGTTCCTTTTACAGTTTTATCAAAACTTCCTTGACTTCCTGCTCTATGCACCTGTTTGTCTGTTGTTTTTAAATCCCCTGTCCCAATCTGCCTGTGTTACAATTTAGTTTACATTTGAAGGATTTGAGCTGTGAAGGATTATGGAAAATGGGTTTATTTAAAATTTTGTGCAAATACCTGGCGGGATTTCTTTAAGAGGTCACTGAAAATTGAGTCTGGACACTGAAGATTTGTACTTTCAAACATGGCTTCAAACAAGTCCATGACTGGTGAAACACCTTGCTTTTCTGTAGACCATTCTGGGGCTGTTTTGAATAGAGACTGGTATGGAAAGATGCTTCTTTCAATGAGATCAGGTGAAGGGAAGCCTGCTAAGAACGAGACAAGTTGGAGGAAACCTTGTTATGAACAAGCTTCCAGGTTGATCTCTCCCATTTTGAAAAGTCCTGCTTGTTCTTTTCAAAGAGTGATGAAGAGGACATCTGAAGACTGTATGACCTGAGGGAGTTACCTGCCTGTAAGTGTTCAGAGACAACAGTGTGTGATTAGTGTCTTGACTACATATAACAGAATGTTACAGCAACAGACCTTGGAGCTGGGTTATGCTTTATCCTTTTGTCTTCAAGATTGACCAATTGACCACCTTTTTCCCCAAAATTCAATATCTCCAGAGAAATTTACCGTGTTTTCCCCTTCTTCTGAAGTCATTTCAGCAGCGGGAGTCCGGAAGGAGGCACGAGGGCAGCCTGGGAAGGTGAGCTTCAGGAGTATAAATGTCTTACCTCGCGTGACTGCGGCCTTTCAGTCGTTTCAGCGGCGGGAGTCCGGAAGGAGGCACGAGGGCAGCCTGGGAAGGTGAGCTTCTCCTTTTAAAAACTTACTCGTGAATAGGCGGAGTGCGCGTCGAGCAGGAGCAGTCACGTGACGGTTGAGTAAGTGAGGTAATGTATTTGGGCGGTTGCTTTACCTGAAACACTACTATAGTAGTGTCTCCCACCCAGCCTCCTCCTCTAACCAAAAAGGTTCTGAGCGCCGATTTGGTAAGTTACTAGTGTTTTCTTTTCCAATAGTCTGTTTTTTACAATTCAGAACAATGGCAATGGATGCAAGGGCAGTTGCATGCTCCTCCTGTAGGATGTGGGAGGTAAGGGTCCCTGCTGACTTCATCTGCGGGAAGTGCACCCAACTCCAGCTTCTTGGAAACCGCGTTAGGGAACTGGAGCTGGAGCTGGAGCTGGATGAACTTCGGATCATTCGGGAGGCTGAGGGGGTGATTGAGAGGAGTTACAGGGAGGTAGTCACACCTCAGGTACAGGAAAAAAGTAGATGGGTCACAGTCAGGGGACAGAAAGGGAACAGGCAGACAGTGTGGGGATCCCCTGCGGCCGTTCCCCTCAATAACAGGTATACCGTTTTGGATTCTATTGAGGGGGACGACTTACCAGGGGTAAACCATGGGGTACAGGTCTCTGGCACAGAGTCTGTCCCTGTTGCTTAGAAGGGAAGGGGGAAGAGGAGGAGAGCATTAGTCATTGGGGACTCCATAGTTAGGGGGACAGATAGGAGATTCTGTGGTAACGAGAGAGACTCACGGTTGGCGTGTTGCCTCCCAGGTGCCAGGGTCCGTGATGTCTCGGATCGTGTCTTTGGGTCCTGAAGGGAGAGGGTGACCAGCCCCAAGTCGTGGTCCACGTAGGTAGCAATGACATAGGTAGAAAGAGGGATAGGGATATAAGGAAGGATTTCAGGGAGCTAGGGTGGAAGCTGAGAGCTAGAACAAACAGAGTTGTTATCTCTGGTTTGTTACCCGTGCCACATGATAGCGAGGCAAAAAACAGGGAGAGATATCAGCTGAACATGTGGCTGCAGGGATGGTGCAGGAGGAAGGGTTTCAGGTATATGGATAACTGGGGCACATTCTGGGGAAGGTGGGACCTCTACAAACAGGACGGTCTTCACTTGAACCAGAGGGGTACTAATATCCTGGGTGGGAAATTTGCTAGTGCTATTCGGGTGGATTTAAACTAGCTCAGCAGGGGCATGGGAACCTGTGGTGTAGTTCCAGTACACAGGAGGATGAGAGTAGGGAGGGCATGGACAGGATTTCACCGTCACAGGAGTGTGCTGGCAGACAGCAAGCTGGTTTGAAGTGTGTCTACTTCAACGCCAGGAGTATCCGGAATAAGGTAGGTGAGCTTGCAGCATGGATAGGTACCTGGGACTTCGATGTTGTGGCCATTTCGGAGACGTGGATAGAGCAGGGTCAGGAATGGATGTTGCAGGTTCCAGGGTTTAGATCTTTCATAAAGATCAGGGAAGGTGGTAAAAGAGGGGGAGGTGTGGCTTTGTTAGTCAAGGACAGTATAACGGTGGCTGAAGAACTTTTGACGAGGACTCGTCTACTGAGGTGGTATGGGCTGAGGTCAGAAACAGGAGAGGAGAGGTCACGCTGCTGGGAGTTTTTTATAGGCCTCCGCAAAGTTCCAGGGATGTGGAGGAGAGGATCGGCAAAACAATTCTGGGCAGGAGTGAAAGGAACAAGGTGGTCATGATGGGAGACTTTAACTTCCCCAACATTGACTGGAAATGCTATAACTCTAGTACGTCGGATGGATCGGTTTTTGTCCAATGTGTGCAGGAGGGGTTCCTGACACAGTATGTTGAAGGGCTGACAAGAGGGGAGGCCACACTGGATCTGGTACTTGGTAATGAACCAGGCCAGGTGTTTGATTTAGTGGTAGGTGAGCACTTTGGAGAGAGTGACCATAATTTGGTTATGTTTAGTTTAGCGATGGAAAGGGATAGGAACATGCCACTGGGAAAGAGTTATAGATGGGGGAAGGGCAATTATAACGCGATTAGGCAAGACTTTGGAGGGATAGAATGGAGTAGCAAAATGCAGGGGATGGGGACAATCGAAATGTGGAGCTGGTTTAAGGAACTGATATTGCGTATTCTTGATAGGTATGTCCCTGTCAGGCAGGGAGGAAGTGATAAGATAAGGGAACCTTGGTTTACAACAGAAATTGTATATCTCGTTAAGCGGAAGAGGGAGGCTTATGTGACATTGAGACAAGATGGTTCAGATGAGGCGATGGAGAGTTACAGATTAGCTAGGAAGGATTTAAAGAGAGAGTTAAGAAGAGCAAGGAGGGGACATGAGCAGTCATTAGCAGGTAGAATTAAGGAGAACCCTAAAGCTTTCTATAGGTATGTGGGGAATAAAAGGATGACTAGGGTAAGAATAGGGCCAGTCAAAGACAGAAGTGGGAAGTTGTGTGTGGAGATCGGAGAGGTGCTAAACAAATATTTCTCATCTGTTTTCACTCAGGAAAAGGAGAATATTGTAGAGGAGAAGACTGAGATACGGGCTATTAGACTTGAAAGGATTGAGGTTAGTAAGGAGGAGGTGTTATCAATCCTCGAAGGTGTGAAGGTAGATAAATCCCCTGGGCTGGATGGGATTTTTCCGAGGATTCCCTGGGAAGCTAGGGAGGAGATGGCGGAGGCTTTGGCCTTGATCTTTGAGTCGTCATTGGCTACAGGTTTAGTACCAGAGGACTGGAGGATTGCAAATGTTGTGCCCTTGTTCAAGAAGGGCAGTAGAGATGACCCAGGTAATTATAGACCAGTGAGCCTTACATCTGTTGTAGGAAAAGTTTTGGAAAGGATTATAAGAGATAGGATTTATAATCATCTAGCAAGCAACAATTTGATTGGAGATAGTCAACATGGATTTGTCAAGGGCAGGTCGTGTCTCACAAACCTCATTGAGTTTTTTGAGCAGGTGACCAAGCATGTGGATGAGGGTAGGGCAGTTGACGTAGTGTACATGGACTTCAGTAAAGCCTTTGATAAGGTGCCACATGGTCGGCTATTGGAGAAAATGTGGAGGCATGGGATTGAGGGAGATTTAGCAGTTTGGATTAGAAACTGGCTTTCTGAAAGAAGGCAAAGAGTGGTTGTTGATGGAAAATATTCAGCCTGGAGTCTGGTTATGAGTGGTGTGCCACAAGGATCTGTTTTGGGACCACTGCTGTTTGTCATTTTTATAAATGACTTGGACGCAGACATAGGTGGATGGGTTAGTAAGTTTGCAGATGACACTAAAGTCAGTGGAGTGGTGGACAGTGTGGAAGAATGTTGCAGGTTGCAGGGAGACTTGGATAAACTGCAGAATTGGGCTGAAAGGTGGCAAATGGAGTTCAATGCAGATAAATGTGAGGTGATGCACTTTGGGAAGAATAATAGGAAGGCAGAATACTGGGTCAATGGAAAGATTCTTGGTAGTGTGGATGTGTAGAGGGATCTTGGTGTCCAGGTACATAGATCCCTGAAAGTTGCCACCCAGGTTGATAGTGCTGTTAAGAAGGCATACGGTGTGTTAGGTTTCATTGGTAGAGGGATTGAGTTCCGGAGCCGTGATGTCATGCTGCAGCTGTACAAAAGGCTAGTGCGGCCTCACTTGGAATATTGCGTACAGTTCTGGTCGCCCCATTACAGGAAGGATGTGGAAGCATTGGAAAAGGTGCAGAGAAGATTTACCAGGACGTTGCCTGGTCTGGAGCGAAGGTCTTATGAGGAAAGACTGAGGGACTTGGGTCTGTTCTCATTGGAGAGAAGAAGGCTAAGAGGGGATTTAATAGAGACATACAAAATGATCAGAGGATTAGATCGGGTGGACAGTGAGTCTTTTTCCTAGGATGATGATGTCGGCTAGCACGAGGGGGCATAGCTGCAAATTGAGGGGTGATAGATTTAAGACAGATATCAGAGGCAGGTTCTTTACTCAGAGAGTGGTAAGGGTGTGGAATGCCCTGCCTGCCAATGTAGTTAACTCAGCCACATTAGGGGCATTTAAACAGCCCTTGGATAAGCATATGGATGATGATGGGATAGTGTAGGGGGATGGGCTTAGATTAGTTCACAGGTCGGCGCAACATCGAGGGCCGAAGGGCCTGTTCTGCGCTGTATTGTTCTATGTTCTATGTTCTATTGAGTTTGTGCATGTTGGTTTGTGTGTGTATGTTTTGGGGATATGTAGAACAATAAGCACTTATATTTCTATATCATTGACTGCGTATGTTGAACAATTATTGCAGGTATATTGAATAATTCTGTTTCGATTGTAAACAAAATTATTGGTTTGTTGAGAAATTTGGTTGATAGATTTTGTTTAAAACATGATACAGACAAAATATTTAATTAGTTATCTTGGTAACTATAGAACATATTTTTATTTTATGTTGTAAGCCATAGAGTGCAATCCTCTAAACTCAATCCTAACACCTGTCATGTTCAATGATTTATTCACACATGTCCGCCAGCATATCCTCAGGTCCCACTGTTTCCATTGTTGTAACATTTATTTAGATAGCCTTGTTCCACTTGTCCTTGCAAAATGATTCATTTCACAATGTTAGTTCATTCAAGTCCATTGTACTATGGCCTCACTGAAAAATGATGTTATATCTGAACACGAAATGGAATAATGACAAAGTTTTACGGGTTATTTGAATGGGGTATGAATTCAGGTTAAACCAGACACAATTCTTGATGTGTTGGTGTTAGGTACGGAGATAAAACACCCAAAAAGCCGGAACTGGAAAATATTTTAAGTACAAAACATTAAGAAAATTAAATCTGTTGAAATACAGTTCCTTTCTTTAAGCGGTGCAAGAAACACAAAGCTGTTCATTTTTAGTGGTGCTTCATACTATTTGTGATGGGCATTCTAATGCAACTGGTTCAATAGTATTTTTAACTTGGGAAGTTCTTTTGTAAGAGTTTTTAACAAGTACTCTGGATCTTAAATATTTTAAGTATGATTCAGTACAGTGGACGGTTGTAAGATACTATACTCATTAAGTGTTATGTAGATATTTATCGCAGAAACTCTATGGAAAGGTATGTGATAAAAGTTACTCATTAACTTTGCTAACTTGGAACAAATGCAAGTGAGAAAGAAAACCTCTTAAAAAGAGAGTTGGTGTTTCCAATGCAGGGGATAGGGCATCAACATCAAAAATAGCTGCTGCGACAAGCTGTACATGCACAGATGTGTAAACAATTCAATTGTTCTTACACAGGTACTTCCAATGGCCTCAAAAGATTTGAAAACCTCAATTATTAAAATATTAGGATGCAAATAGATCAGTCAGTGTCGTGTGTTCATTCATTCTTTCCTTCTCCATTCTTTCCTGCATTACCTATAGTAAGATAAATTAGCAATTTGTCCACCATCAGAGTGAGCTAATAATTGTTGCTAGCTAGATTGAAAACTGCATTCTTACGCATCAAGTGCAATTGTTGGAAATTTGCTGCAAAGGTTTAGGTTCTATCATTTCAAACACTTCCACCAGTTTTCTAAGAAGTCCAACATTTAGATGCTGCATTTTTGTGCATGTGTTTTCATTGCTTCACTTTGCAGTGGCAAGTGATTAACTACCAGTTTTACAAAAGAATTGCACATAGTTGCAGTTCTGGAGGACCATAATCTCCATTAGTCTTTTCAGAAGCTTGTAAATCTATTAACATCATTAAGCCCACACTTGCAAGGACAGCTGAACAAGCAAATTCTATGCTTTAGTACTTTTCATTAGTACTCGGAAAAGCAGCCAAACAGATAATTGGTTTGATCTATAAAGAATGGATGAAATAAAATAACTGGGTAATGTTTAAACAATTAACTCTGGACCTTATAGTCTAGAGTTGTACTTTATTCAGTGGACAATGTATTCCAAAGCATCTGAAGATTTTCCCACTTTTACACAAGTAGTTCTATAACACGTGTTTCATTAACGCGAATTGGCTATAATACAACTGATAAGTAGTGGACGCTGTTTGGACAATGCGAACTTCCAACTGTACAGGTATAGCGAATTTCTATGGTAATTTCCCCATTACGTGATTTGCTACAGCGCAATTTTCTATTGCATGAGGTCACACAAGAATGCAACTATCACATTATAGGAGAACTACTTATAATGTTGTTCTTTCACATGACAACTTGCCAGTTGTTAGAAATAGTATCCATACTATTGAATGGTCACTTATATTTTCGATCATAGCAGTGACATCATTCACTTCATTAAACACATTCATTTCAGGGACAAATTTCATGACAAACTGTTGCAACTCCATTTCCCAACTGTCAACAGTTCCATACATTCCCTTTCCTCTGTTACTGACCATCAGAGTATCTGACTGAGCAACAGGCGAAGATAAATGTCAACACAGAATATATATCCCTAATCAATTTAACACAAATTGCAAAATTCAACTAACTGTCCTCTGTAACTGTCTTTTATGTGCCGTTGTCTGCCCTAGTGGTCACCAGTGTTATCATCTGACTGGTAGAAGGCTGCTGATTTTCACTGGGGACACAGTCTTACTGGATAACGCTGAGCAGCTCTGGCCCTAGAATGCCAGCTTCACACAGCAAAATCCTGGCATGGACAGGACTCTGGCCGGTTCAATTAGGAGCAATTAGATTTCTGCCAAAGTGGCAATGGTGGAAGGGAGCTCCAAACTATAGGCATAGTCCAGTGACAAGGCTTCTACATAATCCTTAACATTGCAATCTTGCAGCCTACCAGGAATTTCATTGTGCACACCAATCAGCCTCCTTCTGTATGTTACTCCCATCAAAGCATTCATCTGAGGCTAGTACAGCAGCATCGATGCAATATCACACTCCCACGAACCGCCATCTAATCTGACTGCAATTTGTGCTTGCTTTTCTTACTGTGCACATATACAACATACTCCGTATCAATATCTGAGCAAGAAGCAGTGTTTCGTTCTCATTAATTTTATACTATTCCCCTATTGTTACTTCACCACAAATCAGATTGCAGTTCTCCGCTATCTGAAAAGGGAAAGGCACAAGGGTGAGGTTGGGGATAGGGAAGGGGAAGACGGAATAGGTGCATCATTTTCTCCAGGGCAACTAGGGATGGGGAACCCATGTCCAACGATGAACAAATAAAAAAGCTTAGACTATTTTCACCTTCTAAATCAGAATAGATTGAAGATGAGGAAGAAGTAAGATATCAGCAGGAGGATTAGGTAGGTGGATACTGTCACCTACAATGGTTTCATGGATCTCAGTAAATCCTGCCCCAATATTGGTTACTGCACCTCCTGCTTTTATGCAAGGACAAGCAATCATACCTATACTTAGCTGGTTAGCTCCTAATAACACCAGGTATACTCTAAATTGTCCTTCTGAACAGAGGAAGGTGTATCAATGAATGTAATGCATTATGTAATGCTTAGTAATATTGTTGCCATGGTTTAATAGCTGGCAAGCTGTCACACAAGCATGAGGTTTCCAGCAGTGCTCTATGGTTGAGGGTGTGAAGAAGTTATGAATGTTAGTTGATAGACATTGTCGTGGGTTGGTAATGGGAGTAGGATGCATGAGTGGTGTGTGAGGCTAGTGGTGCAGTTATTGGGATATGGCATTTGATGTTACATTCTGTGACATTTGCCACTCTTGCAACATCATTGAACTTTTTGCTGCTGTACTTCCAGGCCCGTGGGCTCAACTCCTGCAAAAACCAGAAAAACCATCTGGCATCACTGTCCTTATTATGTATGCTGTAAATGCCTTCTAAACCCCATCCATCCTGTGAGTAGACACATCTCTCCTCCTCTTCATCACCTCTATCAAGACATGCGGTGCAGCATCAGCACACTAATAAGCACAATCTCTTCCCTGTTATGCCATAATTCACTTTTCTTCCTGCTTAGATACTCTTCCAGAAACAGTCCTAGCAAGAATATACATCTCTTTTAAGAGATATAAACTTGCTTTTGCTGACACAATTTAGCCTTAAGTTATTCTACCCTCACACATAGGAGTTACATGGGAACTCCACCACCTGCAAATTCTCCTTCGAGACACTCACCATCCTGAATTTGTTCCTTCATCGTGACAGGGTAAAAAGACGAACTGCCTTGAATGGTGGAATGATACTATCCACCAGAATCCCCAAAAACCCTTCCTCGAAATTTTAATTGCAAACTATCAGATTGTTCCATGGTAAGGATGCCCTTTAAAACCCAGATTCATTTGGAAATTGTAACATGTGAAATAACTCTGCAACAGATGAATTTTAGTTAGTACTTTCCTTACTTAAATATTTCAACAATAATTATAACTTAGCTTCAAAGCAGCTCCACGGCCTTTCTTTTTGATATCTCTGTGACTACTTCCATCAAAAGATCTAAGTCTGAAATTATGCAGGCATTTTCTTGATCATCTGCCATTATAGGTATGGTCAGAATTCTCATTGAAACAGTTACTATGGTAATGGTAAAATGAACTATCAATGTACCACTGCCATCTACTGTAGTGATTCTACTGATGTCAGCCAGTTGGATCTCAGAATATGAGTTCCCTGGCTGTGGTTGTTATTCTGGTCCAATCAGGGAACCCTGGCTGACTGTAAAAAGGTTGAGTGTTAGAGATACTGACACTCTGGTGCCAGACTCTGTATTATACAGCACTATAGTCTAGGAATGTTCATGTGTAAATAATGGGTGACTTAGTGACGGGATATTGGCCTCTATGAAGTTATTTCAGTGTCACCAAGAGTGGAATTAGCTCATAGGTGACCCAATAGCTTATACATTCAGGATGACAGCTTTGCAGAATGTAAGTATGCCCAGATAGAAAAAGGAGGATTGGTAGTAATACTTAGAGTCAGGAATTTCCACCAAAACCTTTTGGATGAAAATTCACGCAGTTTCGGACCACAAACCTCGACTTGGTCTACTTAATGAGGACAAGCTGTGCTACCCATAGCTTTGGGCCATGTTTAGCAGCGAGTTCTAATACTAGGTGCTTATAATTATAAGTTAGAACAACATCCAGGAGGCCACAGGAGATAGAGGGTAGCGTTGGAAGGATGCTTTTTGGAATGGAGGGTTGTGCTTAGTGGTTACCAAAAGGGATCATTGCTGGGACCTCCGCTGTTTATGGTCTACGTAAATGATTTAGAGGAAATCATAGCTGGTCTAAATAGTAAATTCGTGGATGATACAAATATTGGTGGAGTTGTGGATAGTGAGGAGAACTGTCAGAGGATACTGCAGGATATGGATCAATTGGAGGCATGGGCAGAAAAATGGCTGATGGAGTTTAATCTGGACAAATATTAGATGATGCATTTTGGAATGTCAGTTACAGGTGGAAATTATACAATGAATGGCAGAACCCTGAGGAGCATTGATTTGCAGAGAGATCTGGGGGCACAGGTCCACAAATCACTGAAGATGGCAGCACAGGTAGATAAGATAGAAGAAGAGGCCGAAGGCATGCTTGCTTTCATTGTAAGGGGCAGTGGATATAAAGGGCAGGCAAGTTATGCTGCAGCTTTAATGAACTTTACTTAGGCCATACATGGAATATTGCATATAGTTCTAGTCACCACACCACTAGAAGGATGTAAATACTGAAAGAGCCGTGGATGCTGTGAATCAGGAACAAAAACAAAGTTGCTGGAAAAGCTCAGCAGGTCTGGCAGCGTCTGTGAAGAAAAAAAAACAGAGTTAACGTTTCAGGTCCAGTAACCCTTCCTCAGCTTTTCCAGCAACTTTGTTTTTGTACAAGAACAATTTGATGCTTTGGAGAGGGTACGGAATACGTTTACCAGGATGATGCCTGGTATGGGGGATTTTAGCTATGAAGAAAGGTTGGATAGACTGGGTTTGATTTCACTGGGATGTAGCAGTTTGTGGGGTGACCTGACAGAAGTTTATAAAATTGTGAATGGCACAGATAGAGTGAAAAGTATAAGGCTTTTTCCCTAGGGTGGAGGGGCCAATTACTAGGGTACACAGGTTCAAGGTGCGGGCAGTAAGGGGAGTTTTTTAAAAGGTGGTGAATACCTGGAACGTGCTGCCAGAGGTGGTGGTGGAAGCAGACACAATAGCAGCATTCAAGAAGCACCCGGACGAATACATGAAAAGGAAGGGAATACAGGGATACAGATGCTGTAAGTGAAGACAGTTTTCATAGAATCATAGAATCCCTACAGTGTGGAAACAGGCCCTTCGGCCCAACAAGTCCACACCGAACCTCAGAGCATCCCACCCAGACCCACCCCTCCAACACCTCCCTGAACACTACGGGCAATTTAGCATGGCCAATCCACCTAACCTGCACATCTTTGGACTGTGGGAGGAAACCCACGCAGACATGGGGAGAATGTGCAAACTCCACACAGACAGACACCTGAGGCTGGAATCGAACCCGGGTCCCTGGAGTTGTGAGGCGCAGCGCTAACCACTGAGCCACCGTGCCACCCCGTTTTAGTATGGAAGGGCAAAATGTGCCAGCGCAGGCTTAGAGGGCAGAAGAGCCTGTTTCTGTGTTGTATTGTTCTTTGTATGACTGTTCAAAAATCTGATAACAAGACAGGAAGAAGCTGTTTTTGAATCTGTTTGTATATATTTGAATTTGTATATCTACTGCCCAATGGAAGAGGGTGGAAAAGAGTATAACTGGGATGGGAGGGTCTTGGATTCTGTTGGTTGATTTCCCAAGGCAGCAGGAAAAATAGATGGAGTCAATGGATAGGAGGCTGGTTTGCTTGGACGTGGACTGGGCTGTGCTCACAACTCTCAGTAGTTTCTTGCAGTCTGGGGAAGCGCAGTTGACATACCACACTATGATGCATCCAGATTGGATGCTTTCTGCGGAGCATTTATAAAAATTGTTAAGGGTCATTGTAAATATGCTGAATTTCCTTGGCCTCCTGAGGATGTAGAGGCATTGTTGTGCTTTCGTGATTGTTGCAACATATTGATGATGATCACCACTTCCAGGAACGTGACACTCTCGAGCATCTCTACTTCAGCACCTGTGATGCAGACAGGGGCATGCCCTCCACTCTGATTCCTGAAATCAATGACCAGCTCCTTTGTTTTGCCGATGTTGATGGAGATATTATTGTCTTTACACCATACCGCTAAACACTCGATCCCTTTCGTGTATTCTGTCTTTTCACTGTTTGAGATCCAACTTCCAATGGTAGTGTCATCAGCAAACTTGTAAATAGAGTTGTATCAGAATTTGCCCACAGTGTCATGAGTGTATAAGGAGTATAGTAGAGGGTTGAGTACACAGCAATGCAGGGCACCAGTGTTGAGGATTATGGTGGAGGATGTGTTGTCACCTATGTTTACTGATTGCAATCTATGGGTCAGGAAGTCAAGTATCCAACTTCAGAGGGGGGAGCCGAGACCTAGGTCTTGAGATTAGAGATGAGTTTGTTTGGAATGATGGTGTTGAAGGTTGAGCTTTATTCAATAAGTAGGAATCTGATGTAGGTATTCTTGTTATTCAGATGGTCCAGGGATGAGTGTAGGGCCGGGGAGATGGCATCTGACATGGACCTGTTATGCCGACAGGCAAATTGCAAAGGATGAAGGCAATTTGGTAGGCTGGAGTTGATGTGAGCCACACTAAACTCTCAAATCTCTCCATAATTATGGCGGTCAGAGCCACCAGGCGGTAGTCATTGGGGCATGCTGCATAATTTTTTTTTGGCACTGGCATGATCGTGGTCTTCTTGAAGCAGGTGGAGACTTCAATCATAGTAAGGACAGGTTAGAGGTGTCTGCAAATACTCCCACCACAGGATCAGAGTGCATCGCCAGGAACTCCATCCAGGCCAATCGCTTCCTGTGGGTTCACACTCAAGCAGGCCAATCTAACATCTGCAGCGGTAACTGTGGGTACAGATGCGTCTGAGGCAGTTGGGATAAATGACATTGAACAGAAGGTCAGTGAAACAAAGTGAGCGTAGAACATATTGAGTTCATTGAGTAGCAATGTACTATGGCCCACGATTCTGATCAACTTCTCACTGTAGCCCATTATGTTGTGTAAACCTTGCCACAACTGACAGGTGTCCATGTGGTTAGTCTGGGTCTCAAGCTTAGTTTGGCACTGCCTCTTGGCATCTCTGATGGCCTTACAAAGGTTGTACCTGGATTTCCCGTATAGGTCAGGGCTGCCCAAGTTGAAAGCCTTAGATCTAGACTTCAGTAAAGAGTTGATTTCCCGGTCATCCATAATTTCTCTTTGGGGAACATTCTGATTAACTTCTTCAAGACACAGTCATCTCACACTTACTAATGAAGTCTGTAATGATATTGGCACACTAAGTTAGCCGCTGAGATCTTGAATATGGACCAGTCCACCAAATCTAAACAGTCCCATAGAGACCCTTCTATTGCCTTAGACCAATACTGCACTACTTTCTGTACTATGTCTATGTGCTTTAATTTCTGCTTGTAATCTGGGAAGAGGTGCATAGCGTCGTGATCTGATTTTCCAAAATGCAAACAGTGGTGCAGTGATATGCATCTCTGCCGGCTGTATAGCAATGTTCAAGGATGTTCGGACCTCAGGTAGAACAGGAGACGTGATGATGGTATTTTAGAAGCATGTTCTTGAGGTTGGCTGGTTGAAGTCACTGGCTATTAACAAAGCCTTGGGGTATTCCGTCTCAAGACTGCGTGCAGTGTTACACGCTACAAGAAGTGTACTCTTCACTTCTGCACAGGTGACATAGACCACTCTCAGGATAGCAGAGGTGAATCCACGCGGCTGGTGGTAGAGACGACACTTCATTGTAAGATATTCTAGGTCCAGAGCAGTATTAACCAGGGTCACTGCGTCCGAACACCAGGTGGTGTTGTTCAGGAAGCAGACCACACCGCCCCTTGCCTTGCCAGAGGACACTGAGCAATCCATTTGGTGAACTGAGAAATCCTCACGTTGTTAGGCAAAATTAACATATTGGCAAGAAGTTATGTCTGGTGGCCCAGCTTGGAGGCAGACATTGATATTGGTGGGGCATTGCCCAGAGTGTCGTCAGGGACAAAAATCACTGGTAACAGCTCGCCCACATCTTTAGGAATGGCCAGGTAAACTTTGGACTCAGTTGCATGTTGACTAAACAGGTCCTTTCATGGGTTCAATATTCTCAGTCATTGTAGATGCCTACTCAAAGTGGTTGCACATGCATAGGGTCCATTCATCAAACACTGGAATAATGAAAAAAACTGCACGCATCTTTTGCAACGTACCAAGTCCCAGAGAGGTTGGTCACAGATAATGGGCCATCGTTTACCAGCAGGTAATTTTGTAATTTCTTAATGAGAATTTGATTTGACATACAAGGACAACTCCATACCACACAATATCCAATGGCCTGGCAGAAACAGTGGTCCAAATTTTGAAGGCAGCTATGAAGTAACGGCTTACAGCCTTCCTAGATACCAAGCGATCATGGTTCTTGTTTGATTATTAGACCATTCCATGTGCAACTACAGGGATAGCACCAGCAGAGTTGCAAACTGCTAGAGAACTCACGGCAGGTAGTCTGATCTTCGTGGACTCAGTGGGTTGTGGTTTCAAGACTTCACCTAGCGAGGGAGACAGTTTGAGACAAGGGACAAAGTTTGAATTACGGAAATGGCCCTGCATGTGCTAAAGTGCCCCAGGCGGCTCTCCAAGAAAAGACTGGCCATAGACCCAGAGGGCAAGTGATGAAGTGATTGTAATGACATCAGCCAGCTGGACATAAGAGAATAGGACTTCTGTGATTGTGGCTGTTAATCTGGTCCAATCAGGGAGCCCTGGCTGTCATAAAAAAGGTCAAGCGTCAGAGATATTGACATTCTGGTGCCTGCCTCTGCATGAGATGACGCTTAGTTAAGAATTGTTCTTGTGTAAATGAAGGATGACTTGGTGAAGGGATACCAGCTTCTGTGGAGTTATTTCATCTCCCATCTGAATTTTAACACCCAAAACCTTTGATGGACAAAAATGATTTTAAAAAGGGACAAATACTGAAATTCAATGATTGCAATGATCATAATGATCACAACACCCAGCCTGAACAGAAATTAAAGCATCATCAAAATGACTGATATCTATACTTTCTGCTTAATTCACATCTTTTTGGAAATTTCACACATGGGAATTAAAGCAATATGCAAATCAACATTATGTAAAAAAAATTCAAATCAGATGTGGAAATACACAAAGGAATGGCATTTTGGGCAACAGCTTTTGGGCAAGTCTTATTCTCTCTCTCCCCCGCTTTCTTTCAGTTTTTTGAAAATTACTGCCATATAATAAAGCTAATTTAAGAAATATCCATTCACCAAAAACTCGAAAGACATTTGCAAATAGATCACTGGTGCGTAAGATATGGGTGCAGAATTAAGCCATTCGGCCCATTAAGTCTGCGCCACCCTTCAATCATGGCTGATATGTTTTTGAGCCCTATTCTTTGATCCCATTACTAATCAAGAACCTATCTATCTTCCTTTTAAATACACTCAATGACTTGGCCTCCACAGCCCTCTGTGGCAACAAGTTCCATACATTCACTATCCCCTGGCTGAAGAATTTCCTCCTCATCTCAGTTCTAAAGGGTTGTCCTTTCACTCTGAGTCTGGATCCTCAAGTCCTAGCCTCTTCTACTAGTGGAAACATCTTCTCCACGTCCACTCTATCCAGGCCTGTCAATATTCCGCAAGATCTCCCTTCAATCTTCTAAACTTCATTGAGTACAGACCCATAACCCTCAACTGCTCCTCATATCACAAGCCCTTCATCCCCCTGGATCATTCTTGTAAACCGCCCTTGCAAACACCAGCACATCCTTCCTTAGATACGCCCCAAAAATGCTCGCAATATTCCAAATGCAGTCTGACTAGATCCTTATAAAGCTTCAGCAGTACATCTCTGCTCTTGTATTCTAGCCCTCTTGAAATGAAGACTAACACTGCACTTGCCTTCCTGACTACCAAATAAATCTGCTTGTTAGCCTTAAGAGAACTCGGGCTCCCAAGTCCCTTTATGCTTCAGAGTTCTGAAGCTTTTCCCCCATTTAGAAAATAGTCAAGGGCTCTATTCTTCCTGCCAAAGTGCATAACCTCAAGCTTTCCCACATCGTATTCCATCTTCCACTTTGCCTGTGAGTCCTTCTGCACCTTCCTACTTCTTCAGCACTACGTGCCCCTCCACCCATCTTAGTGTCACCTGCAGACTTACCAAAAATGTTCTCAGTTTCTTCACTGAGAATGTCAAATGTGAATTGTTGTGGTCCCAACACAGACCCCTGCAGAATTCCACAGGTCACTGGCTGCTATCCTGTAAAAGAATCCTTTTATCCTCACTCTCTGCATTCTGCCAGTCAAAAAATCGTCTATCCATGCTAGTACCTTGTGCCTAACACCACGGGCTGTTATTTATTTTGCGGCCTTCTATGTGGCACCTTGTCTAAGGTCTTCTGGCAATCTAATAGATCACGTCCACTGGCTCTCCTTTGTCTAACTTGCTCATTATCTCCTAAAAGATTTCTAACAGATTTGTCAGGCATGACCTCCCTTGGTGAAACCATTGTCACTCAGCTCTATTTTAAATGCACTTCCAAGTATTCTGCAATCTTATCCTTAATAATGGACTTGAAAATCTACCAATGACGGAGGTCAGGCTAACCAGCCTAGAGTTTCCTCTCTTCTTCCTCCCTCCCTTCTTAAACAGGTGCTACATTAGCCATTTTTCTGTCCTCTGGCACTCTCCATGAGTCCAGTAATTCCTGAGGTATCACCAATACGTCTACAATCTCCTCAGCTGTTTCCTTCAGAACTCTGGGGAGCAGTCCATGTGTCTGGGTGATCGATCAGTCTTCAGAACTTTCAACTTTCTCAGCATCTTCTCCTTCGTAATGACCACTACTCTCACCTCTGTCCCCTTACTGTCCTGAAGTTTTGGTATGCTGTTGCTGTCTTTCACTGTGAAAACTGATGCAAAGTACCTATTCAATTCCTCCACCATTTCTTTGCTCACCATTACTACTTCTCCAGCCTCATTTTCCAGTGATCCAACATCCACTCTTGCCTCTCTTTTACTTTTTAGACATCTAAAAACAACTCTTGCAATCTTCTTTTATTTTACTGGCTGGCTTACTCTTATATTTCATCTTCTGTCCCCTTATTGCTTATGGCTTTTAAAGCCTTTCTAATCTTCTGGCTTCTGACCAATCTTCACCACATTGTATGTCTTTTCCTTTGTTTTATGGTCTCCCTGACTTCCCCTGCCAGCCCTGGTTGCCTGTTATAAAATGTCTTGAGTTTGTTTTTAAACTTCTTAACAAATTGTTCCTGCTAAAACTTAAAGATTACATTTATGATCTATAAAGTCTACATGCTGGTCTTTAATTGTCTCAGATCTCTATGAACACTTCAGCCTTGGGATGACATTCTTCTGTGCATCCTGAATTACTGCCAGAAACTCCTGTCTTTGCTGTTCCACTGCCTTCCCTGCTAGGCTCCCCTTCTATGCAACTCTGGTCAGCTCTTCCTCATGTCTTTGTTGTCATCTTCATTCAAGTGGAATATTGTAACAGCTGATTCCAGCTTCTACCTGTCAAACTGCAGTTTGAGTTCTATCATATTATGGATGCTGTCTCCTAGAGGTTCCTTCACCTTAAGCTCCCTAATCAAGTCTACCTCAGTACATATCACCAAATCCAGAAATACCTGGTCACAAGTGGGCTCTACCACAAGCTGCTCCAAAAAACTCGTAGACATTCACAAATTCCTTTTCTTGAGATCTGCTTCCAACCTCATTTTCCCACTCCACCTGCATATTGAAGTCACTTATGATTACTGTAATAGTGTCTATCTTAAATGACCTTTCTATCTCCTGATTTTCTTCTTTCCCCATATCCTGACTATTGGTATGTGTATATCTCCCATCAAGATCTTTTTACATTTGCAGTTCCTCACCTTGATCCACACAGATTCTATGCCACTCGACTCCATATCACTTCAGATTATCAATATAATTTCACTTCTGACTAACAAGTCAACCCCTTCTCCTCTGCCTGTAAATATACAGTCATACCGTAAGGAAACATACACTTCGGTCCAACTCGTCTGCGCCAATCAGCGGAAAAAGCCCTAGCCTATTGAACCTCTTCCAATAACTCAGCCCTCCAGTCCCAGCAACATCCTTGTAAATCTTTTCTGCAACCTCTCATGTTTAACTTCATCCTTCCTACAGAAGAGTGACCAGGATTGAACACAGTATTCTAAAAGTGGCCCCACAAAAGTCCTGTACAGCCACAACATGACATCTCAAATTCTGTACTCAATGCTCTGACCAATGATAGCAAGCATACCAAATGCCTTCTTCACCACCCTGTACACCTGCAACTCCACTTTCAAGGAATTATGCATCTGCATCCCTCGGTCTCTTTGTGTGGCAACACTCCCCAGGGGGATATCATTAATTGTATAAGTCCTGCCCTGGAGCGCCTTAACAAATTGCAACACCTCCCATTTACCTAAGTTAAACTCCAAACTGCCGAATCTTGGCCCATTGACCCATTTGATCAAGATCCTGTTGTACTTGGAAATAATCACCTTAATAGTCCATCTTCAATTTGAAAGTAAACTATAATTCAAAGTCAATTTAGTAGCTGTCAGTAACCACTGAACTTATGGTTTACCTATGATGTCTCTCTTTTGTGCTGGGACCCTGATCCTGGGTTTCAATTTTTCCTGCAAAAGACTTTACAAAATATGAGCCAGAAAAGTACCTCTTTCCTTCTGTACTGAATTCCATACTCAGTCGGGCTGTTTCACTTAAATTCCCCAAACCATATACTCACACCGGCTGTGTTTCACTCTAGATGGGATACTCCTTCCTGACCATTCTAAGCTTATTGATTTCACTGTTTTGTTTAAATTAATTCAAGGGATGAGGGTGTCAGTGGCTAGGCCAACATTTATCATTCATTCTTAATTGCCTAGAGGGCAGTTAAGAATCAACCACATTGCTGTGGGTCTGGAATCACATGTAGGCCAGACCAGGTAAAGATGGCAGCTTCCGTCCCTAATAGACATTGGTATAACCGTAGCGTCCACATGGTCTCACCAATATACTGTGCCTTGGGACATCCTTCCCTGCAGCTTATGAGGTAGGCAACAATGGCTGAGTCACATGACTACCTGCCATATATGGGAACACCACCCACCACATACTTGATGATAGTATCCATGCCAATGATCTGACATGTCTTGCAAAGGCTGCCATGGCAGGATTGCGTAGTGTTGTGATTGATTTTGCCCTGAAGGCTGGTAGTTTGCTGTGAACGATGGTCTGTTTAAGGTTTGGCAGTTGTTCGAAGGCAAGACGTAAGGGCATAGGGATGATCTTGGCAAGATATTCATTGTCATCAATGATGTTGAAAGCTGCGAAGAACACAGCACAGTTTCTCCCTCCAGGGAAATACTGAATGATAAAGGGTACTTCAGCAGTCGTGTCTTATGTCTGTATTCTGAGGAGGTCATTGCAGTTTTTTGCAATGGCATGTCGGAACTGGCAATCGATGACTTAAACATTGTATCCCGTTCCTATGAGGAATCTGTCATGTGCCTCCTCATCTGAGCAGATCCTGCGTGTACGTAGGGCTTGTCGGTAGGGGATGGCTTCTTTAACATGTTTAAGGTGGAAGCTAGAGAAGTGCAACATCATCAGGTTGTCCGTGGGCTTGCGGTAGAATATAGTAGTGAGGTGCCCAACCTTGGTGGAGACGTGTGTGTCCAAGAATGAGAATGATTCTGAAGTGTGTTCTGTGGTAAGAGCGACAGTGGAATGAAACTTGTTGATATCTTTGTATAGTTGTTTCAGTGATTCCTCGCCACGAGTCCAGAGGAAGAAAATGTCATCAATGCATAGCACTGGTTGGAGGTCCTGTGCAGCAAAACAGTCTTCCTTGAACTTAGAACATAGAACATAGAACAGTACAGCACAGTACAAGCCCTTCAGCCCATGATGCTGTGCCGACCTATTATCCTACTAAGATCAATATACCCTGCATACCCTACATTTTACCAGAGTTTTATAGAGCTGCAGCATAACCTCACGGCTCTTAAACTCAAATCCCCTGCCAATGAAAGCCAACACACCATACGCTTTCTTTACAACCCTATCAACTTGTGCCTGAAAATGCTGGCATACTGGGATGCAAATTTGATCTCCACAGCTGTTCCGTGTGTCTGGATGAAGAACCGGTTGTCAAAGGTGAAGACATTGTGTCGAGGATGAAACAGAAGAGTTGTAGGATGGTGTCTGGAAATTGGCAGTTGTTGGTGTTGAGTGAGTTTTCAATGTTTTGGCCTCAACCACTTTCTGTGGCAAAGAACTTCAAAGTCTTGATGCCCTCTTGGCGAAGAAATGTCTCCTCATCTCAGTCCTAAATGATCTACCCTATATCCTTCGACAGTGACCCCAGTTCTGGACTCTTTGCCTATCGGGAACATCCGTCCTGCGACAGCCTGTGTAGCCCTGTTAGAATTTTATAGGTTTCTATGAGATTTCCCCTCAGTCTTCTGTACCATGTAGTCACTGTGTAGATAGTGCCTCCAAGGTCTCCAACTCAAAACAGAAAATATATGGCCAGCTAAAGACATGACAAACGTGGCACTCTTTTTAAAAAGTTCAAAGTAGCTCATAATATAGTCTCTGACTTCACCAACATCAACAATAAATTACATATAACCAGCACTTTAACATGGTAAAGCTGACCAATTGTTGCTTCATGGAAGTGTTCCCTCGCAAAATCTTATACCAAGTCACAAAAAAGGGATAATAATTCAGTGAACAAAAACTGAGCAAAAGAGGTAAGTTTTTCAGGAACATCTTAAAGGAAGATGCAAAAATAGTAAAGCAGAGAGATTTAGAAGTGGAATTCAAGAATAAGGGCCCAGAGAGGTAGCCCATCCAGTGATGCCCACAAGCTGTAAATGATTAGAGAAAAAAAATCACAAAAAGGACTCATTTGGCCTATAATGCCAGAGGTTTGGTGAGCTAGCTAAATAGTCCCACTGCCCTGCTCTTTTCCCCACAGCTCTGTGCATATTCAGCATGCAATTCTTTTCCAATTCCCTTTTGAACGTTACTATTGAATCTGAACTGGCCATTAGTTGAGATGATACATTCAAGAAGTTCAGATCACAATGCACATGTAAAAAAAACTTCCTGAAAGCCATCCAGTTCTTTTGCCACTCCCTTAAATGTGTATCCTCTGGTATTGACTTTACTGCCACCAAAAATAGGTTTCTCAATGTTTACTCGAAAGAGAGGTCATGCCTGATAAATAAGTTGGAATTCTTTGAGGAGGTAACTATCAAGTTAGACAAAGGAGAATTAGTGGACATGATGTATGTAGATTTTTAGAAGACTTTTGACAAGTGCCGCACAGGAGCTGCTAAATAACATAAGAGCCCATGGTGTCAAGGGCAAGGTACCAGTGCGGATGGAGGATTGGCTGACTGGCAGAAGGCAGGGTGGGGATAAAAGGGTTTTTCAGGATGGCAGTCAGTGACTCATGGAATTTTGTAAGGGTCAGTATTCAGAGCTATTCATGTTATATATTAACAATTGGACAATGGAACTGGGAGCATCATCCATTGCCCACTGCCAACACCAACGTTGCTCCGCCCACCGCTGACATCGCTCCGCCCACTGCTTCCATAGCCAGCAGCTCCAAAGGAGACAGTAGCATCCAGCCCTGCTGTGTCTTCACCATCCTCCCAGACCTTCCCCTTACTGAGGACGAACGGTCAGTCGTCAGTAAAGGGCTCACCTTTATCCCCCTCCACCCTAACATCAACAAATAACGCTCACGCTTGGACGTTGAACAGTTTTTCTGCCGCCTTCGACTCCGCACTTACTTCTTTAACCGTGAGCCTAACCCTCCCTCTACTAACGCCTTCTCCTCCTCCAACACGCCCCCTCCTCCTGGACACCACCCCAAGGCCTCCTATCCTCCCTCGACCTCTTCATCTCCATCTCCAAGTGCCGTCGAGATATCAATCGCCTCAACCTCTCCACTCCTCTCACCCACTCCAACCTCTCCCCCACAGAGTGTGCAGCCCTCCGCTTGTAGTATGGCACACTGACCCCTACATCGCCGAGGCCAGGCGCCAGCTCTCTGACACCTCCTACCGCCCCCTTGATCATAACCCCACCCTTGACCACCAAAACATCATCTCCCAGACCATCCACAACCTCATCACGACAGGTGACCTCCCACCCACAGCCTCCACCTCATCGTTCCCCAACGCCATACCACCCATTTCTATCTCCTTCCCAAAATCCACAAATCTGACTGCCCTGGTCAACCCATTATCTCCACCTGCTCCTGACCCACTGAATTTATCCTCACTTATCTCGACTCCATTTTCTCCCCCTTGGTTAGGAACTCCCCACCTATGTCCGTGACACCACCCACGCCCTCCACCTCCTCCAAAACTTCCGATTCCCTGGTCCCCAACACCTCATCTTCACCATGCATGTCCAGTCCCTATATACTTGCATTCCCCATGCAGACAGCCTAAAGGCCCTCTGCTTCTTCCTGTCCTGCAGGCCCGACCAGTCCCCCTCCACTGAAACCTTTATCCACTTAGCTGAACTCGTCCTCAACCTTAACAACTTCTCTTTCAATTCCTCCCACTTCCTACAGCTAAAGGGGGTGGCCATGGGTACCCGCATGGGCCCAAGCTATGCCTGCCTCTTTGTAGGTTACGTGGAACAATCCGTCTTCCGAAGCTACACTGGCCCTATCCCCCACCTCTTCCTCTGTTACATCGATGACTATTATTGGCGCCGCCTCTTGCTCCCACGAGGAGCTCGAACAGTTCATCCACTTCACTAACACTTTCCACCCAAACCTTAAGTTCGCCTGGACCATCTCCGATACCTCTCTCTCCTTCTTGGACCTCTCTGTTTCCATCTCTGGCAACCACCTGGAAACCGATGTCCATTTCAAGCCTACCGACTCCCATAGCTACCGAGAATGCACCTCCTCTCACCCACCTTCCTGCAAAAATGCCATCCCCTATTCCCAACTCCTTCGCCTCCGCCACATCTGCTCCTGAGATGAGGCATTCCACTCCCGGACATCTCAGATGTTCTCGTTTTTCAAGGACCGTAATTGCCCCTCCACAGTGGTCAAAAACGCCCTCGACCGTATCTCTCGCATTTCCCGCAACTCATCCCTCACACCCTCTCCCCGCAATAACAACCAAAACAGAATCCCCCTCGTCCTCACGGACCACCCCACCAACCTCCGGATCCAACGCATCATCCTCCGGCACTTCCAGCACCTGCAATCTGATCCCACTACCAAAGACATTTTTCCCTCCCCACCCTTATCTGCTTTCCAGAGGGACCACTCTCTCCGTGACTCCCTGTCCGCTCC
>JAHRHZ010000051.1:724664-759504 GCA_024137785.1 Ginglymostoma cirratum
CCTCCTACCTACCAGCCTCATCCCCGCCTCCTTGACTTGTCCGTCTTCCCAGGACTGACCAACCCCCACCCTAACTCCCCACCTACACTCACCTTTACTGGCTCCATCCCCACCTCCTTGACCTGTCCATCTCCTCTCCACCCATCTGCTTCTTTATCCGTCTTCTATCCGCCTGCCCCTCTCTCTCTATTTATTTCAGAATCCCCTTCCCCTCCCCTATTTCTCAAGAAGGTTCCAGACCCGAAACGTCAGCTATTCTGCTTCTCTGATGCTGCTTGGCCTGCTGTGTTCATCCAGCTCTACACCTTGTTATCTCTGGGAGCATCACTGTCAAGTTTGCAGATGACACAAAGATAGGTGGAGGGACAGGTAATGTTGAGCAGGCAGGAAGGCTTTAGAAGAACTTGAACAGGCTAAGAGAGAAGGCAAAGAAGTGGCAGATGAAATGCAATGTGGGAACATATGTGGTTATGCACTTTGATAAGAAGAATAGAGGTGTAAACTATTTTCTAAATGGAGAAAGGCTTCAGAAATCTGAAGCAAAGGGACTCCTAGTTCAGGATTCTCTGAAGGTTAACATTAAAACTTACAAATACTGAAAGACCTGAATAGAGAGAGGGCGTGGAGAAGATGTTTCCACTTGAAGGAGAGACTAGCAGCCAGGGGTACAGCCTCAGAGTTAAGGGATGCTTCTCTTCAACTAAGATTAGGAGGGATTTCTTCAGCTAGAGGGTGGTGAATCTGTGGAACTTATTGCTGCAGATGAGTTTGCGAGCCAATTTATTGAATGTCTTTTAATACAGAGGCTCATGATTAATAAAAGGATCAAAGGTTATGGGGAGAAGGCAGGAGAATGGACAAACAGATCAGCGATGATAATATGGCATTGCACATTTGATGAGCTGAATGGCCTAATTCTGCTCATATATCTCAATTTCTTGAAGTTGTTCATGATTTTGAACACTTTTATCAAACCTTGAACTTTTTAGCTCTATAGAGAACGATGCCAGCTTTTTATTTCAGCAGCAGCATCTAAACCGTTGTTTTAACTTAGTAAACCAATTTTTTAAAATAATAATTATCCAGTGCTTACTTGGTGGCCATTAGATGAGAATTTGATTTAATCCAAATTTCACCATCTGCCAGAACATTAGCTTGGGTTTTGAATTACTGGCACGGCGACATCACGATTGCACCATCACTTCCCCCTCCAACTGCAAATTCCAATCTAAGACACATACCATTCTGACTATATCACTAATTCTTCACTGTAGCAGCACCATGAGAGTTCCCAAACACCAGGGCAGCAGCAGTTCAAGAAGGTAAATTCACCATCGCTGACTCAAGGTTCATGAAACATGGGCAATAAATGCTTACTTAGCCAGCAACGCACAAATCCCATCAACAAATTAAAAATAATGCATGATCTCCCATGACTCACAGCCGAGAAAGGAATTTTTCCATGGCCTGTGGTCTGAATTTTGTGTTTCTTCTGACAAAGTTGTAAAGTTAGATGAACGGCCACTGATCTGAAATGTTAAATCTGCCTCTCTCAATACATCTGCTTACTGGGCTGCCAAGTATTTTCTACATATCTGCTTTCAGAGTTTTAGAATCTGTTATATTTTGCTCTAAAATGTCAGCCTCCTGGAGCAAACACCACCAAATACATTCAAGTGTTACAACTTATTGCAATCACATGGGTCTTCTGTTGTTTTTACCAACCCATAACAACATAAGCCATGCTTCAAGTGATACACAGCATTGGGTGAGCATATGAAATCATGGTCAAATAACTGCCTCATGGCTCAAAGTGCACAGTCATACCACACAGGAATTGTGAGGTTTGATTCCCTTATCTGCGCTGACTTCACTAATCTCAGCCAGATCAGTGAAGAATTGCTAAACTCATCTTACTGCATGTTTTTTGCAGGGAAGAAAAGTCAAAAGTAAGACAGGATTCCTCTTCCTAACTACTACTCAGTGTTAACGTGATAAGCATTCATCTAATGGAGGAGGAAGCCGGAGCTATCTGCTACATGGTTTTATTCATTGTGGGTTTCCACAATGGAAACCTGTAAATTTTTTTCATATTTTAGAGGGACATGGGCCAAATGGGACTAGATTAATATAGGATATCTGGTCGACATGGATGAGTTGGACTGAAGGGTCTGTTCCTTGCCATACAGCTCTATGACACTATAACCCTAAGAGGGTAACTAGAGAGAAGGTAAGGCCCATCAAATATCAAGGAAGTCATGTTTGTGTTGAACCACTGGAGATACTAAATGAATATTTTGTGTCAGTTTTTACTGTGAAGAAAGAAATAGAGTCTAGAAAATGCACAGCAATAAATTTTGATGTTTTCAAATCAGTTAATATTACAGAAAAGGAAGTTCAGGAGGTCTTAGAAAATATAAAGTTAGATAAACCTCTTGGACCTGATCTAATATATCCCAGATTGTTATGGGAAGACCCCTTGCAGAAATATTTGCATCATCTACTATTACAGGCGAGGTGTTTGGTGACTGGAGGGTGGCTAATGTTGTACCTTTATTTAGAAAAGGTTGTAAGGAGAAACTAGGGAACTGTAGACCTGTGAGTCTGACTTCGGTTGTGGGTAAATTGTAGGTGGTGATTATAAAAGATAAGATTTTGGACATTTAGAGAGGCAGAAATTGGTTAGGGATAGTCAGCATGGCTTTGTGTGAGGAAAATCATGTCTCACAATCTTGATTGAGTTTTTTGAGGAACTTACCAACAAGATTGATGACAACAGTAGACATTGCTAGTTTGTTACTAGACCGATCCCAAGTGATTTCACCCTTTGTATTAGCGTACCATGAGGGACCTTGTCAAAGACCTTACCGAAGTCCACACAGACAACATCTATCACTCTTCCCTCATCAATCATCTTTGTTACTTTCTACAAAAAAAATCAAGTTTGTGCAGCATGTCCTTCCCCATACTTAACCATGCTGCTTACAGCTAATAGTCCATTTTTTTCTAAATGTGAGTAAATTCCCTAAGAATCTTCTCCAATAATTTCTCTAACACTGACATTTTAATTGAATCTCATCTGTAAAAAGAATACCGGGAAATTGTGCATCGTTTCATTTTTGCATCCAGTATTGATATGAAGCATAATGTGTGATTTGCTGAAGCTTTCTTTTTAATATTTTTAATAAGGAACAAAAACAATTGGGAATTATCATATTCCCCTGCATCTTGGCATTCAGCTGTACAATGGCACGTATATCAGTGGCGATATGTCTTCCTAAAATACTTGTTAGACAATCAGATATATGAGCAGGAGGAGGCCATTTAGCATTGCTGATCTGATAGTCTTCAATTCTATTTTCCTGCCTTTTCCCTATCACCCTTGGAAATCTGTCTGTTTCAGCATTGAATATATACCTTTCAATATAGATGTGTTTTAGGTTTTTCCTGACGTGGTTTCATGTGGTGTTACTACTTTTCACTGGCCATTTAACGTGACAGCACAAGCCATGTAAGTCTGACGTATTGCATCAGCAGTGTCTACCTGATATCCTAGAATCACATGGAGAGACCAAATCACCAACCAGGAACTACTGCAACGGACTGCTCGATGGCACCGGCATGACATCATGATAAAGACAGGATTGACGCCAGTTCTTTGCTTCTTGAATATATACAGCCAGCATGTCAGCAGAATGGATGCCACCAGGCTGAAGATAACAACAAGGCTGGCCAAGAAAGACCTGATGAAGTATAATTATGAAGTTTTCCAAGGAAAAGGACACAACCTGGGCAACAGCCAAAGAGATTGCGATGAACTAGGATCATTGGTAGGGTCATGCTGTCCTACATGGGACTAGAGGAAGTAAGTGTAGATAATTAAGGGTATTTTCAAGAGAACAGTCCATTTCATGTTCAAAGAACGTATGAAAATTAAGTGTTCCACTGACAGTTCATGGTGGAATAATTACAAAATGTAGGAAACAATTTGTTTGCTCAAATCAGGGGGTATTAGACAAGTCCTTCAAAAATGCAGAAACATGTCATCACAGTTTTAGTTGGACAACTATAATTTATAAAAGTTTGAAATGACCGTAGATTTGAACCATTCATCAGCCAAGTGTGTATTTAAAATGTGATTCATCAGTTAAATGCAACAAAATGTATTTTTGAGCATGTTGAAGAGCAAGAAAAATACATTTTTGTTCAGATCGCTCATATATTCTTTAATTATATTAGCTTCCAGGCTCTGTGTAACATCTTTGAAAAAAGATGTCATTTGATAATCATAGCAAAGACTACATCAAGAGTTACAGATAATCATATCTAATAAATTATTGCTCACCTTCAAACCCAGCAGCGCTCCAGAATCTCTTGGCACAGTGCCATCTTTTAGTCGTTTATTTAACAATATTCGACCAATTAGTCGCTCTCCATCTTTGGATGGTTGCCAGGTCACTGGATGCTATGAGATCAAAGCAATAACAAATAGGTCTTTAATACCTAAATGTCCATGTGCGCGACAATATTTCCTTAACTAAGATTCACTTTCCCCATTTGAGAAAAAAAACATTGTAATTACACAAATATTTATGCTTTGACTTCCAATTATAATCAGCTCAATACAGTTATTATACAACTCAATGGGGTCATTTCTGACTTTAGGGTCACTTTAATAAATTGGAGTTGGATATTTCCAACATGGCATTCTTTTGGCATTCTAAACATTTGTGTAATTACAGGAGCTCAACGCTTCAATTCATGCTCCATGCAGAGAAATATGCAAACAAAGGCAAGACTACTCAGTATTACTACCCCCAAATTGCACTTCAGAAATCATTACCAACATCAGCTACCACGACCACCAAGTTTAAGCAACAGCAAGTACCAAAGCAAACAGTGAATACAGTTCTATTACAACACCTACCAAAATGTCACTGCACCAAAATAAGTTCACATACATGACAGTGGAAGGGAAAAAAGAAAAACACAGTTCTGCGGCAAAACAGATTCAACTTCTCCTCTCAGCCTGATTTAAAAATATTGTTATCTTAAGGTGGACATTTTAAGTTAATAGTTAATCAGCAAAATTGGTTTGGGAACTTCCAACAACATAGATATCACCGAAGAACATCAACACAATTTTTTTTCTAATAGTCTACCATGCAATTGTACAACTGAACATTCCTATGAGAAAGAATATATATTTAGTTTTGCTGCTGGGCAGCAAACATTAAAGCAAGCAACTTTGGATTTTATTATTTTATTGGCACCTTTATACAGGTGCAATTATCTCAAGATAGACCCTGCCCTTTTACATGGAGTGACAGAGAGCAAACAAAGACCAAATGAGCAGGTAGAATGCAGGCTATACAGACTTAGTACCTTCTCGCTATGGCTATGTTCTTCGTTTAGTGTTGTGCTACTGCACGTATCTACCCCAGAGTCTTTAATCTGAGGCTCAGACCATTCCAAGTCCTCTTCCAATGAGTGGCCGCCAAAACGCACCATTTTCTTTTGCCTCTCAGACAAGGTGTTAGAGTCCGACAATACTGCCTGCTCACTAGTTTTTCTTTTTCCCCTTTGACTGTTCCCTACAGGCATGGGATAAAACAAAAAAGAAAAGAAACATGCAAAGGCATAAATAAAACTAAGGAAAGTGAAATAAAAAGAAAACTGAAAGTTAAGGCTCCACATGTCTCACCAAAGACATTGGGGATGCCTCACTGCTTTGCCAAGACGCATGGTCCAGCCAGTAGTAATCCACGTCCCCTGTGAGAATCAAACACATAAGGAAGTGCAAAGGAAGAAGGGACACAGAGGACAGAAGCGGAAATTACAGATAACTGTACTCAAAAGCACTGAGTTAGATATTTGTGTGCATCAAAAAAAATTGTTGATTGGCATAGTTTAACTGATAGAATAACTGATTCAGTTGTCAAATCTCATCAGTACTGCATTCTAATGTTTTAATTGAATTTTAGATTAAACTTCCTCTATTTTTTTTAAATTACATGGGCCATAAAACACCAGCAGTCAAGTACGGGCCACAAAACAACAGCAGTCAAGTAGGCAAGATAGTAACTTGCTTCCAAAGTTTCCACCATACAGCCAGAGTCAATGATTTTCACATTTTGGAAGTTTACATTTCATTGAGTTTTCAAATTTTTACTTTCCACGATGTTCATTTTCAGGTCATAAAATAATATCATTGGCTATAAACATTATATACTTCTTGCCCTTTGAGGTATCTAATGTTAGCAACAGTAGAAAAGTTTATCAAGTTTGAGAATTAATAACAGCTTCGGAAAGGGCCACCAAATGTAATTGAACGACAATGTAATTCACGGATGAAAACACTGAATAGTGGCATAATTACAACACCTCTTTATTTAAACCTACCTTATTAAAGTTAAGAAACACGCTAGAAAATAAACTAAGTTCATGGGCATTTCCACAAAATTCATGAAAGGAGGACAGTGAGCAGGAATGAAAAAGATCAGTGAACAAAAGATCAGTTTTATAAAACAAAACGAAACAACTGTATTCTTTTTACAATTAACATAGGCTTGTTTGCCAAAAGAAGCCAACATTTAATTATGCTCAATTCTTCTGGAATTTAGCCTGCTAATATCCAGTTTGTTTTAGAATCTCCTCTGACAGGTATGTGTAATGCAGCATATTCATAGGCACCCAAACTCACTCTAGATAGGCATTTTCTTGTCATTTTTAGGGCATTGAGCTCTAAAGGTCTCTCTGTTGTTCTTCCATCTGTCCTACAGACATCATTCGACTCGCTTGGAAATATGAATTTGGGTCCTATACTCATAAGGTAGCCAAAATACAAAGACAACTCGAAAGCTGAATTTCCAATTCAAATAATTTCTAAGTAATGGACGAAGTTGTATAATTAAACAATTTGCAGTTTCAGCTCCATTTCCCCTTCAAAAAGGAAGTTTCAATTCTTTGTCTGTCTTATGACTCTCATGGGTAGACAAAAAATGGGCAAGGCTTGTACTTCAGGAGTTGTTGCTGTCTAACCAGAATTTGGTTCTGAATATTCATGTGGGAGTGTTCTCTGGAGGGTGCATCAGACCGAACAGCGCATCACATCACCTTGAATGGCTCAGCTTTAAAGGCAGGGTGAAGAAAGTTCAAGAGAGCGCCCGTTACAGGAGATCGAGGGGCAGACAGGTATTTCTGTGGTAGCAGATGTGATTCCAGGATATCATTTTACTCTTCCCACCCCCCAGTATCAGTGTCAAGCTTACTGCTGGGTAAGTTCAGAACATTTTGTAGGAGGTGAAATGGACTATAAAAGTACCAATAACACAGGTAGAGAGTGTACGGGAGGGAGATCTTTAGATGCTTGGAACATTGGGACCACACTGGGGAAGGGGTGTTCTGGTCTGACGAGTTGCTGCACAATAAAAATGACAAAGCAGAAAAACAGTCAAATGGCAAAATGGTTGATTAGTATTGTATACTTCGAAACAGGTGATTAGTTCATTCATCTCCAAGTATTTTCTGGGGGGAAGTGGGGGGGAGGGATGAAAGGGTATGAAAGCAATGTATTTGCTGTTGCAGCACAGACAGAATTAACATTAACCAGGCATGGGGATGGGAAGATGAACATACATTCAGAAGGAAGAAAACCTGAGCTAGAAATGGAAGCCAAAAAGAAATGGAACAATAAGAGGGTTTGGAAGGCAGAGAAAACAAAATTAAAAATAATCAAAAGGAGACAGTTTATGTTTAATAACATATATCTATATGCAAGGAGTATGGTGTAAAGAGCAGATGAGCTGATGTGCAAAAACCTAATATTTTAATTATCTTTGAAACATAGCTTTGAGAAAGGCAGGAATAGCAGCCTGACATTCTGGGTTACAGAGTTTGCAGACAAGACGGCGAGGGGATGAAAAAGCGCAGTTGCAATATTGATTAAAGAAACAATTGCGAACTTGAAGAAAAGTGTTATGATAGAAGGTCATGAAAAGCAGCTATTTAGGTTAAACTAAAGTACAAAGCAGGGGCAATCACACAGCTGGAGCTTTGTATCAAAGTCCAAGCTGTCAAAGGTAGAGTGAAAGGCAAATGTGTACATAAATCTCTGAAAAACACAAAAGCATTAATGAAGTAATAATGGGAGATTTCAATTGTCTTAATATTAAATGGAATCACAGTGGAAAGAGTTTCATTAGGAAAGTACTTCAGTGGTAGTGATTATAAGGCAATTATTACAGAAAAAAGTCATGATGCACTCATCAGGACAATTTTCAGGAATACCAATTCAAAGAGGATAACCAACATTTATAGTGCATGCGAGAAGCAGGCTGATTGGTTGGCAAGTGGACTCACTATTAGAGGCATTTTCATGAGAGTGTATCAATTTATGATGATTGATAGTTAACTATCAGGCTAATAACTAAATTACATTCGATATAGTTATGGAACACTACAAAGGTAAAACAGAAATAAATATTCTAAATTCGGGCAAGGCAAATTTAACTAAGCTGAGAAGCAGTACCAAACGTTGGCTGGAAACACTTGACGGTAAACTGATGGCAGACCATTAGAAGGCATTCAAGAAGGACTTTCAAGTGGTTCATGGAAACAAGATACTATAATGAGAAAAAGTGCAACCGCCAATCTACAGCCCATGATGAGGAGGTGCATGATGGGCAAGATAGGCATAAAAGAGAAGCTTACATGAAACATCAGCTTTGTACAATGGAAAACCTAAAAGTGTGCAGAAAACACACAGCATAGGGATGGCATCGAAAGGGATATTACGGAAGCATGAAAAATACAGGCAAACAAAATTTAAGAATATCTCAAGATGATTCATAATTATATAACGAACAAGAGGGTGTAACTAAGGAAACAGTAGATTAAGCTCCCAAGGTACTGAGTGGAAGGAAGGGGCATTATAAATGACTTTGATTAAAAGCAGTTCCCGGTTCTTCCAATCTTCATGGGGTCCAGGTGACTAGTTAGTATTAAATGCATGTTTTAAGGTTTAGGAGATCAAACCTGTAAGATTGATATCTTAGTTTCTGTATGTGTGGATAAGAAATTTTTTTTGTGGAAAAATCAAACTTCCAGCTCTTGTACTTATCTTTGGGCAGTCCTTCTCATTGGTTCTACTTGTGCATTAAGCACAAGTTAAGCCCAAATTTGGCTGTCAGAAACTAAAAATGTGATCTTACTAATTTGTGAGCTTCCATTTATAAACTACCCAACATTTTAATTCTAAACCGGAAATTGTTCAGAAAGTTGCACTGCATTGGAAAATACCAAATGGATGTAAATTACTTTTTAAAAACAGTCAACAAAATTCAATAAAAAGTACATTATCTCAGTAAAATATACGTTAAAGCATTCCTGAAAGTAGTTATTCGGCAAAGAAAATACACATAGGTTAAACACTGCTTTTCTAGGTAATGGCTGAGGATGAAAATAAAAGAACAGCCTTATTATGACCTGCATCCAATATTTAAAGTGATAGAATCACCTCCATAAACACATTCATGAGGTTTTTCTTCAAATTGTTTTGAAATTGTTAATTTTCTTCTGAATGTTTCCAGCACATTTTGATATCACAATAATACAACAGTGGTAACGGGGATTAATTTCGTACGTCTTCCTCTCATATCTCAAACAACATAGATCAAATGGGTAAACAGATCTTACCTTCATGTCCAACATATCCAATCATTTCTTTTCTCTCTCACTTTAGATTAAATGCATTTCTAAGAATATTCAATTATCTTTGTATACATGAACTAATTTAGAATTCCAATATTTCACATTGATTGCAAATGCTGCTCACATGGTACAAAAGTTAAAATTTAACCTAAACCAAAAAATCAGTTAGATTGCTTGCTGAGGGGCATCAATCTATAAATGTGATAGTTTCAACAAAAAAGCAGCTCCATTTTAAATATCATAAAATATGTAAAAAAGTGGAGCTCCTTTCACCCACCGTGTGAGTTTGTAATTATATGTGGATGCTGCATTCTCTGTGCGATAATAAAGGGCTAGGAATTGATGAAGAAACATTGTATCCTTGAAAACTAACGTAATACCTGACACAGTGCTGCACAGGATCAGAAGTAGGTCATTAAGCTCCTCAATCTAGTTCCACCATTTGTGAGACTACAGCTGACCTTAGTCCCATTATAATTCCACATCACACATCTGCCCCATATCCTTTCATGCCTTTGGTGAACTGTTGTACGAAATGTAGGTCACTGCTACACAATTGCATCACCAGATATTTGGCAAGGTGTCCAATGCTGACAGCTACTATACGCTGGTGCTGCTTCTTCCACATTTGATCACCTAATGGGTCTCTTGCATTTATTGAAGGTGATATCCAGGAGAGGCATGAAATTGCACAGCGATGGGGGCAAGTTGCAGTGATGAATGGACAGATGGGAATTTGAGTAAATAGTGAGAAAGGATGGGTGTGTTCATGAGGTAAGTATCTATGAGCAGTACTGTGATGGAGTAGGCTTTACAAGGCAGAATGAGAGAGCTGGGATGATACATTAAGTGGGTAAATATACAACTATATTCCTCTTTCCCTATCTGTTTCAGGTACTAAAGCACTTTGTGCATTGGATCCAGGTTGAATGTTCTGACTACAGACTTCACAAGCCTGGTCTGTCTATGGCTTCATAGCAGCAGCAGCGGGTTTCTTCCTCGCATTGCAGGGGAAAGAATGCGCTCTCTCTCTATCACTGTCTCCCCGGCTCTTCCAGCACTCAGTCATACATTAAGAGATTATTAAATCAAGGCACAGCCATCAGATGTCCTTAATCCATTATCGCGCTTACTCGTCTCCTGCTTTCAACTCCAAATTTGTCCAAATTTTATTTTGCATTGGAGCTTTAAATCTCAGAGTTGAGATAATGCTGTACAGGTTCTCATTAAACCCACTGTGTGCTATCAAAATTCAAATCTGAGATTCTGAGAAATAGTATTTATGATTATTTGGAAGAGCACAGTTTGATTAGAAATAGTCAGCATGGCTTTGTGAGGGGCAGATCATGCCTCACAAGCCTTATTGAATTCTTTGAGGATGTGACAAGACACATTGATGAAGGTAGCTCACTGGATGTGGTGTACATAGATTTTAGCAAGGCATTTGATAAGGTTCCCTATGGTAGGCTCCTTCAGAAAGTAGGGAGGCATGGGATCCAGGGAAATTTGGCTGGCTGGATACAAAATTGGCTGTCCAATAGAAGACAGAGGGTAGTAGTAGATGGAAAGTATTCAGCCTGCAGCTCGGTGACCAGTGGTGTTCCGCAGGGATCTACTCTAGGACCTCTGCTCTTTGTGATCTTTATAAATGACTTGGATGAGGAAGTGGAAGGGTGGGTTAGTAAGTTTGCCGATTGCATGAAGGTTGGAGGAGTTGTGGATAATGTGGAGGGCTGTTGTAGGTTGCAATGGGACATTGACAGGATGCAGAGCTGAGCAAAGAAGTGGCAGATGGAATTCAACCCAGAAAAATGTGAAGTGATTCATTTTGGAAGGTCGAATTTAAATGCAGAATACAGGGTTAATGGCAGGATTCTTGGCAGTGTGGAGGAACAGAAGGATCTTGGGGTCCACGTCCATAGATCCCTCAAAGTTGCCACCCAAGTTGATAGGGTTGTAAAGAAGGTTTATGGTGTATTGGCTTTCATTAGCAGGGGAATTGAGTTTAAGAGCTGCAAGGTTATGCTGCAGCTCGATAAACCCTGGTTAGACCACACTTGGAATACTGTGTTCAGTTCTGGTCGCCTCATCATAGAAAAGATGTGGCAGCTTTAGAGAGGGTGCAGTGGAGATTTGCCAGAATGCTGCCTGGACTGGAGGGCAGGCCTTATGAGGAAAGGTTGAGGGAACTAGGGCTTTTTTCATTGGAGCGAAGAAGGGCGAGAGGTGACTTGATAGAGGTGTAGAAGATGATGAGAGGCATAGATAGACTGGATAGCCAGAGACGTTTTCCCAGGGTGGAAATGACTATTATGAAGGAGCATAATATGAAGGTGATTGGAGGAAGGTATAGGGGAGATGTCAGAGGTAGGTTCGTTACACAGAGAGTGGTGGGTGCCTGGAATGCGCTGCCGGCGGTGGTAGTGGAGTCAGATACATTAGGGACATTTAAGCGACTCTTGAATAGGCACACGGACGATAGTAAATTGTAGGGTATGCAGGTTAGTTTGATCTTAGAGTAGGATAATAGGTCGACACTATAACATTGTTGGCCGAAGGGCCTGTACTGTGCTGGACTGTACTATGTTCTATGTTCTAAGTCAGAAGTAAAATGAGTTAATGAGCTAGCTGCAATAAAGTGACCCTTCATGGACACACTGAATGGCAAATAGAATATTAGCCTTTACAAATGGGAAGTTGGAATAGAAAGAGAAGGAAATTTTGCTAGTTGCACTTTTGTCTTTTCTCAACTGGGAACTCTAATCTTAAACCGTTTCTCATCTCCATTTCGTTCTCCTCCAGCACAAATTGCTTTGAGGTCATGGACATTAAAATGACAAGATCGAGAATGCACAATTCGCTGCCTTGGTTATTTTCTCCCAAAGAACATAGCTCACTAGGAGAAGTGTCTTTAACTGTTTCGCTTACTCTGGCCCTGAATATGCATCATTCTATTGTTTCTCTTCTTCCTAACCTAAAGTCCTCTTAAGGCAGTTCTCATCTGAGACTCACCTGCCACTCACGTTACCCTATTCTCACAGAACTACTGATCACCCAATTTCATTACCATAACCACCACACACCCTCCCCAGTTCCATGTTAGATGATATTACCAATGGTTTCCTCTCCTGTGACTGTGTCCCTCCACACTTTAAGTCTGCCCATCACCACCCATTTCCAAAAAAATGATTCAGGGGTCTCAGTCTGTCAGCCCAAGGATGTACCTGTTGCTATGCAGTGTTCCTGAAAGTGACTACAGTTTTTCATCTGTGATGGAGGTGGTATGGTTCCTTTGGAATGAATTCTGCAGCTATATAGTATTCGGAGATCCTGATACTTCAACAAGACTTCATCCTTTATCCTTCAGTTAATCACAACCTGAAATGTTGGAATACTTTTCACTCTAATTCCAAAGTTTAGGAAGTCAAAGTGATTTTGTTATTCAGTCTTTTCAGAAGCACAAAGATGCAGATAAAGACAATACACAGATGTACATTTTCATAAGTTTTGTTCATTTAACTAATTTCCACGTAAAAAGTGCAATCAGGTACTAAAATAGCAGATATTCAATTGAAGAACTACGAAAACACATTTCACCTTGTTGATGATAACAGAATCAATTGGTTAACACTGGAAGTGAAGAATTTGCTCATCTTGAACTGGAAGGAACCATCACACAGCAAAGATTTTAATTCACATAAAGGATTTCTTTTGGATGGGGAGTTGCGGTTGCTGAGTGAACTAATCATGATGAAAATTGTGAAGCACTTCAATATTTGCAGCGTCTGAATCTCTAACGGGTGGCACATTTTGCAGCATGACATTTTTGTGAGTAATCAACATTGATTTCTTTCCTCCTCAGTAATTTTATTTTATGGATGGTCAGCAAAATAAAGTATTTCAGGTAACATCAATGACTCAAAAACAAATTATTTCTATGAAGAAAGAAGGAGTCAAAAATAAAATGCAATATTGTAACAACAGGACCAGAAAAGGCCATTCAGCATCTTCAGCCTTGTGTTCAATTAGATGATGATTGATTTAACTCTTCATTGCATTTACCCAACTAGGTATCACAGCATTTCATACCTGTGCCTAACAAGAACCTGCCAACCCTCGTTCTTCTTTTTAAACATTGACTTCAGAGTATAAACTTCCAGGTGTTCACTACCCTTTGAGTGAAGAAGTGTTTCCTGGCCTCACCCTGAGCAGCTTAGTTTCAATTTTAAGATTATACAGCCACATTCTATATCTGCCCACCAGCGAAAAGGGATTCTCTTCACCCACCACATCAAATTTACAAGTTTCTTAAGCTGCTCTACTATATCATCCATTAATTGTTTATACTTCAAGAAATAAAAGCCTATTCTATGGAGCCCGTCCTTTTAATTTAGTTCTTGCTTTCCAAAATGGAATTAAATGTTGTACAGGTTTGATACACCAAGAACTAAGAAACCAACAGAAAAAAAAAGGTAGAATCTGTTAAGTAATAAGATTTGAACCTAAATCACTAAAATGCTATACCTGCAAGAAGAATGTGTTAACCTATCACCTAACCTTAAGTGAGTTGGGAGGACGTGAGAGCAAGACCAAGGACAGTTTACAAACATTGTATTAAAAATTCAAAAACGTGTTACTTCTTAAAGCAATGGGCTAATTAGTGCACCTTTTTAATGTGTTCTTTCCTGGGATGTGGGTGGTGTAGTTGCCCTTGAGAAGGTAGAAGGGCAGCAGATGCACACTTCTGGTGTGATTCACGAGCTGTCAAATGAGTGAAACACCAGCATGACACAGTGAATAGCTGTTCGAAGTAAGCAAAACAAGAACCTAAGAAGCAAGAGCAAGAGTAGACCTTTTGGCCCACTGGGGCTGCTCTGTCATTCAAAACAATCATGACCAACCTTGGACTTCAACTTCACTTTCATGCCCTCTCCCTATACCCCTTGAATCCAAGGGAGCAAAAATTTGCCCATTCCATTCTTAAATATATTCATTAAGAAATAGTGATGTGGCACCACAAAATAAATATTCTAAACTTAATTTATATAAATGAAATCAGTATAAACTGTATGCAAAACTCAACCAACCAAGCATCCCACTACAGCTTTGTATTTCCTCTTGCTCTGAGCAGTTCCACCTCAGTGGCTTGCTTGGTAAAAGGCTGCTGAATTTCTGTGGAGTAGTGGTGAGTACAGATATCCTTCATGGTGAGTACGGGAACTATGACAGACGGTCTGAGCTTGCAAGGCTTTGAATGTTTTCATCTTTCATGGTTTCAAATTTGTCACTAGACTGAGCCTTAATATTGGTCATCTCAATGTCCATGGGTAGTCGGGCATGGACACACCAACACTTTCTACAATGAGTGGCCCATGTCCTCTGAGAAAGAGGGAAACATGTCAGTTGGTATTGCCTTATGTTTGTGTGATGTAGTTGCCATGACTGAATAGGTTGCTTAATGTGTAAGCTTAGAGAAATGGGTGTGAGAAGAATGGAAATCGGAAACAAAATTGATGTTTTGCTTTCAATTTCCGTCCTTCTCTCACCTTCACCTGGTTCATCTTGATTCTTCAATCTGTTCCTTGGCTGCTTGATTTTCAATTCTAGGGGTGGTTCCAGCAACTCCCACAGTCAACTTGAATGCATTTCTTCACAACTTGGTTCCTGCAAGGACTTCATTCAATTCTGCCAGTTTCTCTGTCACATCTATTTTGATGGTATCTGTTTCCACGTCTTCCTTTTTCCTCAAGTGAACACCACCCTTCCCCCACAATGGTTGCTAGGGCCTTCAGCCACATCTGACCCTATTCATACATTTCTGCCCTTACCTCTTCCCCTCCCTCCCAGAGCAACAATAGAGTTCCCCTTGTATTCATGTTCCGCCCTGCGAGTGTCCACATTCAAAGTATCATCCTCATCCATTTCCTTTACCTCAAATAGGATGACACCACCAAAAACATCTTCCCTTCCTTTCAATATCAACAGTCAACAATCTGCAGGGACCATTCCACCTGTCCCACTCCTCTATCACTCGTAACACTTCCTCAATCCCAAGCTGCCTTCCCAAGTAATTGCAGAAGGTGTAACCCTTTTACTTGCTGTCCCCTCAAACATATCTTCCAGTTAAAATAACATTTTGCTTATGCTTTTTCAATCAAGTCCATTGCATTCACAGCACAAAATGCAGTATCCTTTACACTAGCAACACCAAATCCAGACAGGGTAACTGTTTTTTGGAACACCTTTCAGCTGCCCATAGAAATAACCCCAAATTTCCAGTTGCTTCCCATTTCAACAAGACATCATGCTTTCATGCTTATATGTCTGTCATAGGCCTGCTACAGTGCACCAGCATTAACCTCATCACAATAGGTGTAAGAGTATCTCATTTTCCACTTGGGCACCTTATAACTTTCAAGACACTTCAGAGCATGAACATTGTCTTCAATTTTATTATAACCCCTTCCTTCCAAAGTCTTGTTTGTACGGATTTTAGTATAGAACAGTACAGTACAGCACAGCACAGCACAGGAATAGGCCTTTGGTTCACCATGTCTGTGCCAAGCATGATACCATTCCAAACTAATCACATTTGCCTTCACATAGTCCACAATGCTCTATTTCCTGCATGTTCATGTGTCTGTCTAATTGCCTCTTAAACATTGTTATTGTATCTGCTTCAATCACCTCCCCAACAATGTGTTCCAAACACTGACTGCCCTCTATGTAAAAAAGCTTACTCCACACATCTCCCTTCAACATTACACCTTCACCTTAAACCTATGGCCTACGGTATTTAATATTTTCACCCTGGGTAAAAGACTAACTATCCAATCTATCCATGTCTCTAATAATTGTAAGTGCTTCTATCAGGTCAACCTTCAAGTCTCCAACACTCTAGCGAAAGCAATCCAAATTTGTCCAACCTCTCCTTATAATTAATACAATCCAATCTAGCCAACATCCTGATAAATCTCTTCGGCAGTCTCCAAAACCTCCACATCCTGCCCACAATGCAGTGAGATCAAAGCTGCACATAATATTCCAAATGTAGCCCAACTCATATTTTATACAGCTGTAATATGCCTAGTCTCCAGCCAAAACACCAAGTCTACTTGGTAATTTAACTCTCCATCTCTATTAATTTTGCAGACTTCCTACTCTCAGCAAATCTGACCCTCCCTCTTCCTCATTCATCCGATACTGTCAACTATTTCGGTGTCTCAGTCTGGAATTCCTTTCCTAAATGCCTCTATTTCTGCAGAGTCTTCTCCTGCTTTAAGACTTCCAAGGTTGCTTTCGTCGAATTGCATCCTTTCATGCCTCATTCTGGAAAGAATGTGCACTTACAAAGTGTCTTCAATGCATAAAATGAAACACATGATACTCTATATTGTTATAACTAGACAATTTTGACAGTTAAATGCTTTAGGATATATGTTTCCACACTGAAGTTATCATATAATTGCAAGTTGTCATTAACCTGATTTTCATCAAGCTCAAGATAGAGAGACAAATACGGAAAATTCTGGAGAAACTCAACAGGTCTAGCAGCATCTACAGGCAGGGAAACTGAATTAAAGTTTCAAGTCCATTATGACTCTCTTTTCAGATTTCCAGCAGAATACAATGAAGTGCACACTACTTTTAGAGAGACACAAGCCAAAAGTCCAAGTATTAGAAGATTCTACGATTTTGACAAGTTGCCAATGGAATAATTTTCCAATCTAGCAGACAGGAATCCTTAAAATATGGATGATGGCAAAGCTGGTAACCAGCATAGAATTTGCAGAGCTCATGTGCTGATGTTGAAAAGCACTTCTGCACACAAACAGTAATGGAAAACTGGAGCTCCCTTCACCAGGAAAATTGAAAATTTCAAAATTGAGATTGATAGCTTTTCGTTAGGCATAAATATTAAGGTATATGAAGTAAAGAAAAGGAAATAGAGTTATTGGCCACGACTTAAATGGATGGCAGGCAGAAGGGCTGAACGGCCTACTCCTATTTCCATTTCATTGCCAAGACATTCTTAACAATATTGTTCAAGGTTGGTTGAAGCTGTGCAGGCATTTCAAAAAGACATGTCCTTCAGCAATGCAATTTCAACCCTCACATAGCTTGGAAAACAAATGGAGCTCTCAAAAATACTTAGTGAAAGATTCAGCGTAGTTTTGGTGAAGGTCATGAACAACCCTGAGTTGTACCTGCATACATCACTGCAGGTGCAGACACTGTTGCACAAATGGAATATTAAAAACTTTAAAGTCCTTGTAGTAACATCTCTACCTCTGAGCCAGAAAGCGTGAGTTCAAGTTCCCCCCTGTTCCAGAGGCGTGTTATAACACATTTGAACAAGCTGATTAAAACTAAAATGATTAAATACTTTCCTTAGTGCTATTATCATCCAGAATAGACTATGGGGTGTAAACCGCATCAGTGCCCGATCCAGAAATATAGCAGAGGTTTCAGAGCAATACATTCTGCTGCTGTAAAAGCATTTTATTTGGCTTAACTATTTAAATGGTTATAATAAAGGATTAACAAGAAGAGGTGACATTGGACTACATCTGTATCAGTCATAAGAAAGAAGGAGTTCCAAGATTTTTGCTATTTGCATTTTCTAGCCAAGGTGAGGATTGACTTCAATCTCATTCAGTGTGCTTGACCCTGAATGGCTTCATGTTGCTGTAGAAATATCTGACATAATGAGATTTTGTTTGATGGTGGCAAGAAAACTGAAGCAACTGCACGTAATTTTCCCTCCAGTTTTTATCAGAAGGTGATCTGTTTCACCTTGATTAATGATACCATGTTGCATTTTTGAAAACATGCAAAGAATGGACACTTAGAAAGCTGGTACACCTTTAAAGCTAGGAAAAGTCTACTCAGAAATTGTTATCCCCAACCTAACAGGCTGCCTTTCACAAGCTCCAAGTTTAATTTGTAGAAATGCAAAAGAAATAACAGGATTTTGATTACACTGAGGTGTCAATCAGTTGCATTACCTTCTGAAGGGCAATTAGGGGAATGGGCAATAAATACTGTGCCAGTTTGCCAGTAACCTTCATGTACCAAAAATGATTAGAAAAAAAGCCTTTCTTCTCCTTTGCAGCATGCACAGCTCTGCAGAATAACTTCAAATATGCTAATCCCTTTTTGTTTTTAATGTTAAAGCCTCAGCTAGCTTAAGTATGTGTAAAGGAAATGATTCCAACCATATATCTGTGTTTATGATATACCAGTAAGTGATACTGCTGCACAGAAATCTACATGTAGCTGAAACAGCAAAACAGTTTACATAAAATATTGCTCTATCAGATTTCTTTGGAAATTTCATACAGGTTAAGTCAGTATTTTTGATTTTAATGGCAAATTTGATTTTTCAATTTTTAAGGAAAGTTATATTTGGTGCAAAACTCAATTTCATTATTTCCTAGAGATTTAAAAACTGTCAACCAGTCCAAAACCTTATGATTCTTTTGAAAAAGGAACAATTTCTCATAACACTTTTAAAAAATTATATTAATATACTGGATTTATGATAGTTGAGAGGAATACTCAAGGTATAATTTTCAGAAGTAAGACAATAATTCATGAAGCTTGAAGTTGTGTGAATCTTAAATATTTACAGACAAATGGAATGAATTAATATTTACTCTTCCCTCCTAAATTGTCAGTTTATCAAAGTTTCTCAGATTTCTGTTGCGCCAAATCAATTTGCACTATGCTATTTTACAAAGGGGAGAATGTGTAACTTGACGCTGGATAGTTATCAGGAGAGAGGTGAAGAGAGCTTCTCAGGGCATTTTACAGCATGAGATAAAACCAGAGGAAATGGAATTTAAGTCAGAATTCCAGACTGTAAGGCCATGAAGGCTTAAAGTTCTAATGATGGATTAATAGGGATATAGAAAGGCTCAAATCCACAAGCGTTGAAGCAGGAAAATAATGCAGGATTAGAAATGGTTACAAAATAGACCGATGCAAAGCAATGGATATATTTGTAAATGTAAACATATATTTTGAAAGCAATACTTTGGAGTTGGGAGCAGGCTCCCATCTAATTGCCAATTACGTCAAACAATTTAGGCAATTATTAGATCAGTTCCAAAGAAATCATATCAGACTTGAAACGTTAATTCAGTTTCACTCTCAACACTTGTAACCAGAACTGCTGAGTTCTTCTAGCATGTTCTCTTTTTATCCTAGCAAGTTATAAGGTTTGCCATTGGAAAAGTATAGAAACTCTATAGTGCAGATAGAGGCCACTCAACCCATGAAGTCTGCACCAACACTCTGAACAGCATCGCCGCACTCTATCCCTATAATTCCATGAAATTTTACCATGGTTAATCTGCCTAGCCTGCACATCCTTGGACACTACAGGGCAATTTAACATGGCCAATCCACCTAACTTGCAGATCATTGGACTGTTGGAGTAAACCAGAACACCCAGAGGAAACTCACTCAGACGCGGTGAGAATGTGCAAACTCCACACAGACAGTCACCCAAGGCTGAATTTGAACCCAAGTCCCTGCCTTTGTGAGGCAGTGTTACCAGTGCTACACTATGTTGCCTTTGGTTTTTCTTAGTTCAATTGTATATAAGCAATTTATCTTTAATCTTTGAATTATTCTGAAAGTAAATTTAGCCATTCTACTTATTAAATCCATTCATGGGATATGGGCATCACTCGTTGGGCCAGCAATTACTAACCATCTTTAATTGACCTGGAGAAGTGGGTGGTTAGCTGCCTTACTGAACCACTGCAGCCATGGAACATAGGGACATCCACGATACTCTGAATTCCAGGATTTTGGGCCAATGGCAGTGAAGCAATGGGGATACATTTCTAAGTCAAGATGGGGTCTGGCATCACGTGGAACTAGGTGGTTGTGTTCCCAGTAATTGAAATCCTTCCTAGGTTTGGTCAGTACTGTCGAATGAGCCTTACTGAGCCTTACTTCTAAACATTGTGACTGGATATTGGTGAAGCAAATGATTGGCTCTCCACCTCTGACAATCAGATGGGTTAGTTTGCCCTGCATACTATTGGATTGGAGCTGCATTCATCAGGCAAGTGCCTTTACTGATTGAAGTACAGTTACCCAATTTCAGTTTGATGTTTGGCATGATGCTAGCATACCACTGAAGTCCATAACTGCGCAGCAGAATGATGAATCTATTATGCTACAGACATTCAGTTCAGTAGACAGTGTTATAAGCAGGACTTGAGTTTTAAAACAAATCTCTCATCCTTATCTTGCCACCTATCCATTAACAGACAGTGATTTAGCTCCTCTATTTACAGGCTCTGACCTTGCAAGGTCCACAACTCTGTAACAACTCTACTGTAATCAGGTTTGTTCTTACGCACTAGGGAGTTGGGGGTGGCTTTCTTCGGACAAAGGCATGCTTACATACATACAGTCGGAACACAAAGAGATTATTAGTAATGACTTTAATACAAAACAACCAGTTTGGGTGTCTTTGCTTTTAATGGAGTCCAAAAGTCCAAAGTTGGAGTACGCTGTCAGCAGCTGAGAAGCTGGATCAATTGCTTCTCTTTAAAAATTCCTTCAAAAGTTTTACTGAAATGTGAATTCTGCTTTATTGTTTGATGAAAACTAAGTTTTTTTTTTCCTGCTGGCAGAGTGCACAAATGTACCTTGGTGGCTGGTTTCTTTTTCAAACAGACCAGAAGTTTTTCTTCCTCTGTTGCCCACACTTAAGGTGTTAATTTGGACAGTTGACACGGTATGCATCAACAATGGCCTCCTTAATTATCTGCTGTTTCAAAAGTGTACAGCTAAAAAGGCAACTGGATCTAATACCGTGAGAGTCATGTGACCAAATGTCTCTGCTGTTGAGGTGGAGGCAGACGCAATTACCATCAACACAAAGACTTGCACTGCAGATCAACAGCCATTTATGGTGCATTCCATAGGTTAAGTGGCACATTATTAACATATCTTATGAGATAGATGCACTTTGCAATTCTACTGTGTAGGGATTTACCTTGGAGGCAACCGACTCTAGCAACTTATAACACAATTATTTGGCATTCCAGACTCATCTGGAGATACGCGAGGCATTAACTGTCTGGCTGACATTGACTTTTGAGGAGCTTTCAGAAGGTTAACGCAAAGTTGAGTCACACTATTATAGCAGCCACCTTTCATTGACTTTTACACCATTTGTAACAGCAGGCATACCCCACTTTAGTCCCAGACTGATGTTCAAAGTTTGCCAAAGATTAAATTTACTTTGGCAATTTTTGCACATCACCAAATCGACAGCTCAGGAGAAAGTGACTGTGCCATTGAAATAAGTGGGTGTGACCACTGTCTAGATATTTCCTGGACTGAAACATTAGACCTGAGACTGCACTTGCCAGCAGCAGGGTGATACACTACTTTAGTCGTATTTGTGCTGGCTGTAAGGCTGAGATTGTCAAATGCATTAGAGAACATGCCCACAGTGTATTGCCTGACCAGCTCTGAAGCAGCAGTCGGTATACAGGCATCGAGAAACAGGAAATCACAGATTATGTGCTTGGAGATTTCAGTCTTTTCTGCAGTCATTCCAGATTAAGCAGTTTCCTCCCATGCTACATGTGATTCTGATGCCAGGATCTCCATTAGGGAGGGTATCAGAGAATATGTATCAGAGAAACATGCCGGAGAGAGCTGGGCACTGGCATGTAGCTAGTTTACCTCTATTGGTAATTGGGAATGGATGAGGAGACTGACTATCATCCAGGATACATATGAGTATGTTGACATAGAATTGCTGAATCTCTGATGAACTTCTTTGGATAGCCAAGAACTTCCATTAACTTTCAAAGACCCCACAGAGCTGTATCCACAGGCCTGGGTCAGGTTTACACACATGTTGCAAACATAGTCCACTTTAACTTGAACTACCTTCGGAAGCTTCAGATCAGATGGCAGGACTATGGAGATAATCACGTGAACTGATATGTCAAGTTAGTTGATAATAAGATCCCACATCTTTTCACTCTAGAAAACATTTGTAAATTGGTTCCTTCATTTTCTGGTGATGTTTTAAATGAATTGAGATAGCTGCTGACTAAAAAACATTAGATTGTTGTGACCGGCCAAAAGAGGGTGAGAGAAAGAGGGGAGCCAATTCTGCTTTATATCCCTCAACTAGTTGTTGCAAAGTGAAGTTCCTCATCCCTGTAACCATCTCAAGAGTCTTTTCTGCATCCTCTCTAACGCTATCAATTCTTTCCTCAAGTGTGGTGTTTGGAATTGGATGTAATACTCCAGTTAAGGCCAAAATAGTGCTTTAACAAGTTTAACACAGCCTTCTTGTTTTAGTACAGTGGTCCTTTAAAGCCCAGGACACATTTCAAAGGTATGTTCAATACTTCTAACAATGCTAACATGGAGGACAGACACTGAGGACCTACAATTCAGGAGTCTGGGAATAGGTTCAAAAGAAACACTTTGATAGTAGTAAACGCTGGATTACTGTTGGTCTCATGTCAATAGTCATAGAAATACTAAGATAAGAAGGATAAATGCAAGGTTTGAGGCCAGTATAGGAGGGAAAGTTTGAGTTTTCTTGAGGTATTTTGACAGGTTCTGCTGCAGAAACCACTTATTCAGAAGGTTGGAGTTGTATACAAACAGGACTAGGACCAATGTCCTCACAGGCAGGTTTACCACTGAGGTTGGCAGCATGGGTACCAATATATAGATACAGAAAAGAGAAATTCAGAGCATAAAGGAATCAGTGTGTTGTAATTAGTGAAGGGTGTAATGACCTTGTCAAATAGGAGCAAAATATGAATTAATACAAAGGCAAATTTAGAATGCATATTTGTTAACGCACATAGTATGGCAAATAATGTTGCAGAGCTACGAATGCGAAATAGCCATGTGGGAACATGATCCAGCAGCAATAACTAAAAGGTGGTTTAAAATGGTGAAGACTTGGCATACTATTCACAGATACAATGATGCCTTTGAGGTGGCAACAAGAAAATTCATTTTTGGGTTGAGAAGCAAATGGCATGTGGGGTTCCAAGCAGAGTCAAATAGGATGCTATAGGCTAGAGGGGCAGGGCAGGATAGAATATTTAATGAGTTCTTTATTTTGGTGTTTAATAAGAAAGAGCATGCTCATAAAATTTAGTAGCAGTAGATATGGTAGAAGTCAGAGATGGGGTGAAGGTTGATAGACAAGGCATACTGGAAAGCCTGGAAAGCCTGCTGAAAGTAGATAATTTAACTAGTTTGAATGGCTGGCTTCACAGGTTATTAAAGGAGATCGAGCAGAAGTAATAGAAGGGCTTACTAAATTTTTCTAGTGTTCCTTAGATAAGAAGATAGTGCTCGAAGATTGAAATGGCAAATGTAAAGCTCTGATTTAAGAAAAATTGCAAAGCCAGTCTTAGCAACTACAGGTTAGCCAATTTAACATCTTTGGTAGCCATAATTAGAGTACTACAGTGCTGATCACCACAATTTTAATATGGGATTTCTTGAGATGGTGCAGAGGAGATTTACCAAAATTGTTCCAGGGTGCGGAAATTTAACGACAAAGTTAGGTTGTAGAAACTGGGGTTTTTATTATTGGTGCAAAAGAGGTTGAGGGAAGATCTAATTTAGATTTACAAGATTCCAGCACATTTAACGAAGGCAGACAAAAAAGCTGTTTCCATTTGCTGCTGGCACAATGAGTAGGGGACACACATTTAAAGATTTACACAAGAGAGACAGTAGAGATGTGAGGATGTGGCAAGCGTAATAACCTGTGGCTGCATTAACCATGTGCTGGTTGTCACAGCACAGTGAACACGATGTTTATGAAATAGCCTTTTGGAAAATTATTGCATGTCATTTCTTAGGGTTATCGCAACCTTCAAGGACACTCAACATGCACAGAGTGACCTCATAAAGATTCTGGATCTCAACAATGCTTAAGATTAGTAAGTAGAAGTCAGGTGGTCTCTCCACAAAATTAAACTGATAAAAAGCAGTGTTACCCACAATTTTATAGAATCAGAAGGAAAAGCTTAAAAATAATATATTGGTGAGGAATATGTCAATTGATGACAAGAACAAACCTTCTCCAAGGAAATTAGGAAAGACAGCAAATGCTGGCTTAGTCAGTGACATCCAAAAATCAAAACAATCTGCATGAGGCAGAGTTAGGTACACCAGAATTAGTCGCTGATGTATTCACAAGATCTCTAATGGAAAGGACCATGGGTCCACAAGCAATGGCACAGAATAGCCTTATTGTCACATATACTCAATGAGCATAGTGAAAAGTTTATACATCGCCATTTACAGTGCCGACTTAGATACAAAAGTACCTAGGCACAGCTTCTTCAGTTACAGGATTTAGACAATGAAATAAAATGCCCAGTATTACAGAAATAGTAAGTTCAGGACAGCAGACCACGCTGGCACCTAGCTTCCAGTCTGCACCAGGCCCTAGCTCAACACCGCGCTGTTGACAATCCACATTGGGAGACCTCTGCAGGAGGCGGCCACTGCACCAGCCTGGGTGATCATCACATCACGCTGGGAGGCTGCTGCGCCAGGTTGGGAGGTTGCCATGCCACGCTGGGAGACTGCAGTGGGAGGCCAGGAGGTTGCCACGCCATGCCAGGAGGCCACTGCACTAGGCTGGGAGGCCATGAGGTTGCCACACCATGCCAGGAGGCCACTGTGCCAGGCCAGGAGGCAGTCACAGGAGGCCGGAAATTGTCACCAGAGGCCAGGAATCGTTGCTCGGTGGAGGATGGGAATCGTTGCTCCATGAAGGCTGGGCTTCATAGAATCCCTACAGTGTGGAAACAGGCTCTTCGGCCCAACAAGCCCACACCAACCATCAGAGCATCCCACCCAGACCCATTCCCCACACCCACCTAATCTACACATCCCTGGACACTATGGGCAATTTAGCATGACCAGTCCACCTGGCCTGCCCACCTTAGGACTGAGAGGGGAAACTGCAGCACCCAGAGGAAACCCACGCAGACAGTTGCCAGAGGGGAATCAAATCTGTGCCCTGGTGCTGCGAGGCAGCAGTGCTAACCACTGAGCCATTGAGCCGCCCTAGGCTGAGAATCCTCATTGCCCTCATTGCTGAAGGCTGGGAGTCATCGCCAGACGCCGGGAGTCGACGAGAAAACAAAAAAAAGCACTGAGAGGAAGAAAAAGAGAATAACAAAAAAAAAATGAAGAGGAAGAACAGACAGAGTGGACAAGCTCCAGCTAGAGCGTCCTACTCCACCTCCATCTTGCCAGAAGCCAATATCAAAACAGTATGAGCAAAAGGAAAACTCAGGCAAAGAGAAAAGTCATTGACCAAGATAAAAATGAATAGAAACCTCTTTTGAATGAAATGGATAGCATCACTGAAAATACTAAATGACTAAAAAGAGGTGAACTGCAAGCCGACCCAGAATCCAGGTAATGGTGTTCATTGACAACAAATGGGTCAGGTATTAGTGAAACTAGGTTAAAAGTAAAGATTTTGCTAATCTCCCCAACTAGAAGTTGTAACTCCAATTTCAGAAGACCATCCCATAGCAGACCAGTGCAGCATTTCATTTTCCATCTTTCCCAACCATCATTGTAAGATTTGAGTGCAATTGCCAACCTAGCACTAAATAGTAAGGACAGATTTGGGCTGTGGCCCATGTCTGCTAGTGATAAGAACGAGAGAATCGGAGCTCATTCACATGCTACTATTTGGAGCAGGGGTGACGAATATCCTTTTGCTGGTGAAACAATATTGTGCAACTATATCAAGCTTCAAACTGTTCTGACAGTTGTCAGTATTGGTGATGGATGAAAAAATATCAAACTGTTGCAACAATCTTAAAAGCTAATTACCATCAATTTATGAAATATCATGAAGGAAGGGAGGAAACAACTACACTCTTTAAGCAAAAAAAAAAATAATAATTTAAAGTGCCATTCTGATAAAAGCTGTTGTGATTCAGTGGTTGTGAACCACTGTGCCAGGAGGCCCAGGTTCAAGTGCCACATATTCCATCAGCAAGTAACTGACTTTGATACTTTAACTGCATTTAAAGGGAAAATTTGCCGTATTGTAAATATATTGGTAATAACCTGCTCTTGGAAAGATTTGATTACAACAAAAAATACCTGTATTTACTTTGTGTCCTTTTTTTTTAGCTTTGCAACTGCTTTTTCTTGCATTTGAACTGAACAGAAAACAACTGAGGAAAGGTTGGGCAGTTTATTTCAGAACAGTAAGGTCACATTGTTATTGAACTAAGATCATGAGTTGTCTTGACGAAGTGGTCATGGAAAGGTTGTTTCCTCTTGTGGATCAGAACAAGAGAGCACTGTTTCGAAATTAGAAGTTGTCCTGTTTGAAATGAGGTGAGGGGAAGTTTTTTCTCTGAGGATTGTATGAGTTTGGAACTCTTTGCCTCAGGAGGCATGATTATTAAATAATTTTAAGGTAGAGCTAGGGGAATTTAAAAAAGATGAGAATATGGAGTTCAAAACACAAATAAACCAGCCATGATGTCATTGAATGGTGGAGCAGGCTTGAGGGCTGAATGGTTAATCTTTGCACCTATTCACATGCTCATTTCCTCTCCCATGTGACTTTCAGGCAAAGTGACACAATGAAAATCATAGCAGGCATGTGTTATACCAATTCACCCAACTGGTAGTGAAGAGAGTAGAATTAGGGGAATTGATTTCCCCAAGGTGTGGTGTTTTTCTAAACCAATGGCATCAAGAGAAATGAAAATACGGTGAATTGTTCAATATCCAGTCTCACATCATCTAACAGAATTTTCACAGGGAAAGATTTGACTGAGATGTCAATAATATTGCTTTTAAATTTTCTTTTAAATAAACTTCAAACTACTTCATATGCTATTAATATTATACTTGTCTTCATTGCTATGCTCGGCATGTGATATATATGTATTACCTTGTTTGAAAACTTTATTCAGCAGAAAAACTTTATTCAGCAAAAAACAGAAACTCCGAAGATATTTTACATTTTAAGAAGTACTAAATACAGCAGAAAACGAGCTTAGATTTTCTATGACGTTGCTCATAGATAATGCAAGATGTAAAGTAAGATTTTTGAAGACTACCAAGTGTCCCTTACAAGCTGGGCATTATTAAGGTATTCCCATCAGAACAGTTCAACAAGTACATTAAAGGAACAATTACTGTACAAAAGCCTGAACATTAGCAAGACAGAGTATCTTTGCAAAAACAGTGCCAAACTTCAATTCTGACAGTCCAGCCAGTCCAAACTGGGACCCACCATTTTCACAGAGGAAAAGCAAGAGTGGTTTGTATTTTTGCACATCTGTAGCTTACAGAGACATGGTGTAGAGGTGCCAGTGTTGGACTGGGGTGGACAAGGTCAAAAATTACACGACACCAGGTTACAGTCCATCAGGTTTAACACTTTCTCTGAAAGTTAGTGTTTTCAAATACACCTGTTGGACTATAACCTGGTGTCGCGTGATTTTTGACCTTTTACACAGACAGCCTCAGAGACATCAATTTTTATTAATGAGATATGTAAAACAGAGACTGTGTGGGCTTTAGACATTTGAACAAAAGATCCAATGCTACTAGAGCTATTTGGAGATGTAAGGTACCTTCTCGAGAGATTAAAATATACTTTCAGAGGTGTCTGGTACACTTACGATTAAATCCTCATCAATATAGTTCCTCAATGTCTTAACTGTTGGGATCCAATCAAATATGACCCTGTCCCTGGCTTCTGTAGCACAGCGATAGTATACGTACCTCTGATGTCAAGAGGTCTGGGTACAAGTCCCACCTGCACCAAAGATGTTTAATAATATCTCTGAACAGGCTGATTAGTAAGCATCCATGACGCTCTCCAGCCATCTGTTCTGGGGGACTTTACCTTTGCAAATCAAGAGCAATAACTCCATCTAATGTAATAATTTCTAAATTTCTGTTCCTTCTCCTTATTTTTCTCAGCCATTCACTCTGCTTTTCCACAGTTTTGCCTCTGACCATCCTCTCCTGGCTTCTCACTTCCTTTCCTATCTAATAATCTCCCTTCTTCATTTTTCATCTCCCTCTTCACTTCCCTCACCCACAAGTGTGCCAAGTTATTCCTCTGTCCTGGAAACATGCTCGCGATGTCCTCAAAGTATTGCCAAAGAAGTAAAACATCAGAATAAAACAAAGAATGTGGATGCAGGAAATCTGAAAAAAAAAAACAGAAATTGCTGGATAAACCCAACAGGTCTGACATCATCTGTGGAGAGAAAATAGTGTTAAGATTGAGTCCTGTAACCCTTGCTCAGTAAAATATCAGTTGTGATTCATGGGATCCTCTGGCTTGTGACTGACCAAAATGGAGAATGTTCAGTTTGAGAAGGCACTGGACACCTTGACAGACTTCGTCACAAACACCGAGAGGCTAATTCAAGGCATTGGAGACAGCACACAGACCTGCAAAGAATTAGGTTAACCTCACCTCTCAAGTATCACTGTTCAAAATAAGGCAGAGTCTGAACAACAAGCAGTGTATTCAGATAACAACCAGGGTCTAGGCCCAAAACGTCAGCTTTCCTGCTCCTCTGATGCTGCTTGGCTTGCTGGGTTCATCCAGCTCTACACCTTGTTATCTCAGATTCTCCAGCATCTGCAGTTCCTACTATCTCTGAAGCATTGTATTGATGAGCCTTATCAGAACTCATTGATCTATAGTTGGAGCAAATCACCCTCAATCTCCGGCAACTACTGTGGAAGATAAAATTGATAGTCGTAATGCTGCAATACCACATTTGATCAACTAATGGCGTATTAAAATTCAGTACCAGCATTACTAATGCCTTACATAGAAGTTATCATTGTGTTTAGATCTCAATAGAATTTTCCATTGCTGTACTAGGTTAGCAACTGTAAGCTGCACCGGACCCTCTTTCCATGCTTGCACCTTAACTTCATCTATTAGGAATGGTTCAAAAACTTTTGTTTTGTTTTCTTCAATCATGTTCAGAGACTCTACAGCCATAGGCTGTAACAGCCTTAGAGCCCATTCAAAGAACTTTAAGTCAAATCTTCTACCAACAGTTTTTTAAGACACACTTTTAAAAGAGACATACAAACCTTTCCAAATTAAAAGCTGACCCACCCATCCAGAAATGACTCACAGTTAAAACACATCTTAAACACTTACTACCGTTCTCTTCTAAATTGACAATTTACCCTCCTCCTGCTCAAAACCTGCTTTTCTTTTTAAAAAAAAGACAGTTATGAGGAAGGGTCACTTGGCCAGAAATGTTAAATCTGATTTCTCTCCGCAGATGCTGCTAGACCTGTTGAGCTTTTCCAGCAATTTCTGTTTTCTTTAGTAGCCCTGTTTGTTATAGAATTCACTTTTTGTCATTGTTTTAGTTAGAGCAGGCCTCCTGGTCTAGATGTAGGGTCACTACTTACATCACAAGAGCCCTCGATCTGTCACCCGTTTATACTGTTCCTCATTATTGGTCAGTTAGTAATTTGGAGATCATGAGATAAGAAGGGAACATCATGTGGGTAATTGGATAATAGGTCACAGAATCCAAGGCAGGAATTGCTGACAGCTCAAATAGGACATAAACAACATTTAAGAAAAGTTTGCATCCTCCAATGCACCATGAGGAACCTACTTGTAGGTATTACTACAATAACAGACCTCAAATCCCGAACTGTTGGCAGTCAAGAAAGTCCAGCTGGGAGCACAGAATTCAACTACCAGAGTCTGCTCCTGAAGATCACATTATCAAGCGTTTAGAAGAAGTGAAGATAAAATTTAAGAAGTTGAAAAGAAAACTAGGCTATAAATTACAGAATTACAGCTGGTAATAACATTGAAAAAAATACTTAATATCACTTCTTCTACATCATCTCATCCCGAGGGTGTGACACGAACTACACAAATGCAAATGTTTTGCTTTTAAATTGTAAAACAGAAAGCTTTGGTTATTATAACGTAAGCAGAGTACAATGTTAAGAAGATCATCCTATGATCATGAAATTAAGAAGTCTAGATTTTGCCTGCCCAATCCCTGAAGCTGTCAAAATCAGGTATGTAATGCTTGTCAATCAGGGGGTTAGTTAGCTCAGATGACGGTTTGGCTAGCTTATAATGCCGGGTGACTCCAACAGTATGGGTTCAATTCCCATACCAACTGACGTCACTATGAAGGACTCTCCTTCTCAACACCTCCCCTCGCCTGAGGCATGGTGACCCTCAGGTTAGATCACAACAGTCATCTCTTTGTCACTCTCTAATGAGACAGCAGTCCTACGGTCTGGTAAGACCTCAGAAATTTAACCTTACTTTACCCACATGTCAACCATAACAAGCAGCGAGTGGGTGAGGGAAAGGACACCTGATGTGACAACACAAGATGATAAAATATATTTCATTTCTGTTCATAACCCACACTTGCATGACAAACACAACACCCAGCAACATTGGGGACTCACAGGTCACCTAAACCTTTTTATTTCAGTTGAAACACATGGAGAAGGGGAAACCAAGTCTAAAGTGCAAACAACTAAAGTTTTAGGATACTGACTATTTATTTACAATGTATTCAAAGTACTTTATTCCACTATATAGTAGGAATGAATGGTTAATATTAAGGAATTCTCCTGGAATTCTGTACTTTAGACATCACATTGATTGTTATCAAACACTAGTCTCAGTGGTCTGCTTATTCATGTAGTTGGCTAACTAGAAAGGTATTGTTGGTAACATTTTGTTAAACGAGATGGAAATAAATATTTCTTATGTATGATAAGCTAAAATAGTCATGCACACCAGTTTATGTGACTATAACGGCTTGAAACAAACTCACGACTCTAAATAGCTAAAGAAATTTAATAATCTGATACATAATCTAAATTATAATAATACACAATTTTTCAGGTCCTGTCTGAAACACTTTAGACTAAGTCATATAATTTTACTGCCAATAGTTTAACTGTAAGGAGAAAGGACCTTAAGATTGGCAAAACGGAAAAGTCAGAAAATCTTCAATTCTAACAAGAGACACAAGGCATTGAGGCCAATTCATCAGGCACCATATGCAAAAAGCTGTGGGTGAGTTTTCCCAGGTTAGAGCTGTCTTCAAGTGTGGAAACTGATGAAATAACTGGCTTGTTTTGTTTTTGTTTTAACCTTTCCTCAAAACTTACTTTAAAAAAGTGCTGGGATAATGAGGCAGCCCTATTATCCTCGGGAGGGGCAAAGGTCAATCATTCCAGTGTCACCCGGCTTTCCCCAACATCCTGGACTAAGCCTCTGGTCAGGTTTAGCAGAATCCGGCTTATGGAACACAGACTGTTGCCTCATTCAAATTTGCAAATTCAGTCATATGAATTCTGAATCATTCTCTTTAGATTTCTGGCTTTTTTATACCCAAGGTGTCTTTACCTGCACAAAACATATCTCCACTTAGAAGATCCGAGAATGGAACGTCAGTTGGAGAATCAGCATATCTTTACCTTATGCCCGCTGATTAAGTCACTTCACGTTTCCTACATGTATTCACTTCAGAAAATACCTCCTCATGTTTCTACATGTGAGTAGGGGGAGAAAGAGCATATCTAGAAGCCATGATTATATAACAGTAACCAAAAAATTCAGTAGTGAATAAAAAAGAAACTTCTTTATTCAAAGAATATACAAGCATATGAGGAAGGAACAAGTGTAGGCCACTCGGTCCTTTGAGCCTGCTCTGCCATTCAATGAGATCATGGCTGATCTAACGTTAACTATAACTGATTATTCCTGCATATCCCTGACAATCTTGCATCCCCTTGGTAATCAAGGCCGTATCTAACTCTGCCTTAAAAATATTTAAAGATTCTGCATTCACCAATTTTTGAAAAAGGGAATTCCAAAATTACTCAATCTTCAGAGAAATATGTTACCTCATCTGTTGAAAATGAACGGCCCCTATTTTTAAACTAATACTTCTCATTCTAAATTCTACACAAGAGGAGACAGCTTTTCAACACCTACATCAACAAGCCCCTCAGGATGTTTCAATTAAGTTACCCATGACTCTTCTAAACTCCACAGGACACAGGCCTAGCCTGTCTAGCCTTTCCTTATAAGGCATTCTCCTTATTCCAGGTATTCTTTTACTCATTAGATGTCTACAAGGCTGCCTAGGCCAGAATGTATTGCCCAGAGGGCAGTTAAGAATCAACCACGTTGCTGTGGGTCAGGAGTCACCTGTAAATCAGATCAGGTAAGAACAGCAGATTTTTTTCTCGTAAGGACATCAGTGAGCCAGATGGGTTTTCCAACAACCTTTTCATCATCATCAATAGACTGTTAATTCCAGATTTTAATTGAATTCAAATTCCATCATCTGCCGGCAGGACTAAAACTTTGGTCTCCCTAGTCCAGTCTATAGTAAACCTTTTCTGATCTGCTACCGATGCATTAACAACCTTCTGTAAATACAGTAACCAGTACGATACATATACTCCAGTTGTGTTCTCACCAAGGAGACAAGAAAACTGCAGATGCTGAAATCCAAGGTAGACAAACAAGAGGCTGGAAGTACATAGCAGTACAGGCAGCATCTGGAATAAAGGAGCAGTCAACATTTCGGGTATTACCGTTCTTCATTACTGGATGTAGGGGTAGGGGGTGGAGGCAGAGAACTTCTTTAAAGTGGGCCATCCTTCGAAGAGACTTTGCAGTGGTAAAACGTAGTTAGAGACAAGAAAACTGCAGATGCTGGAATCCAAGGCAGACAAACAGGAGGCTGGAAGAACACAGCAGGCCTAACATAACAAGCAGGAAAATACAAAACGCTTCATTGGAGGCTGCACAGTCGATTTTACCCAGCAGGGTAATGAAACGTCTGCAAACTAACGAACCAGCTCGGTGAATTAATCACAGCTTCTAACATTTTCCCCAAGCTAACTGGCTTGCAGTTTCTTGCTTTCTGAATGAAGGAGCAACATGAGCCATTTTTCCAACAAATGGAAATTTCCTGACTCTAATGACTTTTGAAAATTTAAAACCATGCATCGATTATTCCAATTATTTCGCTACCAAATGCAAATTCACCCCATAGATATATGTGTGTGAGAGAGAGTGTGTGTGGCGTGTGAGAACAGAAAGAGAGAGAGAGAGAGAGAGCGCGCATGTGGGGAAGCAGGGATTGCATGTGGGGAGGGAGGGATTGCATGTGGGGGGGGGGAGTGCACGTGCACAAGTGGGGGGAGGGAGCGTGCGGGAGTGTGCATGAGTGTGCGCGAGTGTGAGTGTGCACGTGCGTGGGAGTGCGTGAGTGTATGCGTGTGCTCGTACCAGGGAGTGTGTGTGTATATGTGTGAGCTGGGGTGACAGTGCGGCAGGGAGTGTGCGTGTGTAGGTCTGAGTGTGAGTGTGAGTGTGAGTGTGAGTGTGTGCGTGCGCGCGCGAGAGAGAGTGCGCGCGAGTGAGAGTGCGCGCTCATGGGTATGTCTGAGTGTGACAGTGTATGTGTGTGCGAGAGAGTGCACGCGAGTGAGAGAGTGCGCGCGAGTGAGAGTGCACACGAGTGAGAGAGTGCGCGCGAGTGAGAGAGTGCGCGCGAGTGAGAGTGTATGTCTGAGTGTGACAGTGTATGTGTGTGTGTGTGTGCGAGAGAGAGTGCGCGCGATTGAGAGTGCGCGCGATTGAGAGTGCGCGCGATTGACAGTGCGCGCGAGTGAGTATGTCTGAGTGTGACAGTGTATGTGTGAGAGCGCGTGTGTGCAAGAGAGTGCGCGCGAGCGAGAGCGCGCGCGCTCATGAGTGTGTATGTCTGAGTGTGACAGTGCATGTGTGAGAGTGTGTGTATATGTGTGTGCGCGTGTGTGCGCGAGGGAGAGTGCGCGCGAGTGAGAGTGCGCGCGAGTGAGTATGACTGAGTGTGACAGTGTGTATGTGTGTGTGCGCGTGTGTGCAAGAGAGTGCGCGCGAGTGAGTGCGCGCGCGAGTGAGAGCGCGCGCGAGCGAGAGCGCGCGCGAGTATGTCTGAGTGTGACAGTGTATGTGTGAGAGAGTGTGTGTGCGCGCGTATGTGCGAGAGAGAGTGCGCGCGAGTGACAG